>MKYO02026828.1:57368-176778 GCA_002013955.2 Citrus medica | reverse complement strand
TTCTCCTCATTGCTTCTTTCGGCTGCCATGTCTTCCTCATAAGAAATAAGAGAACCAATTAAATCATCAATAGGTAAGATATTCAAATCTTTAGCTTCCTCAATGGCAGTCCTTTTTGGTCTCCATTCCTTAGGTAACGACCTAATGATTTTCTTAACTTTCTCGCTATTTGAAAAGGTCTTTCCTAGGGCTCCTAGAGTGTTCACTATGTCCGTAAATCTAGTATACATAGAATACACACTCTCATTTTGTTCCATTTGGAACAATTCATATTGTCGAGTGTACCTACTAATTTTAGACTCTTTCACTTGATTCGTGCCTTCATAAACAACTTCAAGTTTGTGCCAAATTTCATTAGCACTCTCACAACTAGACACTTTATGAAATTCTTTCTTATCGAGTGCACAAAACAAAGCATTCATGGCTTTGGAATTTAGAGAAGCTTTTCTCTTTTCCAATTCATTCCATTCCCTTGAAGGTTTTGGAATGTCTTCCCCGAATTCATTTTTAGTCAAAGGCATAAATGGACCATCACATACACCTTCCCAATTTTCATAATCTAGTGCTTGTAAATAAATTCTCATCCTAGTTTTCCAATACGGGTAGTCATTTCCGTCAAAGAAAGGTGGCCTAGTTATGGATTGTCCTTCCCTAAAGGTTGAATCATTTTGGGTTGCCATGGATCTTTTACTCTAGATGGTTAAGTACTAACAAGAGAACCAAGCTCTGATACTAAATGAAATACAAGTAACGCAACCCAATAGGGGGCGTGAATTGGGTTTTTTAAAAATTAATGCAATACAATTCGCACAATAAATCAATCTAACGCCTTAATGAAATAGAGAACAATAAATTCAAGCAAGCGTAAAGATAAAAGAGCAAGGGAAGAGAAAAACAAACACGCAGATTTTTACGTGGTTCGGCAATCCCCGCCTACGTCCACGCCTCCAAGCCAACCGAGCTCGAGGATTTCATTATCCAAGCCTCCCAAGGCTTCAAGTTTTTACAATTGACTGCTAAGGTGTCAATGAACCTTTACAACCAAGAGATTATCTCCCCAATATCTTCACCCCAAGTGTTTTCCACACTTACACACTCACAATTTGATAAGAAATGAATATTACAACAAAAACTCTCTTTAAGAGTGGGTATGCAACTAATAACTCAATAATGATTCAATCAATAATGATTTGCGTTTTTGAAGCTCAATATATGTTGTATGATCTTATATTTGCTTGCATTGGTTCTTAAAATGAAGTTTGAGTTGAGTTTTTATAGTGAAAGCCCAAAAACTAGCCGTTATAGGCAAATTCCAGCACTCAAGCGGTTAGCCGCTTGATTATCCGGCTAGCCGCTCAAGAACAGTAATATTACCGTTATTTTTGAATTTGTTACAGTAACATTGTTCACTGAAATTACACTTTGGCCCAAAACGTTCTATAATTACACTATAGCCCAAAATGTCATAAAATTTTACAAATATTTTTTAAAGTTCTCAAAATCTTTCACTTTAGTCCAAAATATTTATAAATTATAGTATGGCCCAAAACATTTAAAATGTTTGTAAAAACGTCCAACTCCGAAATTTAATACTTAGTTAAAATCAAAGATTTCAAATCTTAGCATTTAAGTCCAAATTACTTAAATCCACAAAATACTTTACTTTATAAAAATAAAACATTTTAGTTTATGAAAAGTATTTAATTAAATTAATCTCTTGAGCTTCTCAAATACTAAATCATGCATCAATTAAATCATACCGGCTTTACAAGAATTTATCGCACTAATTTGTTCGTTGAGCTCTAAACTTTATTCTTGATTTCTCCGTTTGTCCGTTGAGTGTCTTGAGCTTGATTTCACTTGATTCACTTGCATAAATGTTACCCTTCAAAAACTAGTGAATATAATATCTATTAAATCACTTAATACATATGTTTGTTATCATCAAAATTACATTATGAGTAGTCCTTTAGGCTAACAGAAGCACACTATCGCCTTTGTCCCTTGTCCGCGCCCATTTTTACCTTTCTCAGTTAATCGTATATGTGCAAGTAATTAATATTCTTAAAATCCTATAATTATTTTGTTTTCCAATTAATCTATACAGAGCCTTGTATTTGAGTGTATAAACAATCTTGCATATAATATATCCACGCGTAATAAATATTAAAAAAACATGCATAGCGGAAAACATAAAACATAATGAAACATAAGACTTCAAATAATCTCCGTGCATGGGAAGTAAAACTTTTGTTGAGAAAGATATTAAATTAAAAAAATTCTATTTATAATTGAGCAAACCGACTGCACTAAGTAAACTCAAACATGAAAAAAAAAAAAACTCAAGACAAGATATGACTCAAATAAGAACTTACTTGATAATTTTTTTTAAAGAAAAATTCCCTAAATTCTGAATTTCATCTATATTATTATTTTTAGGGTTAATTTAATAAATTTAACTTCTTCTTTTTTCTGGTCTCATTGATTATTTCAAGACTATATCAATTGCTTGGTCCCACACCTTACATTAGTCAGCGTTCTAATTTCTAAGGTGTTATTGTAAAATCCAATAGAAAAAAAGTTTTAACCATACATGCCATAACTAATTATCGGAATAACTTTAACCTATTTTGCAAAATATTTAGTCTAAACGGACATTTAACATCAAACATAAATACTACTAAAATATCTAATATGCTAATGAGCTTGGTTTGGATATACAAATTTTGATCTGACACGCCACTTTAATACGAAGCATTGCCGCACCTATCAAAAGAGGCTACCATTTGAAATTGGAAAACACAGTTTCGATTATTATATTGTTTCAATTTTTTTAATTAATTAAAAAAAACTTGTTCAAGGAAAAGTAAGCCATTTTCACTTGAACGACTAGTAAGTCCTTATTGTTCATTGAAACAAACTAAAAAAGCAGAAAGTAAAATCCTTCAAAATTCAAAATTCAATTAAATTTGTTTGATTAAAGTCCTTGACTGAATGACAATAAAAATTTGGAAGGAGTAATTGACGTCTACTGTGCTATAGTGAATGAGTGTTGTGGACGACTTGGCGTGAGCCAATAAAGCTTTCGTCATGGCTTGAATCATTTAAAATTTAAATCCTTGTTGTTTGTTTTTTTTTTCAACTAAGCTGAAACAGTATTTGTTTGGTCAATTCAATTATCACGGGATTTATATACGGTTGTACTTTTCGTAGGATAGATTCAAAAAAATCTTTAACTTGCACATACGTATACAAGTAATATATGTATACGTGTCTTCTTCAAAACTTAATAATTAAAAAGTTAAATCAAATTAAAAGTAGCAATTTGTCTACATGTTACCCGTGATTTTTTACGTTGAGTCATATTCTACTTTTCTCGATCCATTAAAAGATACTGATTTTTTTTCTGTACTGTATAAAGACTTGCATGCGCCAAATTATTATTGCTTTATATATCAAAAAAATCATCACTGTCAATGTAAAATAAAGAATGGAGTTTATGAATAAAACTCTGGTTGTGTATTGCATTAACGTTGCTACATATATTTATAGATGTACAACCCTAAAGAATAGAATCCTAAGTAGAAAAGTATTACAGATTCATAATATATATATAAATCTAATTGCCTTAAATATGAAACTGAATTCTATACAACTTCTATATACAAAACCGAATGCTATACGAATTCTATACGTTAATACCCCCCTCAAGGTGGAGCGTGGAGATCAACAACGCCCAACTTGTGTATATGATGATGGAAAAGAACATGTCCGAGAGGTTTTGTAAACACATCAGCTACTTGCATGGAAGTAGGAATATGTAGTGGTAATAACAAATTGGACTGCACACGCTCTCGCACGAAATGACAATCTAATTCAATGTGTTTTGTTCGCTTATGATAGACTGGATTCTCGGCGATATATAAGGCTGATTGATTATCACAATAAACAGACATAGGATCATGTTGAAGGTGCCCCAAATCAGCAAAAAGTGCTTTGAGCCACTATAATTCACATGAAAGATCAACCAAGGAGCGATACTCAGCTTCTGTTGTAGATTGAAAGACCACATTTTGCTTCTTTGTTTTCCAAGATATAGGGTTGTCACCAAGGAAAGTACAATAACCAGTAACAGACCGACGTGTAGTAGGACAACTACCCCAATCCGCATCACAGTAACCCCAGATATGTAAGTCACTTGTTGAAGATAATAAGATACCTTTGCCTGGTGAGCCTTTTAAATACCGAACCACTCGAATGGCAACATCCATATGAGTAGTTCGTGGTTCATGCATAAATCGACTTAAAACATGTACTGCAAAGACAATATCAGGCCTGGTAACTGTGAGATAGATCAACCGACCTATAAGACGTCAATAACTTGAGGGATTTGATAAAAGGTCACCATCCGTAGATGAGAGCAGAAGTTGTTGTTCCATTGGAAAATGAGAAACTCCTCCAGCAAGTAAATCAGCATCCTTTAAAATATCCAGGGCATATTTTCGCTGACTAAAGAAAATCCCACATGATGACCGTGCCACTTCTATCCCCAAAAAATACTTCAATTTCCCTAATGCCTTGATGTAAAATTTCTATGCAAGAAAATCTTTAATTCTGTTAACTCGGCAGCATCGTTCCCTGCTACGATAATATCATCAACGTAAACTAATACAAAGGTTGAAAATTTGGCATTAGTTTTTACAAATAATGAATAGTCAGCCTTAAATTGGTAAAAACCAGCTTGTTGAATGGTAGCAGAAAACCTTGTGGTACTTGCATATAAACTTCTTCCTCTAAATCTCCTTCTAAAAAAGCATTGCTTACATCTAATTGTTCTAAAATCCAACCCTTAACAGCTGCAAGAGAAAGTAAAGCTCTCACAGTGACAAGCTTAGCAACCAGTGAAAAAGTAGCATGATAATCAATGCCTTCTATTTGAGTATATCCCTTAGCAACTAAACGAGCTTTGTAACACTCAATGGTGCCATCGGATTAATATTTAATTTTGTTAACCCATCTGCTGCCAATAGCCTTTTTACCATTCAGCAAATGAGTTAGAGTCCAGGTATTATTTTTCTCAAGAGCTGTTATCTCATCCTCCATGGCTTTGCACCACTCAGGTAACTTGACTGCCTCATGAAAAAAACTTGGTTCGGTTGTAAAGGTAATGGCAGACAAGAAAGACTTATGTGCTGGAGAAAAACGATGGTAGGAAATAAAATTGTGAAGAGGATATTTCTTACCTGGAGACGAAGAAACAAGATCAGCATGGGTAGAATTGTGAGAAGCCAAGGTACAATAATCTTGAAGGTAAGCTGGTGGGCGTCTATCACGTTGGGGTCGTGTGGGAGTTTGGGTATTTTGGTTGCCTAAAAAAAGTGATGAATCTTAGGTTGCATCTGCTGGTGAACCAGGCTGTTGGGAAGATGATGTTTCAGTTATGATGTGTTCATGAGTGGTGTCAGGAGAAGAGGAATTGGTCACGGATGGGTCTGTGTCTTGCAAAGGTAGGTCACGTTCATGAAGAGCATGTAATGAACTTATGTTTTCATTAGGAGAAGGTGATAAAAGAGTATTGGACTCAAAAAAATTTCATCAAATAAAAACTCATTGGTGACATGTGTAGAAAAAACCGGTGATTTAACATCCTTAAAAGGAAAAATATGTTAATAAAAGAGAACATCACGTGACACATAGATTGTCTTAGATTCAATATCATAAATCCAATATCTTTTTTTGACTAAAAGGATAATCAATAAAAATTCCCATTTTCGCCCGCTGATCAATGTTGTGCAAATTTTATTGAACTCGTAAGCACACGAATCTATTGTAGAATAGACTAATGGTGACGAGTGTCGATCCCACGAGGAGGTGGATTTTAATTATATGTAGAATTAATTTTGTATGAGGTGATTGGATTTGTGGTGGAAGTAATTCAAATTATCCTAAAAATTGGAATGGAAATGGCGAGAAGAAATTAAAGTGCAAATCTATTAAATTGACGTACTTGGGTATCTGGATCCGTATCAACATGCATCATGGGCTAAATATTCCTTATTAATACCAATTAAATCATGAGGGGGGAATCCACACCTTATGAACCACGCTCTAATCAATATGGCGCTAAGTGCTTATCGTGCCAAATAATAATAACCTTATACTAGGGGGCCGGTGCAATCAGGGCGGTACTAGACAAGATTATTATTATTTGTCAACGAAAAGTCAAAACATCCACAAAACTAGAGGGGAAGAGAAAATAAATTTACTAAATAAAGTCCATGATACATATTGAGACTTCACCTTCAACCCAAGCTTAAAAGAAACTTAGCCACTCATAATTGGACTAGAGGCAAAATGGAAATTTATTAAAATACGTAGAAAATACAAGATGGAGAAGGAATTACAGAAAATAGAGCCCAAAAATGGATTCAGAGGTATCAAATTAAAGGGGGAGGCCCCCTTTTTATAGATACATCAGTAAATCATGGCCATTGGATTAAAAACAGTTTGGACGCTTAGGATTGCGCCACGTCATCAGTCAACAGTACACGGTTTGACCACGCGGATGAACAGTAACACGGTTTGACCCGGGTAGAACAGTAACGCAGTTTGGTTGAAAATAATCTCATGTGTTGCATGTACCGTACGTGCGTTTTTTGGTCCACTAATATGTTGCCACGTCACCATCAACAGTACATAAGAATTTTAGTCCAACAGGATTATGACACCTCATCAGTCAATGCCACCTCATTGGTCAATCCCACGTCATCGATCCGTCTATGTGAACATTGTCGTGAACAGTAACGTAGACAGTACCGTACATGTGAATAGTTCCATACATGTGAACAGTGTCATTTTTCCTTTTATGCTCCTCTTAAGGTTTTCGACCGTCCTGAATTCAAAAGTGATGTCTGTTTTGCCGTTTGATCTCTCGTTTATTGTGAAATGACTATGATGCCCCTAAAATACATAAAATATTTTATTAAAATAAAACACACATAATTAAATTACAAGAAGCTTAAACACCTAAAAGTAAATGTTGTTAGTAAGACTTGAAATATAAAATAACAGTTTTCTCCTTTATAAATATGTATTTTCTAACACTCAACACACCCCCCAACCAGCTTATTGCTAGTCCCTAGCAAATAAAGCGAAAACAAAATTCAAATCCCAAATGATTTTTTTAAACACTTGTATTTATTCAATCAGACTAATAATAACAATCAAATAAAAGTATAAGCATTATCTCAAGTCTAAAGAAACATCACACCCACATCAACCATCCACATGAATCAGCCCAGTAGACTTTGTCATAGCTACGTTCAAGAATGACATGTCAAACCCCAAAATCTCACTGGAAGTAGTGACACTCTCACAAAGAAATTAAACCCAATAAAAATAGTCACTCCAATGAATGGTAATTGAGAGAAAATAATCAAAAAGTGATATCACATACTCTCACAAGAATGAAAGAAATATGCCCTCAACTTAGAAATAATACGATCTCAAGTCAAATAAAAATGCTAGTCAACCCAATTTGTTTATTTGTTTATTTTTTTATGCATCACTACATCTTTTTAGCCCATATAACTAGCTTTTACTTTAGACTATAGTTCCCTAAAATCAAGAAGGACTTTTATTAGGACATAATGTAGGCTAGGGACATGGCTAACAAAGAAGGGAAATAAAGAAAACAAAGTGTATATTTGAGAAAAATGCAGATGATTTTTTTTTAAAGTTGCAAGGTGGATTTCACCTATTATTGTTATTTTTATTTTTGAACAACAATTTTTTTCTCTTTTTTTTAAACAACAATTTTTTTTTTGCTTTTGTTGGGCATAACTTCACTATATAAAATATTTATTTACATCTTTCTCAAACATAAATAGGTGATGGAACTTATAAGATATTGACTAATACTCCAAATCGGAGTGGGTTAAGATGATAAGTTTGACAAAAAATTTTAAGGGCTAACTCAAAAGAAATCTAGGGATCGTGTATATAATAATAAACTGCTAAGATGTATAAAGAATGAGCAAAATGGTTACTCTTCAAGAAAAATGATAGGCTCAAAAACTCACTTGGTACTTATTATGACATGCTCATTCCTTCAAGCAACTCATATTTGTCTCCGACATCAACATGTAGAGTAGCAAACATAGCGTAATATCACTTCAGACTAAAGATAATACAAATACTAAAATTTGAAATTCATCATGTCATCCAATGTTAAAACAAATCACAAATTTTTTTTTAACAACATCCTACCCCCAACCTATTCTAAATATGAAAGGAAAATATACATGCAGAAATGTGAAAATGATGCAGAAAAACTAATTAGAAAATGATAGAAAACGAAAATGATTTTTTTTTAACTTAAGAAGATGCGTTTCTATAGGCACTACACTCCATATTCAGCCATCTTCGACTCAAAAAAAATTTGAAAATGTATATTTATAAAGGAGAAATTAAAAAGAAAAAGAAAAATGAACATCAAAACATAATAAAGAAAAAGAAAATGTCTGAATTTTATTTGTTTTTTGTTTTCAAACGATGAAGATGCGTTTCTAAAATCACTACACTCCATATTCAGCCATCTTCAATACAAAACGTTAGCAACAATTAGTTTCTACAACAAAAAATTAGTAAAAACTTAACCAAGAACTTAACCAAGATTCCACAATTGTCGATTATTCCCTCCCCCCAACCAGAACGAAACATTATCCTCATTCTTTTAAAGGAAAGAAGTAGATTTTATAAGACATCACATGGGTGGTGCAACACAGAAGAAAATATTTACAAGCGGAGATATAATCTAACTTGTACTTCTTACTGCGGCTACTGTTACCGTCATTATTTGGACGCTCCAACACAAAGGTCCAGGGGTCTGGCTCCAGTTTATAATCTTGTAACATATCAAGTAGCTCATTAGCAATATGAGCATAAATAAAAAGCTTTTTCGCATTGGAAGGAATGAAATAGTTTTTTATTGCATGGTTAAGAAATGTGATGAAGTCATCATAAAAATTATTGACATTTAACAAACCGATGGGTTTCTGGTGAATGTGAAGATGGGCCCAAGATGCTAGTGTGATAAGTGCCTCTAGTGTTGCAAGATCTCCTGGAAGGAAAATAAAAGCATCAGCATGGTTAAGCATTTCAGTTATTCGTTCTTGCAAACCTGAGACGACTAACTCTTCTCCAGTCGATGATTTAGACAAACTGCCCAAATGTTTTAGGACTCTAGGGATGATGCCTAACACTTGGCTTCCTCTGACAAAAGCAGCTTCTGAGACCAATTTTGATAACCCTCGGTTACATCCTCCGCACACCAAGTGTAATTTTCTCTCTGTTATGCTTCGATCAAGATCTATGACTGCATCAACGAACACTTTATGTTTGTCATAGGTAAATCCAGAAAGCACACAAATGTTCTTGAATTGTCTATTAGGAGTAGTTGCCATTTGAATATTTCTCAAAAATAAGTTGTAAGTGCTTAACAAAAAGTCATATTTAAGAATTTTGGTGACAGTGGATCACAATTTAAATCGTCCTCTTATTGAATTTACCTCAAGCTCCAACTGGATGTCGTAAACACTTCTCTCAATGTCTCTGAGTTGGCTTTCTAAATTCTCAACATAAAATTATTAAAGATAATAATGCAAATGATAAAACAACAGTGAAATAAAATAATAGTGAAGTAAAAGGATATTTACAGGTAGTTGCGGCTGTGGCTCACATCTTCCTCTAGTTTTACGTCCAGAAACAGCTTGAACGCCCTCTATGGGTCGATGATAGGCTTCCCATCCAGTTTTCTTATAAACTGACAAACAGGGTCGTTTATAGTCAGATTTTCGAGACTATATCGTGAATGCTATTTCTGGAATAATAGTCATAACTGGAGAATCGCTCCTTGCACATATCCACTGGGATGCGTTTCAAGAGACAGAAGGATATCATCCAATGACTCTTTATTCCAGCCATCCTAATGAATTGAATCTTATCTTCTCTGTTATCAGACATCATTCTTAAAGAACATGGGTTTTCATTGCAACTCATTCTAGCACACTTATGACAAGCAACAGAAATTTTTCGAGCTCGTCGTTTTCTTGCATAATTTCCTTTACCACAATCAGGCATGTATGCAATAAATATTGGAGGTAACTCACCTGCCAATCATACTTCAGCATCGATTAACCAACGAATGTCTGCAACTATGTTATTCCTTATGAGTAATCACATGCGTTCGGACCGGGCTTTATAGATCGTAAGGAGGGCATTCTGAGGGAGTAAAGGGAATCGCTTATGAAGCTTCGCTAGAATTTCGTTTATGTCCATACCTTCGTCTCAGAATATCAGTTATTATGGGAAAACTGAAGTAACTGACTTGATTGTCACGGAGTACCGTTACCCGCCACTTCACCAAGGTAACAAACTAAAGCACACAAACAAAAAAAAAATTAGAACACACAAAGAAAATTAAATCGTCCTCTTATTGAATTTACCTCAAGCTCCAACTGGATGTCGTAAACACTTCTCTCAATGTCTCTGAGTTGGCTTTCTAAATTCTCAACATAAAATTATTAAAGATAATAATGCAAATGATAAAACAACAGTGAAATAAAATAATAGTGAAGTAAAAGGATATTTACAGGTAGTTGCGGTTGTGGCTCACATATTCCTCTAGTTTTACGTCCAGAAACAGCTTGAACGCCCTCTATGGGTCGATGATAGGCTTCCCATCCAGTTTTCTTATAAACTGACAAACAGGGTCGTTTATAGTCAGATTTCCGAGACTATATCGTGCATGCTATTTCTGGAATAATGGTCATAACTAGAGAATCGCTCATTGCACATATCCATTGGGATGCGTTTCAAGAGACAGAAGGATATCATCCAATGACTCCTTATTCAAGCCATCCTAATGAATTGAATCTTATCTTCTCTTTTATCAGACACCATTCTTAAAGAACATGGGTTTTTATTGCAACTCATTCTGGCACACTTATGACAAGCAACAGAAATTCTTCGAGCTCGTCGTTTTCTTGCATAATTTCCTTTACCACAACCAGGCATGTATGCAATAAATTTTGGAGGTAACTCACCTGCCAATCGTACTTTAGCCTCGATTAACCAACGGATGTCTGCAGGTATGTTATTCCTCATGAGTAATCGCATGCGTTCGGACCGGGCTTTATAGATCGTAAAGAGGGCATTCTGAGGAAGTGAAGGGAATCGCTTGTGAAGCTTCGCTAGAATCTCGGTTCTGTCCATACCTTCGCCTCAGAATATCAGTTATTATGGGAAACTGAAGTAACCGACTTGATTGTCACGGAGTACCGTTATCCGCCACTTCACCGGGGTAGCAAACTAAAGCAAACAAAAAGAAAAACAAATTAAAACACACAAGAAAATTAAAATCGTCCTCTTATTGAATTTACCTCAAGCTCCAACTGGATGTCGTAAACACTTCTCTCAATGTCTCTGAGTTGGCTTTCTAAATTCTCAACATAAAATTATTAAAGATAATAATGCAAATGATAAAACAACAGTGAAATAAAATAATAGTGAAGTAAAAGGATATTTACAGGTAGTTGCGGTTGTGGCTCACATATTCCTCTAGTTTTACGTCCAGAAACAGCTTGAACGCCCTCTATGGGTCGATGATAGGCTTCCCATCCAGTTTTCTTATAAACTGACAAACAGGGTCGTTTATAGTCAGATTTCCGAGACTATATCGTGCATGCTATTTCTGGAATAATGGTCATAACTAGAGAATCGCTCATTGCACATATCCATTGGGATGCGTTTCAAGAGACAGAAGGATATCATCCAATGTCTCCTTATTCCAGCCATCCTAATGAATTGAATCTTATCTTCTCTTTTATCAGACACCATTCTTAAAGAACATGGGTTTTTATTGCAACTCATTCTGGCACACTTATGACAAGCAACAGAAACTCTTCGAGCTCGTCGTTTTCTTGCATAATTTCATTTACCACAATCAGGCATGTATGCAATAAATTTTGGAGGTAACTCACCTGCCAATCATACTTTAGCCTCGATTAACCAACGGATGTCTGCAACTATGTTATTCCTCATGAGTAATCACATGCGTTCGGACCGGGCTTTATAGATCGTAAAGAGGGCATTCTGAGGGAGTGAAGGGAATCGCTTGTGAAGCTTCGCTAGAATCTCGGTTCTGTCCATACCTTCGCCTCAGAATATCAGTTATTATGGGAAACTGAAGTAACCGACTTGATTGTCACGGAGTACCGTTATCCGCCACTTCACCGGGGTAGCAAACTAAAGCAAACAAAAAGAAAAACAAATTAAAACACACAAGAAAATTAAAATCGTCCTCTTATTGAATTTACCTCAAGCTCCAACTGGATGTCGTAAACACTTCTCTCAATGTCTCTGAGTTGGCTTTCTAAATTCTCAACATAAAATTATTAAAGATAATAATGCAAATGATAAAACAACAGTGAAATAAAATAATAGTGAAGTAAAAGGATATTTACAGGTAGTTGCAGTTGTGGCTCACATCTTCCTCTAGTTTTACGTCCAGAAACAGCTTGAACGCCCTCTATGGGTCGATGATAGGCTTCCCATCCAGTTTTCTTATAAACTGACAAACAGGGTCGTTTATAGTCAGATTTCCGAGACTATATCGTGCATGCTATTTCTGGAATAATGGTCATAACTAGAGAATCGCTCATTGCACATATCCATTGGGATGCGTTTCAAGAGACAGAAGGATATCATCCAATGACTCCTTATTCCAGCCTCCCTAATGAATTGAATCTTATCTTCTCTTTTATCAGACACCATTCTTAAAGAACATGGGTTTTTATTGCAACTCATTCTGCCACACTTATGACAAGCAACAGAAACTCTTCGAGCTCGTCGTTTTCTTGCATAATTTCCTTTACCACAATCAGCATGTATGTAATAAATTTTGGAGGTAACTCACCTGCCAATCATACTTCAGCCTCGATTAACCAATGAATGTCTGCAACTATGTTATTCCTCATGAGTAATCACATGCGTTCGGACCGGGCTTTATAGATCGTAAGGAGGGCATTCTGAGGGAGTGAAGGGAATCGCTTGTGAAGCTTCGCTAGAATTTCGTTTCTGTCCATACCTTCGTCTCAGAATATCAATTATTATGGGAAAACTGAAGTAACTGACTTGATTGTCACAGAGTACCGTTATCCGCCACTTCACCAAGGTAACAAACTAAAGCACACAAACAAAAAAAAACAAATTAGAACACACAAAGAAATTAAAATCGTCCTCTTATTGAATTTACCTCAAGCTCCAACTGGATGTCGTAAACACTTCTCTCAATGTCTCTGAGTTGGCTTTCTAAATTCTCAACATAGGCTACTAACTCTGGTGGTTGTAGAGCTCAAATGCGATGTATTTTACAAAATCGAATCTGCCTTTTGAGATGAGATTTTACACGTTGAAGTGGTTTAAGAATGTTCAGGAGGAACGGTTTAAGTATGGTACTCATGATTTAACAATGATAAGAAAAAAAAACTTAATGGTTAAACAAACACACTTATGCAAAAATAATTCCAATTAGCAAAAGCATAATAAAAAGAAAAAAAATCAAATCACCGAAAAGAAAAAAATTAATTCAAATCTGGTGGGTCACTCAAATTTATTTCGGTATCTTTTCCATGTGGTTGATACTCCATATATGGTTTTAATTTTTGACTATTAACTTTAAACGTGACACCGTTTTTTGGGTTCTTAAACAGTATGAATAATAAAGGGGCCAGATTATCGATAGTGTAACTTACTTGGGAATTGGTGCAAGCGAGAATTGAATAAAAGCACTTTCTGACCTGAATTGAAAGATTTTCCCATAATTTGCTTGTCGTAAAAGAATTTCATTCGTTGCTTGTAAATCTTGGCATTTTCGTATGCATCATTGCGAATTTCTTCAAGTTCTGCCAGTTGTAATCTTCTTTCTGAGCTGGCTTGCTGCATGTCAAAGTTGAATTTCTTGATGGCCCAATATGCACGATGCTCGAGTTCCACAGGTAGGTGGCAAGCTTTTCCATACACTAGCCTGTAGGGTGACATCCCAATCGGGGTCTTGAAAGCCGTTCTATATGCCCATAATGCATCATCAAGTCTTAATGACCAATCTTTTCTGTCTGGCCTCACCGTCTTTTCTAATATGTGCTTTATTTCTCGATTGGAGATCTCAACTTGGCCACTGGTTTGCGGATGATACGGGGTCGCCACTTTGTGTGTGATTGAATACTTTGTCAAAAGAGCTTTGAATGCTTTGTTACAAAAGTGGGCACCACCATCACTGATTATTGTTCGAGGGAATCCAAAGCGCGAAACAATGTTGCTTTTCAAAAATCCTATCACCACCTTGTAATTATTGGTTCTACATGGAATTGCTTCTACCCATTTTAATACGTAGTCAACAGCAACCAATATCAATTGATGGCTAAAAGAAATGGAAAGGGTCCCATGAAGTCGATACCCCATACGTCAAAAATCTCAACCACTAAAATTGGATTTAGTGGCATCATGTTCCTTCATGTAATGCTCCACATTCGTTGACACCTATCACATGAAGAACAGAAAGTGTAAGCATCTTGAAATATAGTTGGCCAATAGAAACCACATTGTAAAACTTTTGTAACTGTTTTCTTAACACTGAAATGGCCTCCACAAGCTTGTTTATGGCAGAATGAAAAGATATTGTGAATTTCACTTTCTGAGACACATCATCTGACAATTTGATATGCACAATACTTGAACAAATACGGGTCATTCCAAAATAAATTCTTTATTTCTTCAAAGAATTTAGCCTTGTCTTGGTTGGTCCAATGCTCTGGAAGTTGACCCGTAACAAGATAATTAACGATATCAGCATACCAAAGTAATACTTCCACACTCATTTAATTGTTCATATGGAAATGACTCATTCAATGTTAATGGCTCTGTAATTGTGTCAAAATGGAGACGAGAGAGATGGTCTGCTACAACATTTTCTGTGCATTTCTTATCTTTGAATTCCAAGTCAAATTCCTGCAAAAGTAACACCCAACGAATTAGTCTAGCTTTTGCATCTTTCTTTGTGAAAAGATATTTAATACCAGCATGATCAGTGAACACAACTATTTTACAACCAATGAGATAAGATCGAAATTTCTCTAATGCAAACACTAATGCAATCATTTCTTTTTTAGTAGTTGAATAGTTCAACTGTGCATCATTCAATGTCATACTAGCATAGTAAATAACATGGAGAATTCGATCAACTCTTTGTCCTAATACTGCTCCTACTGCATAATCAGATGCATTACATATGAGTTCAAATGGTAAGCTCTAGTTTGGGGGCTGAATGATGGGTGATGATGTCAACAAGTGCTTTAATTTTTCAAATGCCACAAGACGAATCATCAAAGACAAAAGGTACATCCTTAGCAAGTTGATTGCATAAGGGTATAAAAACTTTGCTAAAATCTTTAATGAAACGTTTATAAAAATCAGCATGCCCAAGGAAAGATCTTACTTCTCTGACTGTTTTGGGAGGAGGAAGATTAGAAATGAGATCCACATTGGCTTTGTCAACCTCAATACATTTGCTTGAAATGATGTGACCGAGAACAATACCTTGTTTTATCATAAAATGACACTTCTCCCAATTTAAGACTAAATTCTTCTCGATACATCTCTACAGAACTAGTGTTAGGTGATGTAAACACTGATCAAACAAGTCACCAAAAATAGAAAAATCATCCATAAAGACTTCAAGGAATTGTTCAACCATATAAGAAAAAATGCTTAATATGCATCGTTGAAATGTAGCAGGTGCATTACACAATCCAAATAGCATCCTCTTATATGCAAATGTGCCAAAACGGCAAGTGAAAGTAGTTTTCTCTTGATCTTTTAGTGCTTTGGGAATCTGATTATATCCTGAGTAGCCATGTAGAAAGCAATAAAATTCATGACCTGCCAATCTATCAAGCATTTGATCGATAAATGGTAAAGGAAAATGGTCTTTACGTGTGACAGAATTCAACTTTCTATAATCAATGCATACACGCCATCTTGTAGTTACTCTAGTTGGTATTAATTCATTATCGGCATTCGTAACTACTGTGACTCCCGACTTTTTAGGGACAACTTGCACAGGACTGACCCATGAACTATCAGAAATGAGATAAATGATACCTGCATCTAATAACTTAAGGACTTCAGTTCTAACAACTTATTTCATATTAGGATTTAACCGACGTTGCATTTCCCTAGTAGGTTTAGCATTTTCATCAAGGTGAATGTAATGCATGCAGTCTATTAGGTTTATACCTTTTATGTCCGGTATGGTCTATCCTAATGCTCTTTTGTGCTTTTCAAAACATCCAACAACTTACCTTTTTATTCGTCATTGAGGGATGATGAGATGATTACCGGCAAAGAACTTTCTTCTCCCAAAAATGCATATTCCTGAGTGTCGGGCAATGGTTTGAGCTCGAGTTTCGCTGGTGATTCTGATGATACGATGAGTTTCTTTTCTGATGGTGCTAGTTGTTCAACTCTTGACTTCCATTTATTAGTGTCCATGGATGGTGCTGAGTCAAGTAGAGTGTTGACCTCATCGACTGATCTGTCTATATCAAAATCCAAACCAAAGTGAGTTAAACATGTTTGTAAAGGATTATCACTAAGGTTTGAAAAAAATGTGTCATCAACTAATGCTTCAATTAAATCCACATCAACAATTCCATCATCTGCATTGTGAGGTTGTTTGGCAATGCTGAAGATGTTCAGCTCCATAATCATGTTGCCGAAGGACAACTGCATATTTTCTGTCCTGCATTGAATGTGAGCATCCGCAGTTGCCAAGAAAGGACGGCCTAGAATAATGGGGATGTGCTTTATTGAATCATGTATTGGTTGAGTGTCAATTACAATGAAATCAACAGGAAAATAAAACTTGTCTACCTGGATAAGCACGTCCTCCACAATACCACGAGGTATTTTCGTGGACCAATCTGTAAGTTGTAACACCACTGAAATTGGGTGTAATTCTCTCGGTCTAAGTTTTACAAACACTGAATAAGGCAACAGATTTACATTAGCTCCTAAATCCAACAAAGTTTTCTCACTTGTGTGGTTCCCTATGCTACATGAGATAGTGAGGGAGCCTGAGTCTTTGCATTTTAGAGGAATTTTGTATTGGAGTACAGAACTAACGTTTTATGTTTAAAATGTCTTCTTTTGAACGTGAATGTTTCTCCTTTTAGTATAAAGGTCTTTAAGAAACTTGGCATAAAATGGAACTTGCTTTATAGCATCAAGCAAAAGGATGTTAACACTTACCTATTTGAAGATTTTAAGAATCTCACCTGTGGATTTTCCCTTCTTTCCTTTAGCTAACCTTTGAGGAAATGGAGCTTTGGGAACATATTCTCGTGGGTTGGTTTCTTCTTTCTCCTACGATGGTGAGTCATCAACATTCACAGGCACAATTTGATTTTCTTTTGTCACCGGCATCTTCACTTTGTTGTCGACTTCTTTTCCTTTTCGCAAGGTCATGACAGCTTTTACCTCTCCATGCTACTGAGGTGAACTGGTACCTGCTTCATGTACTCCTTTAGGATTAGACACTGGTTGACTTGGAAATTTACCTTTTTCAACAGTCATTGCCAAGGTTTGAACTGAAGAATCAAGTTGTCACACCATCTTCTCGAGGCTTGAAACTGATTGGGCTTGTGAGTTGAAGCATGCTCGCAACTCATTTTGTAGTCCATCAATGGTGCGGTTTTGTTGCTCAATCGTAGAGTGAGTAACATTCTTGAAATTCTAGAATGCATCATCCCATGGTCTAGGTTAAGAGTAGTTTTGGTTCTGATTGTATGGTTTAAATGGTGGCTGAGAGGCTTGAGGAACTTGAGGAATTTATTGCATTGGTGGAGCTGGAGCTGCTGGTCCATTCTGTTGGAATCCTTGAGACCATGGAAAATTAGGGCGGTCTCTCCATCCAGGGTTATATGTGTTGGAGTATGGGTTGTAATTTGATGGCTTTCTCATTACACTTATGTCATTGACTTGATCTGAGTATGAGTCATAGTTATGTAGTTCTGTTGATTTAGCAGTCGATATTGATGCTATTTGTCGAGCGAGACTTTCAACCATCTCCTTGACTTCTTTGATTCCTGAAGTTGACTCGTCAATGTGAACCTCATTCACTCCCTTAATTCTTCTAGTATTCCTGAGTGATCGACTCCGTAGTTGGGAATTATCTGCTTGTCGCTGGAAAAATTCTCAAATCTCTTATGTACTTTTTGACATTAGCTCTCCTCCACTTGTTGCCATTAGTCATTCTTGCACATTCGGCAATAATCCCTCCAAAAAGAATTGGTATTGGTGCCATTTCTCGTACCCATGATGTGGACACTTTAAGAGTAGCTCATTAAATCGCTCCCATGTTTCGAAAAACTGCTCGTCCTCTCTCTGGGTAAACTCTGAGATTTCCCTGCGAATAGCATTGGTTTTATGCACTGCGAAACATTTATTTAAAAATTTCGTTACCATTTGTTCCCATGATGAAATGCTATTAGCAGGTAATGTATTAAGCCATGAACGAACTCTATCCTTTAAAAAAAATAGGAATAGTCTAAGTTTTACATCATCATCTGAAAAATTCTCGTATTTAAAAGTTTGACAAATAGTATGAAAGTCATTCAAATGATTATATGGGTCCTAATTTTCTAAGCCATAGAATGTGGGGAGACAATTTAGTACACTAGATTTTAGTTCAAAACTCCTAGCAGCTACATTTGGGTATCTCATGCATGATGTGCTCAAATTATCTAAAGGACTGAAGTAGTCCTTAAATGACCTCTCATGTGGTGCTTGTAAATCCATTTTATTTTTAACTTCTTTGTGTGTGCGAAGTGTTTTCTCAAGTTCAAGGTCTATAGGTTCAAGATTAGGTAATAATGACCTACAACCATGCATGCAAAACAAATAAAATAAAAATAAAAATGGGAACAAAACAAATAAAAATAAAGAAGAGGGAGAAATTACGATACTAACCTTATTGCGCTATTACAACCTTACTATAAAAACACACTAAAAAAATACGTGAAATAAATTAATAAGATAAACAAAAATTACAAAGAAGAAAAAAATAACTTGAAAATTAAATTACAGAATTTTAAAGAAGAGAAAAAGAAAAGAAATACTAACCTCAAAATGCAGATTCACTTTTTTCTCTTTTTTTAATAAGAAAAAAATACAAGAAAACAAATAAAAGAAATTATTGACAAAAATTAATTCTACGAATTAAAATAACTTACCCTCGCGGCAATGGCGCCAAAAACTTGTTGTGCAAATTTTATTGAACTCGCAAGCATACGAATCTATTGTAGAATAGACTAATGGTGACGAGTGTCGATCCCACGAGGAAGTGGATTTTAATTATATGTAGAATTAATTTTGTATGAGGTGGTTGGATTTGTGGTGGAACTAATTCAAATTATCCTAAAAATTGGAATGAAAATGGCGAGAAGAAATTAAAGTGTAAATCTATTAAATTGACGTACTTGGGTATCTGGATCCGTATCAACATGCATCATGAGCTAAATATTCCTTATTAATACCAATTAAATCATGAGGGGGGAATCCACACCTCATGAACTATGCTCTAATCAATATGGTGCTAAAGGCTTATCGTGCCAAATAATTATAACCTTATACTAGGGAGCCGGTGAAACCAGGGTGGTACTAGACAAGATTATTATTATTTGTCAACGAAAAGTCAAAACATCCACAAAAACTAGAGGGGTAGAGAAAATAAATTTACCAAATAAAGCCCATGACACGTGTTGAGACTTCACCTTCAACCCAAGCTTGAAAGAAAATTAGCCACTCATAATTGAACTACGGGCAAAATGAGAATTTATTAAAATATGTATAAAATACATGATGGAGAAAGAATTACAGAAAATAGAGCCCAATTGTTGAGACTTCACCTTCAACCCAAGCTTGAAAGAAAATTAGCCACTCATAATTGAACTAGGGGCAAAATGAGAATTTATTAAAATATGTATAAAATACATGATGGAGAAAGAATTACAGAAAATAGAGCCCAAAAATGGATTCAGAGGTATCAAATTAGGGGGGGAGGCCCCCTTTTTATAGATACATCGAGTAAATCATGGTCATCGGATTAAAAACAGTTTGGACGCTCAGGATTGTGTCACGTCATCAGTCAACAGTACGCGTGAACAGTACGCGATTTGACCACGCGGATGAACAGTAACATGGTTTCACCCGGGTTGAACAGTAACGCGGTTTAGTTGAAAATATTCTCATGTGTTGCATGTACCGTACGCGCATTTTTTGGTCCACTAATATGATGCCACGTCACCATCAACGGTACATAAGAATTTTAGTCCAACAGGATTATGACACCTCATCAGTCAATGCCACATCATCGGTCAATGCCACGTCATCGATTCGTCTATGTGAACAGTGTCGTGAACAGTAACGTCGACAGTACCGTCATGTGAACAGTGTTATTTTTCTTTTTATGCTCCTCCTAAGGTTTTCGACAGTCCTGAATTCAAAAGTGATGTCCGTTTTGTCGTTTGATCTCTCGTTTATTGTGAAATGACTATGATGCCCCTAAAATACATAAAATATTTAATTAAAATAAAACACACATAATTAAATTACAAGAAGCTTAAACACATAAAAGTAAGGGTTGTTAGTAAGACTTGAAATATAAAATGACGGTTTTCTCCTTTATAAATATGCATTTTCTAACACTCAACAATCAAATTTATTTTTAACTTGTAAATTTTTGGCAAAACACAAGCAACCAAAAACTTTTAGGCGTGATAAATCTGGTGCTATACTAAAAAGCATTTCATGTGGGGTTTTTCCATTAAGAACATCACTAGGCAATTTATTGATCAAATATGCTGCAGTAAGGACACATTCCCCTCAAAATTTAATTGGCAAATTGGTTTGAAAACGTAGACCTCGCGTAACTTTAAGAAGATGGCGATGTTTACGCTCAATCACACCATTATATTGCGGTGTTCGAACGCAACTTCTTTGATGAATAATCCCTTGGTCTAAAAAAAATTTATGTAATTCTTTAACAAGAAATTCAGTCCCATTGTCAGAACGCATAATTTTAATGTTCGCATTAAATTGAGTTTTTATCAATGCATGAAAAGAACATAAATGCAATTGGGTTTCGGATTTGGTTTTCATTAAATATAACCAAGTGCATCGAGTATAATCATCAACAATGGTTAAAAAATAATGAGCCCCTGAAAAACTTAAAGTTGAAAAAGGACCCCAAACATCACAATGGATTATTTCAAAAGGTATTTTACTTTTGATGCTACTAATGGAAAATGGCTTTCTAGTTTGTTTTGCTTTAGGACAAATATCACAAACATATTCTTTATTAAAACTAACCATAGGACAAGTTTTTGAAAAATGCTCTAAACATCCAAGAGAATGGTGGCCAAGTCTCAAATGCCAAAGATCAATCTCATGTGTAGAGGTGATTTGGGAGGTGAAAGAAAATGCAGTTGGAAGTTGGATGTAGAAAAGACCTTCACGAAGTCTACCCTTGTCAATCTGCTTCTTCGTGTATAGGTCCTGAAACTCACAAAAATTAGAAGAAAAAATTACCTTATATTTATTTGATTTGGTTAACTGACTAACAAACAGTAAATTAAACTTAAAACTCAGAATATAAAATACTTTGTCTAATAAAAAATTTGGTGAAAAGGAGACTTTCCATATGTGAGTAACTTGTGCTACTGTACCATCTGGTAATTGAACGTGAAGAGGAACATGACATGTTTCATAGGAGTGAAAAAAATCTAGCGAACTACACATATAATTAGTAGCACCTATATCTATGATCCAAGTATGTGATAAAGAGGAATTAAGTGATATACCTGCAAGATTCGCAATATGTCGACTACCTGAAGAGGACAACATAACTATGATTTTTTTATATTGCTCTTAAGTAAATATTGGTGCTTGGATGTCTTGATTGCTATTTGTTGTCATGGCAGCTTTAATCTCATTTTTATTACCTTGTCCACGTCTTCTCCAATTTGGTGGATATCCATTTAACTCAAAACATTTTTGTTTTGTGTGGCCTAATTTTCCACAGTGTTCACACGATGGTCTGCCACCATTTGCATTCAAGTTTCCTCCTTTGTTATCTACTGCATAATTGTTATTCCAATTCCTATTTCCAAATGAATTTCGGCTTTGTGTTGTCAATGCTGTAGCTTCTGGAGATCCCCCTCTAGTGTGAAGATCTTGTTGTTTTTCTTCTTGCCTCACAAGGGAATAAATTTTGTTTGCATTAGGAAAAGGATCCATCAACAAAATGTTACTCCTCGTTGCTGCATATCTAAACTCCATAGCTCGATCTAGTTGCTGCAATTGACTGACAATTTTTGCATTCGCACAAGTACATGGTCCTACTTGTTGTAGAGAATTCAACTCATCCCAAAGCGCCTTCATGCGAGTATAATAAAGTGAAACAGATGCATCTCCTTGTCCTAAATTAGAGATGGCTTGTTTGAGTTCATAGATTTTTGGCGCATTGGTCTGTTGAAAACGCTCTTGCAAATCCTGCCATACTTCTCTAGCAGATTGTGCATACAACACACTTCCCGCAAGTTCAATTGATATGGAGTTCAACACCCAAGATCCAACAAGATCATTACAACATTGCTATCTACCACCATCATCTTCATCTTCATCTGGTTTTGATATAGTTTCATCAATAAAACCGAGCTTGTTTTTCGCTCGTAAAGCCATAGTCATTACCCTTACCCATGTACCATAGTTATCACCAGTGAGTAAAGGAGAAACCAATACAACAATTGGACTATCTGATGGGTGGACAAGGAAGACATCATCCTCTTGTTTATTAAGGATGGCAGCTTGTTTTGATGATTGACCATCTGCCATGAGTATTTAAACAAAAGCAAAGAACGAAGATAATAATTTGATAAGTGAGTAAAACTCTGATACCATGTAAAATAAAGAACGGAGTTTATGAATAAAACTCTTGTTGTGTATTGCATTAACGTTGCTACATATATATATAGACGTACAGCCCTAAAGAATAGAATCCTAAGTAGAAAAGCATTACAGATTCATAATATATATACAAATCTAATTGCCATAAATATGAAACCGAATTCTATACGACTTCTATATACAAAACCGAATGCTATACGAATTCTATACGTTAATAGTCAAGCATAGAAATTTCTGATAGAAATATTCCAAACAAAGCATTGCAATGTGTACGCATAATCGGATCATGTCAGTTTCAATGGAAGCTCTAGCAATGGCAGGAGCTGATTGTTATGAATGGGGCGTGGACGTAGAAGAGTGGGAGCGGGAGGATATGGAATTGGAGCCGCCGCCGCATTTGCGCGCCGATGAAGAAGAAAAAGAAGAATATAAGCACGGCAAGCCATTTTTCTGAAGATAATGACACTGTTGACGCCGTGGCGGCAGATTGCGACAAAATACCCAGTGATGGAAGATCAATGAGGGGGCAAAATGAAATGGCCATGATGGTAATCGTAATGGTGAAAGCCATTACTAAACTGTTGATTAACGTGAGGATGGATACCCATTATTCAAATCAGTAGCCGCACTTACCAGAATTTGATTCAGTTTTGGGGATTAAGCTAGATACCACGTTTGTTTTAATGTATCTTGGATTTTGTTTTGTTGAGCACTAATTTGTTTTTATTTTTTTTTCATTAATTTCTTTTAATGTAAATGTTTTGCATGGATATATTGTATTGCATTATAAACATTTTTTTATAGGGTTTATAGTAATTTTCCTGTGGTTCAATGACACACGTATTTCTATATCAAAAAACAAGATATTGGGATGCATGGTACTTCACTAGCATTGGAATACTCTTAAACTTTATTTGTAGAACTTATTTATACTGAAGAATAAACATACCCTTAAGAGAAAATTAATTAAGATTATCAACAACAAAAAATAATCAGTCATCAATTTAGGGGTTTACCATGCATCACATTAAATAATTAGCTAGAATTGATAGGATTAATGGCTGTTAATTAATCTACAACATGCATGAATATGGTAGTGGTGTTTGGTCCTTGGTTAATATGATTCTTTCTTTGGAATCAATTTTCAGACCGCATTCTTTGCCATTATGCTAATTGAGACAAATGATTATATTATTTTATGGGTAATAATGTAGTTACAAACTCTTAATTGATGTGGCATGATTATATTGGTTGAATCAAATATTTCTTAATCCACATGAATTGTTTTTAGGAAAATTATCCACCGTCCACCCGTTTTACAACTTTTTAAAAAAATACATACTTCCTTTTTTTTTGCAGGAATCCTCCTAAAGTTACATTTTGTTTCACTTTTCCACTTCTGTTTGGAATCCATTAAGAAAACTAACAAAAACTTAAAAAATGATCATTTTACCCCCAAAATGAAAATTGCAATTTCACCCTAAAAAATGCCAAAACTAATCATATTTAATTATGAATATCATTATTGGTACGTTAATGAAGTACAAAAAAATCTTAACTACTAGAGATTATAACTCAATAAATAATACAACTCTAATTTTCTTAAATTCAATTGATGGTTTGCGATATTAGGGTATTTTTAATACTACTGTTATAATTTAACATTCTAATTACAGACATATTTAAAAAAAATCATGCATTTGATGGTTGTGAAATTAATTTCTTTATTGACCGATGGGGAAAATAATTAGATTTAATCTGATTATTTTTTATAATTTTTAAGATGAAATTGTAATTTTCATTTTGGGGGTAAAATGAACAATTTTTTAAGTTTCTGTTAGTTTTCTTAACGGATTCCAAACGAAAGTGGAAAAGTGAAATAAAATGTAACTTTAGGTGGATTCCAGAAAAAAAAAATAGGAATTGTGTATTTTTGAAAAAGTTGGAAAAACGGGAGGACGGTGGATATTTTCCCTTGTTTTTATTGTTTTGTATTTCCATTCAACCAATGAATTAATATCAAATCAGTTTATACAAAAATAAATTTTCACATGAGTTTGTGGTTGTATTTTCACTCTTATTATATATATATATATATATATATATATTTATTTATTTATTTATTTATTTATTTATTTATTTATTTTACCTTATAATTAAACATATGATTTTTTTTTTTAAGTGATCAATTCATGAACTTTGTGTAAGTAGTTGCATCGGCAGCATGAGGAAAAAGAAAATCATAAGTTTGATAATGGTAAAATATGAAAAGGATAATGATTAAGTTCGATAATAGTAGTGTGCTTGTGCATGTGAAGAAATTGAATGTCAAGGTTGTGGAATATCTAATAATGGGTTTTAAAATAATAATAATAAAATTTGTTCTCAAAAAATATATTTTTTACTTGAGTGACTAGGGGTGTGTTTGGAATTGAAGTGTTGTAGCTTTTAAGCTACAGCTGCTGTGAAAAAAGCTATAACTATGAAACAAAAGTTAGTAATATATAGTAAATGTAAATTTTAAATAATAATTTTGATAAAATTATTAAATATATAATATATTTTTTATTATATATGTGAAAAATCATATCAACATACCTTCCAAGTTACAGTAATTAGTGTTTACCAAATACTTTAGTATTGTAACTTTTAAGCTACAACTATCCAACCTTAATTTCAAAAGCACCTTAAACATGCGTTTGGGGCAGCTGCGCTGTGGTACCCTAAGAATTTTTCTTGTTAGTAGAAAGAAACTAAAAAAGCAGATCGTTTTAAATGTATGAATAATCGCAACATTTAAATCCTCCAAAATTCAATTAAATTTGTTTGATTAAAGTCCTTTGACTGAATGACAATAAAAATTTGGAAGGAGTAATAGACGTCTACTGTACTATAGTGAATGAGTGTTGTGGACGACTTGGCGTGAGCCAATAAAGCTTTCGTCATGGCTTGAATCATTTAAAATTTAAATCCTTGTTTGTTTTTTTTTTTTCAACTAAGCTGAAACAGTATTTGTTTGGTCAATTCAATTATCACGGGATTTATATACGCTTGTACTTTTCGTAGGATCGATTTAAAAAAATCTTTAACTTTCTCTTCAATGTATCATCAAAACTTAATAATTAATAATTAAAAAGATAAATCAAATTAAAAGTAGCAATTTGTCTGCATGTTACCCGTGATTGTTTACGTTTGAGTCATATTCTACTTTTCTCGATCCATTAACAGATACCTCTTTTTTTCTGTACATGCATGCATGTAGATATACTTGCACGCGCTATAATATTGTTGATATATATATATATATATATATATCAAAAAAATCATCACAGTCAAGCATAGTAAGTTCTGAAAGAAATATCTACTGAAACACAGCATTATAATTTGCACGCATAATCGATCATGTCAGTTTCAGTGGAAGCTCTAGCAATGGCAGGAGCTGATTATCATGAATGGGGAATGGACGTAGAAGAGTGGGAGCGGGAGGATTTTGAATTGGAGCCGCCGCCGCATTTGCTCGCCAATGAAGAAGAAAAAGAAGAATATTTGAGCGTGGCAAGCCATTTTTCTGAAGATAATGACACGGTTGGCGCCGTTGCTATAGATTGTGAAAAAACACCCAGTGATGGAAGATCAATGAGGGGAGAAAATGAAACGGCCATGGGGGTAATCATGTTGGTGAAAGCCATTATTAAACTGTTGATTATTGTGAGGATGGATACCCATTATTCAAATCAGTAGCCGCACTTACCAGAATCTGATTCAGCTTTGGGGATTAAGCTAGCTACCACGTTTGTTTTAATGTTTCTTGGATTTTGTTTTGTTGAGCACTAATTTGTTTTTATTTTTTTTAACCTTCTCATTAATTTCTTTTAATGTAAATGTTTGGCATGGATATATTGTATTGCATTATAAACTTTTTTTTATAGCGTTTATAGCAATTTTCCTGTGGTTCAATGACATACATATTTCTAGATATATATCAAAAACAAGATATTGAGATGCATGTACTTTACTAGCATTGGAATACTCTTAAACTTTATTTGTAGAACTTATTTATACTGAAGAATAAACATACCCTTAAGAGAAAATTAATTAAGATTATCAACAACAAAAAAATAATCAGTCATCAATTTAGGGATTTACCATGCATCACATTAAATAATTAGCTAGAATTGATAGGATTAATGGCTGTTAATTAATCTGCAACATGCATGAATATGGTAGTGGTGTTTGGTCCTTGGTTAAAATGATTCTTTCTCTGGAATCATTTTTCAGACCGCATTCTTTGCCATTATGCTAATTGAGACAAATGATTAAATTAATAGTGATAATATAGTCACAAATTCTTAATTGATGTGGCATAATTATATTGGTTTAATCAAATATTTTTTAGTCCACATGAATTGTTTTTATTGTTTTGTATTTCCATTCAACCAATGAATTAATATCAAATCAGTTTATACAAAAATAAATTGTTACGTGAGTTTGTGGTTGTATTTTCACTCTTATATATATATATATAAATTTATTTTACCTTATAATCAAACATATGTTTTTTTTTTTTTTTAGTGATCAATTCATGAACTTTGTGTAAGTAGTTGCATCGGCAGCATGAGGAAAAAGAAAAGAAAAGAAAATCATAAGTTATGGTAAAATATGAAAAGGATAATGATTAAGTTCGATAATAGTAGTGTGCTTGTGCATGTGAAGAAATTGAATGTCAAGGTTGTGGAATATCTAATAATGGGTTTTAAAATAATAATAATAAAATTTGTTCTCAAAAAATATATTTTTTACTTGAGTGACTAAGGGTGCATTTGAAATTGAAGTTTTGTAGCTTTTAAGTTACAACTGTTGTGGAAAAAAAAATTATAACTATGAAACAAAAGTTAATAATATATAGTAAATATAAATTTTAAATAATAATTTTGATAAATATTAAAGATATAATAGATTTTTTATTATACAAGTGAAAAATCATATCAACATACCTTTCAAGTTACCGCAATTAGTAATAGATTTTTTAATATACAAGTGAAAAATCATATGAAGATACATTTCAAGTTACAACAATTAGTGTTTACCAAACACTTTAGTGATGTAACTTTTAAGCTACTGCTATCCAAACTCAATTTCAAACACACCTTAAACATGTGTTTGGAGCAGCTGCCGCTACTAGAAAAATGGTCTTTACTGACTTTAGAATAGTGTCAGAAATTACTTTCACTGACATTTATTAATTGTGTCAATAATCTAGGAGTCAGAAAAATAATAACACCTGTAAGTGGTGTCAGTGATTACTATTACTATAGTATTACCATATTGATGACACTATAGTATTAGTAATTACTGATAATGATCGCTTGTTAAAAGTTACTTTCGCCATAGCATCACAAATATTACGACACTATAGTGATAATATTTACTAACAATTATTACACGTCAATACTTTGTTTTACACTGGGGAGATGACATGATAGAATGAACGAATACTAATACTTTAGTGTCAGTAATTTGTAATACTATAACATCACTAATATTATGATGTTGAAACATTTTTTAACGCCAATGGCTTCAAAGAAAAGATGCTGACATTATTGTTATTACTCTATTATTTTCATTATTCTTTTAGTTTTACCAATTAAATAATGGTATTTAAAGACAATTTATTCAAATTAAACTAAAGTACGAATTTGAATAATTAAATATAAGTATATAACATTCCTACTAACATTTAAATAGGTATCAAACAAAATAGTAATACAAATATCTAAAATATTGTTTGAAAACATGTCAAATATTTACATGAACACATAATGACAGTTTGCAGGAAACAATCAGTACATATACTCTTTGACCTTTGCCTTTCCCTTTACCTTTCCCATCTATAATTGCAGTATATAGAATCAATTAGCTACTATGCTACAAAAATCAATTTTTTGATATTTACAAGCAAAAATATAATTTACCTCATTATTGTATGCTACAGTAACTTTGCAACATACATAACCCACTGATCGCGAAGTTGCGAAAGATCGTCCATAGTGTACTCATCACAACCCTTGAACTTAAAAAATAAAGTAACAAAATGTATTCATATATTTTAGAATATGTCCTTAAATATAAAAAAAAACACAATAAAAACATATATTTTTAAGTTTGTTATGATTAACATCAAAACTTAAGAACGTGCAAATAAATTGTATCACCATAACAAACAACGGTTACCAAAGCTGTCTAAGAAGCTGATAATTTATAATATATTATTTGATTTACTCAATATTACTTCTAACACTCAGCACTGGGATTTTTCAGTGAACTCAAGTTGTTTGCATTGGGCAGTATATATTCATTGGCCAACTTACATCTAAAGCCCCTTAATGCAATTCCCATCCACTTGAACACTTGGGTTTTCACCTTAAGACTCAACTTAAACTTTTCCTAAAAATGAGTCCATAACGTCTCCTTGATGTCTAGTGGCACTTTCCTCCAATCATCATATATAATTGGAACTCTTTCCCGTACAATCACCCCAATATAGTTCCTCAGATCATTTCTCTTTTTTCCAACTCGAACTCCATAGGAATTGTACATAACCTCAGTCTAGTCACTAGCTCCTCTCTGCAGGTCTTTCTTCTTTGTAAGGTTTCATCTTGGTCTTCCTTTTAGATCTGGATCATATGTTGTCTCCTCTTTTTCTGTCATGTCTCCAACAAACCTGCAAATACACAAAAGTGGATAAGTGCACCAGATACCAATCTAATATCCCAATATAATAATAAAATAATAAAAAACAAATTAGTTGGTGACTTACATGAAGTAGTGGTAATAAGGCATAGTAGTTGGATTATTCATTTTTCGCACCAATATTTACAAGAAAAACATTAACAACTAATCTTACACAAACTCCTCATCACCCAAACCTAACTTACATTCTAGAAAATTGTTGGATAATGGTGCATACTCATCGATGCTATCACAAAAGGCCTCATTTGAATAATTACATTTTAATCTCACTGAATAAACAACTAATTTACTATTATCTAATTGATCTTTCACATAAAACACTTGCTTTGCATGACCAACTAGAATGAAACAGTCAAATTTGTAGCCTATTCGATCTAAATTGACTACAGTGAACCCTAACTCATCAACATTAAACCCTCTATCATCTACCCAATTGCACTTGAAAAGTACGTTCTTAACCCCCAGATAATCAAGCTGCCAAATTTCACTGACAACCCCATAAAAAGGCATATCCCCAGAATGAGGATTTTTGTCTTTCGAACTTGAAATCTGTAAAGTGTTAGCAACCACATAAACGCCACTGTTTTGTGTTATGCGGTTACTATCCCAATCTCTCGTAGCAAAATTAAACTCATTAATACAATAGCCATCATATGTAACCACGCCTGAGCGGGGTTTGTTTGCCAGCCACCATACTTTTTCGTCAACCGCTAAATTATTTGCTTTATCAATTGTTACCTATTGTTCAATTAATAAAATCACAATAATTAGTTGAATGAGAAAAGTTTGTGTGCCTTTACTTTGATACTTTTAATAGATGTAATGAAGTTAATCTAACCTTTTGTTTCTGCCAATCAACAAACGTACAGGAGTGCTCAATTGGCAACCATAAAGGCATGTATTTTCTCATAATCTAAGCCTAATAGCTTCATTATTTTTCTGGCCTCATACATGGACTTAGGCAAACTATTATCATTTGGCAATACCTCATTAAGCACTTCCAATAAAACTAAAAACCCACTATCAGACCAGCCATAAAATCATTTTATATTGTACAGTTTTATTAGATTCGATAACTTTGAATGCTTTGAACCCATATATAGGGGCTTTTCAACATCTTCAAGCACATTCTTAAAAGAACTATGATCTTTATCATAATGCTCAAAAGCATCATGAACCATGTCATCTACATAACTATAATCCGGACATCTAAAACACTGATTTTGTGGCTAGTCTTGGCATTTTACAGAGGTAGGTTTCCGATCCACCTCACCGTGCCAATTCCAAACTAAATAGATTTCTAGAAAACATTTTTTAAATTGATGTAGCCTCACTTGTTGAGGACTCAAAAACTCTATATTACAACAAGTGATACAAGGACATCTAATTGACATTCTATTTTCAGAATTAAGAATGGAAAACTCCAAGAAAACATCAACCCCATCACTATACTCATCAAACAATCTATCACAGAATATCCAAGTTTTCTCCATAATATGTATTGTTACCTGTTCATTTATTAGATGTTGTTAGTTTAATAAGTTTACTTAAATTGCACAAATAACTCCAAACTTTTAGGTTTAAATTAAAAAATACAAATTGCAAAATAAATCTAAATTATATTTGTTTAGAGTCATTTAAATATATGTACGCATTCAGCAACCCAACAGAGCATATATGTAAGCATTCAGCAACCCAACAGAGCATACATGTACACATTCAACAAGCCAACAGAGCATACATGTACACATTCACCAAGCCAACAAAACATGCCACATCCACATTTTTCAAAATTTCATTTTCATATTAGAACAAACAAAAGTATATATTAGAACAAAAATATTTATTCCAGAAGAGTATGTGCAACAAAAACGAAAGTAAAACTATGCATGTTAATATTTAAAACATGTTAGTACAAGTAAAACTCAGAACACAACGATAATAGAAACTGAAAGAAAGTGACTGATTTAAAAGAATTACCAAATGAAGACAGTTGTTACACCGTAAACTTTTGTGATTCTTCAAAAGCGAGAGATTGTTAGTTATTATGCCAGAGAGCTGTACAAGGGAAATGACATAAAAAAAAATTAAGGACAATACTTGTTGTTGTTGAAGGGTTTGCATGTGAGATATTGCATTTATACTAAGTCTAGTAAGTGCATTACAAGGAAAGGATTGATGAATTGACCCGAATTGAATATGTATCTTTATCAGCCGCTAATTAAATGGAACAAGTTAGAGCCAAAATTAAAAGCATCATGCAAAATTTAAAATGCAATTTCGAGAAATGGAGAAAAGGAGAAAAACCCAAATCTGCATTGACATTGTATCAATCAATTCCAATTAAAGTGTACATGAAATTCAAAATCCAGTGACATGGCAACTAAAGAGAGGAAAGAAAATTGATTTGAATCAGGCATTTATAAAACTACTCTTAGTTAAAAACTCTAGTACAATCATTCAACTTCAGCTACATTTACCTCTTTGTTAGGTTTTCCCAGGTCCCAAATTATAAACAATTAAGATTACAAAAAAAACTAAGAATTTTAAAACCCATTCTATAGTTAAACCGCAACAAAACAACATGCATGAGGAAAATAGGCACTGTAAATTGGAAACATAATAATTAAAAATAAATAAAAATGAATAAATGGTACCTTCATAAACGAATTTATCCCAGTAGAGAGAGAGAGAGAGAGAGAGAGAGAGAGAGAGCCAAATCGTGATATAAATGAATTCCTTTGCTTGGGGCTTGGTTGGGATCGACGTGAAGTTTGATTATAGTGGAGAATATGATTTTAGGGTTTGGTTTACTTAGCTTTGCCAGAGAAGGAGAACCGAGTGGTGAAAAAATAATAAGTGAATGACTTAGAAAAAAAAATTAGCTTCGATTTTGGTCTTAGGGTTAGGATAAAACTATGTGTTTTACTTATCTTTATTTTTTCTAAGTGAAACGATACCATTTCTAACTGAAAATATATTATTTACTAGTAAAATTTCAGCCAAAACCCGCTAAAATTTTCACTCAGGCGCACTCAATACATTTCAAGTTCTTTATATTAGAAACATAATATTCTACTAATTCAGTAGCATAACTAACAAAAAGTCAGAACGGTTTCAATTTTAAACTTAATAGCTTTGGCGTTGAAAAGTCTTAGGTTCAAATATCAGTTTGGAACGAGATTCAAATTTTATTTTCTTTTACTGATACCTTAGTGTCACAATGGTCTTGTTCTTAAACTTAAATGTTCCGATATTCGAGGTTCCCGGTTTGAATTCTATCCGTTACATGATTAGAATTATTTTATTTTTATTACTAATACTTTAGTGTCAGCTATTTCTGATGTCCAAATTTCAGACACCATAGTATCATTAATTTGTGATACTTATGTGTTAAACACAGAAAATGACCCATATGTATACAAATACTGATACTTTGTAATAAAATATTTACAAAATATCACAAACCAAGTATTGGTAAAGACTATTTTTCTAGTAATGTACAATGTGTCACCCTACGAATTCTTTCTTGTTAGTATAAAGAAACTAAAAAAGCAGAGAATTTCAAATGTTGGTGAAAGCCATTATTAAACTGTTGATTATTGCAAGGATGGATACCCATTAATTATTCAAATCAGTAGCCGCACTTACCAGAATCCGATTCAGCTTTGGGGATTAAGCTAGCTAGCTACCACGTTTGTTTTAATGTGTCTTGGATTTTGTTTTGTTGAGCACTAATTTTTTTTTTTTTGGTTCATAAATTTGTTTTAATGTAAATGTTTGGCATGGATATATTGCATTGCATGATAACCATTTTTAGAGCGTTTATAGTAATTTTGCTGTGGTTCAATGAGATACATATTTTCATGTCAAAAAACAAAATATTGAGGCAAACGCAAAATTAGTCGAGTCCTCGTACATCAATTGTTAGCTTAATTTTTCTTACTATCAGTTCAACCTAAATAATTACGTACATATGCCATACAATTAAGGTTCGTCTCACTCTCACACACAGTCAACATAATATTTGAAAGATTTTGGTCGCGATGGAGGTGCATACATGCATTGCCTGATAATATACTTAATATAACAAGAACAAGATTTTGCTCTCCACTTGCAGAAGAATTCATTAATTCAATTCAGGAGTTGTATTTAAATCAATTTATTGTACGTACCTTCATTTACCTGACCCAATATGTCAGTAAGTGGCCCAAACTAGGTCAACCATTTGTACGATTGGGACAAAGCTAAATAGAATAATAATAATTATGAAGCCCGACTCCGAGGAGAACTTGTCCTCAGTCTTCAAATAATTATCCACACGGCACATTATTGGAAAGCTCCCTCCAAGTGCGTCATGGACTTTATAAGTAGCTTCTACTCAAGGGAGGTTCTTGCACAGAAAGATAGGTTATTCTGATTTTCAAAGCATTAAGCATGCCAGAGTTGAATTAATGCATGCCGTGTTGCCACGTACCTTAAGTAATGTAACTGCAGAATCTTATGACTTATAATTAATGATGAAGGATACATGCTGGCTATTTATCAAGCTTACATCATGGCCTAAATTAACCTAAGTTATAATAGAAAGTTGTTGTTGACATCACCACATTTGAATTCTTGTTGTCATGTGTGCGTAATTATAGAAGCGGCAGCAGCTCGGCCTTCCTATCAATAAGTGGGTCAATGAAGAATCATGTTTTACAGTACTTTTCGAAACTCTTTAATTCTTGTAATTTAGTGTTATTTTTCTTGTTATTTATAACAAAAAATAGATAAACATTTTTAATTCTCTTCCCAATTTTTTCTTCATTTGTTCATCTGTTTGTTTCTACAAATTTAATTCCTAATTAAGGGAGGGTGGCTAGAATTCCAATCTTGAGGACTAGATTATTTTGAAAGAGTAAGAAATGTTGTCTCTTTAAGACGGCTAGTTTATGGCTTACAGGAACTAGAATTATGATTTACGGTAAGGGTACGATATTTCCACCCTGTAATTTGTGGAAGTCCACCCCATTTAATTTTAAAGAATTGCTTTAAAAAATTCACATTATTTTTTAAAACTTAAAATAGGAAAAAAAAAAGTTTAATAAGCTAATCAATTAGATCTTTCTTAGTGCCAATAAATTTCATGATATAAATAACATAAGTTTCATAGCCAAAAATTTCGTGATTTATCATGTCATAAATAATTTAGATTGGTTTTTCCTTAGTTTAACTATGACTTAGTAATCATAATAGTGAAGATTTAATTGGTTAATTATTCAAATTTATTCTTATTTGGAATTTTTTTTAAATAATGTGATTTTTTAATAATTAATTTTTTTTAAAGTAGATATATCATCATCCCTATAAGAATGGTTAATTTCTTTTACCACTCGTGAAATGATAATTTTTAAAATGTCTCCAAACTTATTGTAAAATTCAATTTACCCCCAGTTTTTATAAAGAAGGTAAAACAATTTTCATTAACCCACCCCCTTTTTTTCCCTTATTTTTTGAATAAAAATTTGAGGTTGGTTGAAATTTATAGTTGTTTGGAAGTATTTTGAAATTTATCATTTCACGAACAAATAATTCAAAATTTAATAATAATAATAATCATCATGATAATGATGATGGATCTAGTTTGTAGAGATCGGAATTATGTACCGATAGATGTATAAATTGGTGTGTACAGGCTGAATTGTATTGATAGAAGCACTATCAAAATTGTTAGAAAGTTATAATCGATTAATTATCATAAAAATTCGTAAAGAACCAATTGGGATGTACGTTGGTTTGGGCGTACGGAAAAGTTTTCACCACTATGATTTAAGAGTATCGTGTCAATTGTTAATGGGATGGTGCTCCTCACTATTTCTAACTCAATAAGTCGGTACGTTGTCTCAGTTCAGTCCAAATGCACATCCCGCAAACATATTTCATTATGCCGATTACTCACCACAAAAATCAAACAAAGCTTAGAACAGCAGGCAAGGTAGCAGACTAAGCATACTCAATCTGGTTTCAAATATGTATCAATGAGACTCTCCTATAGACTGGGTTTCAATCTGGTTCAAAAAAGATACAAAAGAAGGTAGGGACTTTGCTTTGATTTGAGGATTGCTTAAGAATGCTCAACCACCAAAATTTAAATACAATAACCGGTACAAACAACATATCATATACAAAAATATCGAGGCTTGTTAACTGAATGATAAACATCAAGCTAACCTAGTATGATGTAACCAAATAGTTACCTCATCTTCCACCAGATAATTCAATTGCTTCCTGGTTGTATACAGAATCTTCCCCCCAGTCAAACCTTCTCTGCAGCCTCTCGTACTCTTGCCTACGAGTAACTTCCACATGCTGCCACTCTTCCCACCTCTCAGCTAGACCCTCTCCTTCCAGCATCCGCACCACCTCTGACATTGCTGGACGGTCCTCTGGTGATGCTTGTGTGCAGAGCAGTGCAACTTGAATCATTGTCTCCACCTCTTGGATGTTGTAATTCTTATTAAGGTTGTGATCTACAATAGCATCCAACCTTTTCTCTCTCTCTAGCTTCTTGACCTTCAAAAACAAATAAGCACAGTATGATGCAAGGAATAAGAACTCATTGGTTTTTTTAAGGTAAGAAAAATATAGCTAATTAGATCGGCCTCTTAAAACACAAAAGGGCCAATAGTCCCAAGCTGTAGTCAAGGGTCCATGCCAAAAAAGTGAAAAAGGTATCTTACCAAATATTAAATGTTCAAACATTTTAACTCATGTATTTCTTTAGTTAATCATTGAAAGGCACAAAGGAAGAAACGAGTGAAAGCATGCAAAGCAAGATGGCGAATCATCATATATAGCTTACATGGTCAAGCAATAGGACATCATCTTCTTCTTCCAAACGTGAAAAGTCAATTGCCCTTTGACCTGTTACAAGCTCCAGAAGCATAATCCCATAACCAAAAACATCTGTCCTTTCTGATGATTTCCCAGTGGACAAGTACTCAGGAGCTATGTGGCCCATTGTCCCACGAACTTGAGTTGTCACATTAGTCTTTCTCACGTCCACCAATTTTGCCAATCCAAAGTCACCAACAACTGCTTCAAAATCTTCATCCAGTAATACATTTGCAGCCTTCACATCCCGATGTATGATTTTAGGATTGCAATGCTCATGAAGATACTCCAGGCCACGTGCAGCACCTAATGCCACTCGTTTTCTTGTAACCCAGTCCAAAACAGGCTCTCCTGGTTTAATTTCTGCACAATGCATAAATTAGTCAGGCACCATCACAGCAGCCACTTAAAGTGTGTTGAAAACTGAAATTAATTATTACAAGAAAAAAAAAAGAAAAGAGTTTTAATACTGGTCTTGGGCTTTTGCGTTCTCTATGACATATTCTGAATAAAACATATTAATAGTAAGAACAAAAGATAAATTAGCAGGGGCATCATAACTAATTCAAATTTCATAATTTTCTCTTTCACCAGTATTATCTTATCAACCTTTTTATAATACCAAACCAAAATGAAGAGAAGGATCTGCATAAGCTACAAACAACTACTTCCAACCCTCTAGCCTCAAGATATCTTGGACAATAGGGTGATTGACAACGCAATTACTTACAGTACAATAATAGTGGACAGACAGACATCACACTCCAGCCATAATAAGACTAAACACCAAATGGTGATATCTTGAAAACAAAATACTAATTCATCCACTTGCACTGAAAAGCTTATACAAATATCAATGATTTAGAGAACAATACCTCGTAAGCGATAGGCTACACTCAAGTTCTGCATAAATGGATACACCAAGAGACGTTCAGTAGGTGTTGTGCAAAATCCAATCAGTCGTAATAGATTTCTGTGGACAGCTACACTTATCATTTCAACTTCACGCTGGAAAGCAGCATCTCCCCCAGGACTCTCAAAATCAGTTAATCGCTTCACAGCAACTTTTGTGCCATCAGCAAGGACTCCTCTATAAACTTTTCCAAAACCTCCCTGTCCAAGGACATTTTTTTCGCTGAAATTGTCTGTAGCCAACTGTAATTCCCTCCATGAATATCTTTTCAGTTGACCAAATGCAATTCTTCGGTCAACTTCACCTGATATCATGATACAAAAGTAAGCTTCCAATACAAACTTTCTAATGAACCACGTTATACGTATTCATAACCCATGTATCAACCAAGTCATGAAAGGTAACTTATAACAATCTCAAATTAACATTTTTAAGGAGATTATTGCACGGTCAACTATATGATCACGGTGATTTGGATTCTACAATGTTCCACAGTAATCATCACATAAGCCATAGTTAACAATTTTCACAATCACATTTTAACCACCGGCAAAAACAATAAAATCTACTGACTTAGATTTAAATTGAATTATTGTCAAGATCTACTGAGATGACGAAGAAAAGCAAAACCAATTTACTATTGGGGCAATATTCAGCCTTTTGGCAGGGATCATGTAAAAGAAGTCAGAAAAAGAATTGCTTTATGATCCAAGCATGATCATTTTCTCCTCTATTATGCTTTCACACTATTTCTTTCCAGTCTGTGGACTGAGCAAATTGCAAATTGAACCCAAAGACGAACTTCCATGCACTGTTAGCATGTTAGCATGTTAAATGAGCGCAGGGAAACTAGAACAATATGCTCCAATAATTGATTGTATGTATGATTTAATGTCAAAGACGTCATGGAAAAAAGTGTTTGATCTCAGTCATGATATGAACTACAGAATATTATAAACATCTAGGCAATTTGAGGTAGCAAAGATTAACTACAATGTTCATCACCAGGACAATCAAAAAAAATTTCAAGTCATCGAGATATGCGAACAACAATATTAAAAATATATATTTAAAAAAAAGGAGCAAAACTAAAGAAAAGTGAATCCTTTCCATCCATATCAATAAAGTGAAGAGTAACGCCAACCTGCAACATCTACAAATACTTCACGCTTGTAGCCTTTATGTCTACCCTTACACAGAAAAAATAGTAAGCCTCCAGAAATAAGAACTATAAGTCCTCCAACAATTCCAACTATAATTCCAATCTTTGGCTTCTTTGAACTCCCTGTCAATATAAGGAAACACTCAGCAACTAGACAGCCTAAGAGATTTAATGGCTCTACTCTAGAAAACATCTTCCACAGTATAAAAGCACTACCAACATCAAGCCATGCTACCTGAATCATTGCTACTAGATTCACAAGAATGTGGAAAAGTTTTACCACAATTCAAGTTGTTTCCCGTGAAACTGATAAAAGCCAACGAAATCGAAGTTTAGTGCCGGTAATAAATGAGTGAGATAGCAAGAACAAATCCAAAGAAATTTATTGAAAATAATAAAGAGGAAATATTCACAGTATGCTATGCTGACTACTTTTATTTGTTGAAATAATACTAATAACAGTTGTCCATACTTGTATTTTGGAATTTGGAACAAATGCACTGGAATTTGACCACTGAGATTATTCGAATCCAGCTGACTGCAAAAATAGGTTCAAATATGTAATCAGAAAAAATGGGGAAGAGGATAAATCTATTTACACTTGAGCAGAAGTCAATTTTAAGTGCTGGTATAACTTACATACTGATCAAGCTTGAAAGAGTTGTGAGTGAATCAGGGATGGTCCCGCTAAGATTGTTTTGACTCAAAGTCCTGGTTCAACGATCAAAAACAAATCAAGACTTTTTGTGCCAGATCATGAAAAAAGTGAAGAAAAACCATATAGATTAAAACTAAAATTTTTATTGATGGAATCACTTACAAGAACTGAAGCTTTTTAAGATTGCCAAGGGAAGGTGGTATTTTTCCAACTAAGCGATTATTTTCCAAGTCCAAGCTTGTCAAGCTTGAAAGATTACCAAGCTCTTCAGGTATTTCACCAGTTATGCCATTTCCTTTTAATGTGCTGCAATACAAATGCCTCTTATATATGTTAGGAATACATTCAAAAACATCTTGGTTGCAAATACACACAGACACACATCTCCTCTGGTCATTCTTTTCTCATACAAAGCCATAACTGAGTCTCAAAAGGTTTCTCTCCCATAAATAATAAAAACAGATAAGGTTTATATTTTCCTCCCCATTAGCAATCTAATTTGTTCGTCAGTGATCTTAGCAATTAAGGCATACCTCTTTCTAATTACTATATTTCAATCATATTCTGTTGTTGCTAAAGAAATATAGAATTTAGAACTATTCATCAGTTTTATTGCTGAAGTTGCAATGATAAGAGAGCATCAGAGACCTTTATAACACATGTTGGCATCCATCAGAGGAACAAACACGCCACATTTTCTAAAGTCTAGTTTCATGGCACATTAAAGATCACATATTCCCATAATTCTGAAAGAATTCCAAGGCTACACCAACATGTTCTGACTCCTGTGGAATATATGCAGTCACCTCCGAAATAGACAAAATGCAGCAGACAAAAACAGAGATCATTTAAAGCCATAATGATGGCATAGCATCATAACAAATAAGAGTTTTCACAACTTGGAAACTGAAAATAACCACTTCAGGAAAATGAATGAAGCAAGTGAATTATATACTATAACTCAAATTATATACTGATTGCTCCAATATAATCCATACGTACAGTGTTGAAAGAGTCCTCAGAACTCCTATTCTTGGGGACAAGGTTCCAGAAAAGTTCATGGAAGACAATGTGCTGCAAAAGAGAGAGAGAGAGAGAGAAGCCGTAAGCGCACCTTCAGAAGAGGTTAAAAAAAAGTGCAAATAATAACATAATGTGGTATGCACAAATGACATACGAATGAAATTTAAGATTATCTTACACGGAGGCAACATTGTTGCTATTATCACAAATGACATTTGACCAAGTGCAAGGATTAACTTGGTTCGGATTCCAATCTGTTAGCTGAATGCTTGGAACACGCAATGAAGTCCTCAATGCAAATAGGGCATCTCCTGAAAGAGAACATAAGAATGTTAGCCAACCATTATGTAAATCAGGATCAAAATATTGAAAAACATGAAACATTTCAAACAATAAAGAAGAAGATCTATCAGGAGCATCTCTTTAGGAACAGTGAACTGCCTGCCATACTGAACGAACAGACATTTCAATTTGCCTAAAGAACAATATCTCAGCTCAAATCTAAGCTATCTTCTTGTTCAATCTAGTGAAATGAAAGTTCTTCCAGTAGGTCAAAAGTATCAATTGCTAAGAACTAATTGTAGATTAAACGTAACCTTTAAAAGCAAATAATTATACAGCAAAATTTAGCACTTCTTGTCCTTCTATCACTCTTTTTAAGGCTACATTGTTATATGAAACATCATATCATTTTCAAAAACAAACAAAAATACCTCACCTGGAAAATGTCAAGATCGCAGTAAGCAAACAAATGAGACATGAATCATACCTCGATAATGTCAAGATCACAGTAACCATACTTGACATATCTATATGCTGTTGGGATCCATGATTTCTAAATGAGAAATGAATAATACCTTGATAATCAGACAGCGCCAAATAATGCAAGCAATCCAATATTATAGCAACAAGGACCAATTTCACGCTCGTCATCATCAACCCAAAGATCAATACAACAAAACATGTGATCTGCAACAAACACATAATTGAGATCCATATTTGGAAAAACAACAAGACTCCTGAATAATGATGACAAACAAGCACCTGAATAGCAGCATTAGCATATGTATCAATCTCATAGAGGTTTATCTCTCATACAATTCACTCATCACAAGTGTTTGACCGTCTTTAGCTGTCATTATGCAATTTACAAGGGGCATAATAGGTGAACGTATTCTTAATAGAAATAACTTGACAGTTAAAAGACAAATTAAAGAAACAACCTTCAACTACCATAATTTAGGTAACTGCAAAATTGGTTATAACGGATTTAGCAGTGAACAATATCAAATTACAAGACGATATATACCGTCGCCCAAGCTTCTCTTGCCACAAATGTTAGCAGGCACATGGGGTCCCGAAAGCTGATAAAGCAGAAATTCAACTTAAATACTAAGAAATTGAACATAATTCTTGGAATAGTAAACTACACTAAGTCTTCACCAGCTTGTATTTGCTTCAATAGGAATCATCCAAAAAATTTTAAAAAAAAAATCAATATTGCCCACCTTTTAAAGCAAAATCTGTATTTGCTTTACTGGGCATCATCCAGAAATCAAAAGGTTCGTTTGTTTTTTCATCATTTTCTCATAAATCAAACAAAACTCAGAACCTTAAACAAACAAGAAATCAACCGACACAGAAAGCAAGATCATGTGGAGTGTAAGAATTGGCAAACAACAAATCAAGATGAGAACCGAAAAAGATTAAAAATTTGCACAAGTACCTTTTCAGAGTGGAATCATCAGATGTGAGCTGAAAAAGAAGAAAGGGAGTTTCATTTTCATTTTTTCAAATGGGCTTTACGAGTTTCTTGAGTTTGAGCTTGCTGCTGAAGAAGATGAGCAATTGAGCATTAAAAAAAGAACAACAAATTATTATAACAGCAAAAATGCCTAAGAGAAGGTTCTGTCCATTTGTTTTTTGCTCTCTCTGGCCACTAGAGTCTAGATGTCTAAGTTTTATTGGTGGTGAGGTTGTTCTGAGTCTTTGACTCTTGAGATGGAATGAATCGTGGAAATATTATTTATTATTATTAATTAATTTAGTTTAGAAAAAGAGAAACAAATAAAAGAAGTAAACAGTAATTAATTTTATTACACTCTTACCTCCTCGGTGGCTGGCTACCACTTGCACTTCTTTCAGGTGGGCGGCATAATCTATAGTGCTTTCACTATCTCTGTCTTCTAATTTTGTAGGGAAAATCTGTGGTATAATTATGATATTGTGTTATAGTTGTATTTAGTCATTAAATGTCAGTAGATCCCATCAATTTAAATACATTCAACGGCTAAATATAATTATAGTACGGTACCACAGTTGTACCGTAACTTAATCCTCTATATAAATATGTCAAAATTAAACAAAAAGAAAAATCTCGGTACTTATAATATTTTAATCACATTAATTCTTCTTTTTAAAAAATGAGTTATTTTAACTTTGTCTCCCCCCAAATTAGGGATGGCAATAGGCACCATCCATAGCGAATTTGTCATTACCAAACCTAAATCCGCACAAAATTTAAATTATTAAATCCACCCGCAACCCGCAGCGGGTTTTAATTTTTTTAAAAAAAACCCACCCGCAGCAGATTTTAACAATTACCAAATCTGCAATGGTACCCGGCGGATTTTTTGCGGGTTTCCGTATTTAAAATAAAAAATATTTAATATATAAATTTATAATAATAACCTCAAATTTCATATAACATACTTAATTTTATATTTAAATAATGTAAATAAAAAATTAAAATTTCAATATCAATCCAACACAAATTCTCAAATTTAAGTATAAATTACACAAATTCATTTAAAAAACACAAACTAGTATCTAAAAATAATAATTACATTTCATATTATCATTTAAAACAAGATCCAAGAGAAGATATTTATTTCATTCACCACCATAAGCACTCATCCAACACAATGCCTATAATAATAATTAAGATTAATATTTTCAAATACTAATTCGAAGGGAAATGTCTTCAGTTTTCTTTAGGTTATAACTTTAGAATGGGAGATGGGCCACATACACACATACACAACTTTAAACCTTTAGCTATTTGGTAATTTGAATGATGAAATTATTTTTTTATACATTTTTAGATTTAAATTAAATTAAAAATATTTGAAAAAAATATTGCGGGTTTGGTGGATATCCATGTGGGTATCCACGGAATATAAGATTAATATCAAACTCACCTGCATCTATGTGCGGGTTTTAGTCTATAATACTAAACCCGTCCACAACGAGTAAAATTACCCGCAACGGGTGGGTTTTGGCAGGTGAATTTGGACGGATTTACGGGTATAATTGTCATCCCTACCTCAAACCTTCCCTTCAAAAAATAAAAATTAATTACTAAAAATTTGAAGTAGTGTTCTACGATTATAAAAATCCATCGAATTTTCATTTCACCTTTATTATTTATGGGGGCAATAAACAAATAAATAAATGATCAACAAATAAGCATGACATTAAGGCAGTGTTTACTTTCTAGAGTTGGAGTGTGGAGTGTGGATTCTTCCCACTCCTTTATTTACTTACCTTAAAAAATGGGGGAGTGGGAATGGGAATCCGTGGGTCCCACCCAATTTTGGAGTGGAGAGTGGGAGTCTCACTCCCATGGAGGAAGGTGGGAGTGGGAATCCACTCCCCCCTTATATTAAACATTAATTTTAATAAATATTAATTATTTAATTAATTAATAATAATAAATATTTTATTCTGAAAAAATATTAATTTTGTACTATATTATCAATAATAATATTTCATTTGTGTTGCTATTATTAATAATTTTTATTCACATTATTTAAATTAAAATTAATAAAAATTATGATTTACATAATTAAGAATATTAGTAATTATTATTAATTTATAAATATAATAAAATATTTATTATATTTTCCAAATATATTTTTTATTAATTTTATAATTACAAATTATAATTCTGTACATAAGGATAAAATTATAATTTAAAATAATTTATTCCTAATCCAAGACAAAGTAAATAAATAATTAGGATTCTGATTGACAATCCATACTTTCATTTAGTATAAGTAAACACCCTACTCCCACTCTCACTCCACATTTCTAATCTCAAGATTCTCACTCCTCAAAATTCTCACTCCTCAAGATTCTCACTTCAATCCAAAAAGTAAACGCATCATAAATAGAGTATGTTCCAAGATCTTGACTGTAATAAAAAAAATATCCACATTATTCTCAAGTTTTCAGTTTTCTAATGTTTGGCCCACATCGGCATGACATTAAAATTTTGTAAGGAACCAATGTTATTGATGCGATACAGATCTTACAAGATCTTCCCACACTCGTTCAACAATAATTCATTAAAAAAGAAAAAGAACATTTTAATGGTCGCATATGTGGCTTTACCTTTTTGCCTTTGGTCTTCGTCATTGATTATTTATATTACATAGTTTTGATTTCGGTCAAACTGAACATGTGTTCACATATATTGTAATTTTATTTTATTGCTTGGTTAAAGAAACAAATAACGAATAACTTTTTTTTTCTTTTCTTGCTTACTGCTTCCAAAAGAGAGAGAAAGAAGATACAATGAATGCTTTAATTTTGCGTCTGCTACACTGTTTAGTATGATTTATTGACTTATCTAATAAATATAAATACTTATTTAATTACATAAATATTAAATATCTAAAATATTATTTACAAAAATTTTCATAATGTAATTTTAAAAAATTTAGCTATTAAAATAATTTTATAATTTTTAATAAAAAATTTATTGACAACTAATCAATTTTTTTTCTTTTTTGATAAAAAAAATGTACTTGTAAAAGTTTTATTAATAAAACCTCAAATTTTTTTTTTAAAAAAAGTATACCTTTATTGAATAAAGAAAAGTGTATGTGTCTGTTCTTGTAGCTTGCAGTTTAGGTGCCAACAATTCTTGACAGCGAAACCTGAGATGGTGAACAAGTAAGCACCATAGCCACCATGGCCACATTGAGAGAGTTGGTAAACCTCTCAACTTAAATAGTTTTATTTGAAAAGTTACAAAAACCTCTATTTAAATAAATTGTATTTATTTGACTAAAAATAGCGTTAGCGTTGGACATGAAAATGAGAGGACCTGTCTATGGTACAGATTCTGAAACAAACATCTCCCGACATCCCACCATCCGATCTTCTATTGTTAAGTTTCTCACTCCACATCCAACGGCTGATGCTGCAGTCTGTAGCTTACAGATGCTGTAAGCTAGTCAAGTCCTGAGTTGGAAGCATCCGTATGTATGTGCGTGCATGGGTCATTATAAATCATAATTAGTCGTCGAAGAAAAGACAGGATAATTAAGAAGTTGTTAAAAAACACTCAAAAAGCAGCCAACGTGAAGTTGCAGTTGTAAGTAATCACATGTGAGCTGCGACTTATCAGTTCACCAATAGTAATCACTCTTAATTGTTGTTCATAACTTCATATACAGTGGAATCGTCAATTGTCAAACCCACCCGACATGTGTGCTCCCACCATCTCCATCTCAATCTCATAAGCACCACAAAGTCGTAATTATTAGTTATAATAAATGTGTTCCGGCAGGAAAGACCATCCTGTTTTGGCCAAACTCGATCCAGGTTGACAATTCTATACAAGTTTTGGGAGCCCCGACCTTGTAATTATTGCCCCTTATTCCTTCACTATTTATGATCATGATCATGTGTGTAAGTATTATCACAATTAGTTGAAATACATACGTGACACAGAATGAAGAGTAAAGAGATAATAAGTAATATTTTTTTATTAGATCGAAAACTCTCTCCTCAACGATCTTAACGGTAAAACATTCAGGTAAAAAATAATAATAATAATAATAATAATTAATTGATTGATCAATTTTATAATGTGTTTATTTTTGTAATTGTTGTTATTGTTATTATTATTTTAAGTTAGGGTGGATTTATACAAATTGTTGAGTGGAAATCCCCCCCTCCCCCCAAGCTTTATTTATACTCCAATTCTTCATTGATTTAATTGGTCTTTTAATACATAATTAATGAACGGATGAATCCTTTTGTCATCTAACAAGACTGTGGAATCTTTTCTGGCAAATTTCATTGTCATTAATAATATCCATAAACAATTGCTTGTTTATAGTAGCCATTTCAACGCCAAACAAATTATTCGTTTCTATTTTATATCATTTGTATCTCAAAGACATTGAAACGATACATTGTGTTAAAAATAACATTTAAACCCACAATTATAAAATAATTGAAGATTTGCAGCATACATTACTCCATTTGTGTAATTTTCCTTTAAGGGCAGAATTGTTATTATAATTTTTGTTATAAAAAAACCCGTTTGAATCTGAGTAAAAATTCGGGGTGATCCCAATCAAAAATAAGAAAGACAAATCTCTCACATAACCCATAGATTTTATTTTTTTAATATTGTTATACAGGACTGTAGGTATTACAATTAATATTTATAAACAGATTCTACAATTGAGACCTTGTAGGTATTACAATTAATATTTACAAACAGATTTTACAATTGAAACATTCTTTGTGGCATGTACTCTTCTGAAGAGCTAATATTTATAAACAATTAATATTTATAAACAGATTCTACAATTGAGACCTTGTAGGTATTACAATTAATATTTACAAACAGATTCTACAATTGAAACATTCTTTGTGGCATGTACTCTTCTGAAGAGCTAATATTTATAAACAGATTTTACAATTGAGACATTCTTTGTGGCATGTACTTTTTTGAAGAGCTGTCCAAATTCTTCAAACCCTCTCAAATATTCGAGGGTTGTCCACTTCACTCACATTTCGTGAGGAATAGACTGGCTCCACTCAATTATTTAATAATTGAGAAAGGATTGTAAGCAACCCACATAAATACTTTTATAGAGACTTGAACCCTTGCACTCAACATTATAAGTGTAAGAGTTCTCCCACTGAACCAAAAGTCTATTGGTGCATAACCCACGGATGTTGAATGCCCTTTTATGTTCCAAAAATTTAAGAACACATGCACTTATACGTGTTCATAGTTTTCATATGGTTATGATTGAAAACGCTTCCCAAAATGGAAGGAAATCAACATGTGATGGCAATGAAATTAACAACACCAATTATAGATATTAGCATAACCTAAGGACCATTAATTCAACCCCTAACTTTACTTATTGCCATCACTGTTGCCGTTCATAGACTCCGGAGGAGCTTATTCTCATCTTTAGCAATGCCAATGAACAAAACAAAAGCGAGCATAAACCATTATATTCGCTTTTGGTAACCGCCACATACCGATAGATTTTAAAAAGATCAGATATAGCTTACGTCATAAGAGAATTTGAACACATTCCAAGACAAAAGAAACTCAAGATTAACAAGTTTGAAAAAATATATATATAACTGTCTCGCTTGTGCTCCTCTTCTATAACTTAAATTATACCATGTATATGAATATATGGTTGAGCCATTATAGGATTCTCACCGATGATTAATTCAAATTTTCAGTCTTGTCCTTCAAATAAGATTATGAAAATCTTAATAACCGTCTTGTTTCGGTAATTCAAGAGACAAACTAATTAAAATTACTATGAATTTCAATGATGAAAAATAATTTATAATTTATTAGACAAGTATGAGGACATTTAATAATTAATTAACTATCATCATGTGAGATATGAGGGTTGGTTCGTTATTACGGCGGTTTTATTAGCATTTTTGAAATTTTAAAATTTTTGTAATGGAGTACTTTTAGAGTGGGTGTAGATATTTGAACTCACAAATTTCTTTTTTAAACCCTTTATTTAAATTAAGTTTTCATTTTTAAAATGATTTTTGATAAAATTACTTAATAGCCCTTCTTCCCTTTCTCTCACAATTTCTCAATTTTATGGTAGATAATTCAAACTTTGTCTCTCAATTTCAACTTTTCAAAATCGGTTTCAAAACAACCATTATAAATTGGGAAAAGAAAAACTTACCATATAAAAGAAAAAAAAAATATCAATCATTTTTTACTATCCATGAAAACTATAAAGATTTCTTTTGGTTTTTCATAATTATCCTTGAAATAACAAATCTAAGATGAATAAAAAGAAAATAATGGTAATAGGAAGANGGGGGGGGGGGGGGGGGGGGGGGGGGGGGGGGGGGGGGGGGGGGGGGGGGGGGGGGGGGGGGGGGGGGGGGGGGGGGGGGGGGGGGGGGGGGGGGGGGGGGGGGGGGGGAGATCAATGGTCAGAAGATTGAAATTGAGATTTCAAGAAAACCCAGTGAGTTAAACGAGAGAGAAAATATAAATTTTTTAAGTAGAAAGAAAATATGAATAAGAGAGAATTTTTGAAAAGGTCAATAATGAGCTAACAATCTTCTAATAGCAATATGACATTTATGTTTATTATTAGAAAATGAACATTTAGATACATAGAATATAATAATACCATCTAAATTAATTGCCACAAAATCAAAATATGTTGTCTGTTTTGGGGAAAAATAAAAAAGATAGCAGAACGCCACGTGTCGATGAACAAAATAATTTCAGTATAATCTAAAGTATCCGGCATAATTCGAGATACCCCGTTTAATTCGAAAGTAATTTGAGGTGCCCTGCATAACTTGAGAGTAACTCAAGGTACCCCACATAAATCGAGGTACCCCATTTAACTTGAGGTACTCGACAGATCCGATTTAAGAGAATCCTTTAAAAAAAAATCCGCCATGGGAAATGTCTCCATATCTTGAAAGATAATATTTAATTTTGTTGGAATTAAATATCAAAACGTCGTACTGAAATGGGGGGAAAACCGTTTGCCACCTCTGCCAAAAGTGAAGGACATTGTCCCAAGGACAGTGGTCCTCAACCGCCTACCTGACAGCCACTGCAGAGGTACCATGGATCACTCTCTAGCGTGCGCCACGTTTCCAAATGATAAGATACGCCGCAAACGCCTTCTTGATTCCCAAGCATGCACATAACGGCCCAAAAATAAAAAAAAGGTAAAACGACATGAAATGCCTGAAAAGGGATAGCTCATAACTAAGAAGGATACGCCACGTGTCAGTTAAGGTATTCCATATATAAAGGTGTCTATGTTTTATTCTCCATCATGTTCTCATCCACTCATGAACACCCACACTCTCCAAAATATACTTTCTTCAACCTTAAACCTTGATTTACAGAGGGTTGACAAGCTTTTTTTTTTTTTCCATAAAAAGCTTGTTTTGCTAACTTAAGCATCGGAGTGTAAACGTCGGGGTACCTTGACTTCACATCTAACCTCTATTTCACTGTTTTGTAGGCATGAATCTCATTTGAAAGGACATTTTTCTTGGTTTGAACCTCTCACCATTGTTACCACTTCCCTTTTTCCTTCGCAACTCCTCCGAACTTCAGAAACACCGTACACAACAAACCAATGAGGTACCTTGTTTCCCTTAAATATACAAATTCATTGTTCTATATAGGTTTACCTTTTTCTACCCCAAAATTTGTTTAAAACAATGTCTTTTAGGTAATCGACAACATCATATTTATATAACAAACTAATATTTTTTAAAATTTATAATAACGATAACAATAAGGCAATTACTACTTTAAAGCTGCTCTAAAGTAAAGTACAAATCACAACTACATATATAAAGTGATAAATAATAAAAAATAAATTATAATTTTGATCGTGTAAATTATAATTATTAAAGAATGCTATAAAATAGTTAATTAGAAATTCAGTTACTTTAAAGCAGTTCTAAAATAGTAATAATAATAATAATAATAATACGCTTTTCCACTACCAAAACAGACTCAACCACAACATTCACCATGCCAATTTTGCGAACACGTGGCAGGCAGTGACAGACCCACACCACAAGCATAAACAGATTCTCTTATCTTTCTTAACGCTTACTTGTTGGTGCCAAAACAAAATTAGTTCAGTTATTACATCACTCCATAGCTAAAATGAAATCATCGCGTCGGCATATAAATGACCTACGAACAAACAAACACAAAAATGAAAAAACAAGTTTTTGTCCAAAGCCAAAAACGTCTCCTCTGCTTTCTTGTCTGAAACTGGAATTAAGAAATAAAGCCGACCCCCTAATTTTACTCCATTTCGCAGATCATCGATTTTTCGCTCTCTTTCCTTTCAGGTAAATACTAAATACTACTTCTTTCTTTAATAACTGGTGCAATTGCAAATTTGTCTCTTTACTAAGTTTCAATTTCAAATTTTCAACACGAGTAATGCTTACGCAAATCCTCTCCTCACTTGGGTTGGGTTCTGTTTGTTATTGTTATGATTTGATGGATTACCCTTGGTTTTTATTTATTTTATTTATTTTGATCTATATAACTATATGTAAGATATATGCCTTTGCAGTGATGAGCAATGCAGAGGTCTCGTAAAGCTTTTCTCCCAAGAAAAGCTTTTAATCTGCTACTTCTCTCTTGTTGGGCTTCCTTCTTCTTTTCCATTGCTCATGCTTGCAGAGGTATGCTTTGCTTTTCCTAATTTAATCAAATTTAACTTCCTCTCTTCTATGATTTGATACAACTTGAAAGTTTTGTGCCCCTTTGATGTTTTTATTGAGTTTTTACTTCCGCTACCTGAAAATGTGGACAATCTCGTGAACATATTTTACCATTTAGTTGATTCTTGACAATGGCTATATAACAAATATTGCTAGTGCTATTTACTTTTTTATTAGTGCTGGAGGCTACATAGGATATAATGCTTTCTCAATTTTTAATAGCTTAGACTCTGTGACCTCTTGGCAAGTGGATTAACATGTGCAGTCATCTGATGCACGATTTTCTTTGTTTGAATTCTAATCAATGTGCTCCCTGTTTACCAATCAGCTATTCCCTCTAATACTTGGTGCAGGCAAATCGGAGACTCCGAACAATAAGACATGCTGGCTAGACGTTGAGCCCGGATTTATCAAAGGTCTTTTGCCTGGAGATGATATGTGCTGTCTCTCTGCTGTGGATTGGAATTGGAGTCCATACTCTGGACGAGCTGGTACAAAAGACTCGTGCTGTGAAAAGCAGTCTAAAGAAGAATATGAAAATTATACTACAACAGTCAATTTGCAAGTTGAGGCAGAGAATCTTAGTTTGGTTGGCGGATCTGCAAAGGATATACCTAAGAGTGATAGATTCATTCGTGATGTTCCAGTAGGTTTAGATGAATTCAAAAATAAAGCAATTAATCCCAAGGGAAAGCCTGCAATTCACCAAGCTGGCCTCAGAGTAGAGCCTGGTGGGAAAGAATATAATTTTGCTTCTGCTTCAAAGGGAGCCAAGGTCTTGGCTGTCAACAAGGAAGCAAAGGGGGCATCAAACATCCTGGGTAAAGACATGGACAAGTACCTTCGCAATCCATGCTCTGCTGAAAGAAAATTCGTGATCATAGAACTTTCTGAGGAAACTTTAGTAGATACCATTGAGATTGCAAGTTTTGAGCATCATTCCTCCAAGTTGAAGGATTTTGAGTTATTTGGTAGTTTGTCTTATCCAACCGAATCATGGGTTTTACTCGGGAATTTTACTGCCAAAAATGTAAAACAAGCCCAGAGGTTCACTCTTAAGGAGCCTAAGTGGGTGCGTTATCTGAAATTAATTTTGCTTAGCCATTATGGCTCAGAATTCTACTGTACTCTTAGTACTTTGCAAGTGTATGGAGTGGATGCTGTTGAGCACATGCTAGAGGATTTGATCTCTGTTCAAGACAATTTCTTTGCAACAGAGGAATCAACTGAGGAGCAGAGGACAATTGCTTCTCAGGTGACAAATTCTCAATTCGATGGTCTGCATCAAAATCTTGTTAAGGAAAGTGACAGCGGATTTGCTCCCGATGACTCTGCACCAAAACACAATGCTCCTGTCAATGACATGGGTGATCCAGTTGGAGAACTGCGGCAGCCGCCTGTCAGCAGGATGCCAGGGGACTCTGTTCTTAAAATACTAATGCAAAAGGTGCGATCACTGGATTTGAGTTTGTCTGTCTTGGAGCGATATCTGGAAGAGTTAAACTCAAGGTATGGGAGTATTTTCACTGATTTTGAGAAGGAACTTGCTGAGAAGGGTGCACTACTAAAAGACATAAGATCAGATTTGATGAATCTTGGTGATAAGGATGACATCATTGTAAGTGAATCATCAATGCCGTCATCCTTTTCTTGAGTTACTCAATGAATTAGCATCTGTGCTTTATTTTTATTTTTATGTTACATATTGTTGTCATTGCAGGGGAAAAACATTCAAGATATCATGTCTTGGAAATCACTGGTTTCCTCACAAATGGAAATTTTAGAGAGGGAGAACGCATTTCTCAGGTAACTGATGCTTACTTTGGATGCTTATTGTTTATCCTTTTTGGTACTTGATAACTAGGTATTGCTTGGTATTTGCTAAATTGATTGTAGACAAAGCAGTTCATCAAGCCTGTTGAGGCCAGTAATTTCAAATCTAAGACAATAGCAGTGCAGGTTAATGAGTGTTAAGAGTTATGTTTCTAGTCCTACAAATTCCCGTGATGTTAACTGTAAAAGAGTTAGGCATGAATTCATAAGGACTAAACAACATTTGAGTGGTTTTGAATTTGGCCCAAAATAATTGTTGGCTTCTGCTGCCTCTGAAGCTTTGATGAGGGTCAATTATTTATCAAACTAGATCATGCTTCTTGATTTGAATTTTTTTTTTAATCTATTGTGGTTTGTACTTTTAACTAAAAATAACTATATCTATGAACGCGCCAGCGCAGATATTCCTCATCATGGGATGGGTGGGTGGAATGCACTCATGCTAGTTGGGACACACCTTTGATCAAAGGGTTAAACTGAGTTGAGCCTAGTTGATCATCATGCTTACTTATGCTGGTCTTATCACAATTCACGAAGTCTAAGCACATACGAGTACCTAATTTCTTTCGCCAATTCAGCCTAGTTTAATCTTTTCTGGTTTGGGGTCTCTCACCTAACCCTAAGTTAGACTCGACATTAAAAATGTTGCCTGGCTTGCGTCAATGAGACAAAAATATTTTGAACACACCCATATAACAAGCTTATTACTCACAGACGGCACATGATGGTATCTTGTGTTACTTGTGTTTTTGTTTCTATTTATCATTTCTGCTTTATCTTCACCTCTTCCCTCTTAGTTTTCTCTATCTCTCTACACTTGCTGGGTTGTCTGTGTTGACTGCAAGCAAGCATGGAGAGTGTTCTTGTTCTGACAAAACACTTATTGCTTTGCAGAATGACGGCAGAAAGGATGTTGGATAATCAGGTACACATGGAAAATAAGGAAATCATTGTTCTTTTGATAAGCTTGTTTTGTAGTGTATTAGCAACCATTAAGCTATTTGTAGATACGACGAGAGTTGTATGTAGGGGAAAACAAGAATTCAAGAGGTTTTTGAGGACAAATTTTGCCTTGATTTTTGTGCTCTTAAGTTTTGGCACAATTGCAATCATTTCTTTGTTGTAGGGGAGATTTATGAACTAATTTGAGATAGATTTCTGCTGACATGGAGTTGGTTATCATAGTATGTTTGCTTTGCTATCTTTATTTTTCAGAAGCATGCATTGAGATGAGCATGATCTGGGATCGGAATAGCACTTCCAGATTTCTCTCTGTTTATTTTCTCAGAGCTTTAGCTCTGTTTCTTGTATATTCTAGATTGGAGCACCAAGTTTCTCTTGTATATTCTTCTTATTCATTACCTGCTAGCTAGTAAATCTGCTCCGAGTTATCATTTAATACAATCTGTGCCCGCAACTAAAGCTTCTATATACTGATACCCACATGGTTATTGATCATTTGATGATTCTCATGAGTAAATGAATTAATGAACTCAAAAGTACCTAATATAAACACACAGATCAATACATGCGTATTCTGATAAGAATTCAAATGGAAGATTGAACTTTGAAGGATGTCGGAAAATGATAAACAATTTAAATGCAATACATACTCTTGGGAGCATTCTATCCATTTAATCTCATCAACAAAAATTGCGAGGCTATTATGTACACATGAGTTAAAAATGGGGAGATATTTCTGTGAAAAGAGCTTTTAACAAATTACTACTGGAGTCGAGATATATCCTCACAAGTTACAATTAATTACTGTCAACAGTTTGATGACGGCTTTCACAATTAACCTCACCCATTCTCCCACAATTCTTCCTTCACTATCCTTTTGATCACCAGCACTATTACTTGAACACCAAGTTGCCTCAAAATTGTTAATACTATCACAATCATCTTCATCTTCATCTTCAGAAAAATGGGTTGATGGTAACGCCGAATGTTCTTCTTCTTCTTCTTCAGCAAGCAAATGTGGTGGCGTCAAGTCATCGTCTCGTTCCCATTCTTCAACATCCATGCCCCATTCAACATAATCCGCTCCTGTCATTGCTAGTGCTTCTAATGAAACCAACATCATTCATAGATCGCGCTAATTATATATATATATATATTTTTTTAATTTTTTTTGGCAATACTTCTTTCAGAGATACCACTTCTAATCTGATACAACTTTAAATTGGTGCATGCAGTTCCAAGTATTTATACACACACACACACACACACATATATATATATATATGTGTGTGTGCATATGTATATAGCAGGTAGATACGCACGTAACGTACCTTTGAATGGAGAAAAAGTAGTAAAGTACGCATTAGACTACAACAGTATTCAACTATTCTATTCCCCTCATAAACAATCACGGGTATAGCAAGTAATAATATCAAATGCAACGTCTTCTTCAAACTTCAAACTCAAGTAAAATAAAATTTTGAATTTTGAATTTTGAATCGATCGTACCCCAATATATATATATATATATATATATATTATTGTAGTAATTAAATAGCAAAATTCTCGTGATAATTGAATTGAAAAGTGCATGCGGATATTGTCATGACCAGCAACAATTTGATGATGTTGTATTGATCAAAGCCATGACGCAAACTTTTCTATTTCATGAGAATAATATTTTTAAAATCATTTACGTCAATCTATTAATTAATTCAAAAACTTACTACTGCATGTACATAATATAATCACCGGATAATGCGATGTAATCAACCTTGTTAAATTTAGACTGTTGTATTCGATTTTTCAATTTGTTCGATTGAATTATAATCAAGATGATGAAATTAATAATAATAATAATAATAACAACAACAACAATAATAATAATAATAATATGATGAAAAATAGTTATCAAAGAGAACTCACAAATAAAAGAAAGTACTATGTATGGTCAAACAAGACAGATTAGTTGACCGTGCAAAATAATGATCGTAACTGTTTATTGAGCAAAATAATAAGAAGAAGAATAATTATTGAAGCCTATGCTTATTATAGTCACCAATTAGTTCTATTACTACGAGGAAGTTATAATGCAACAGAGGTGAAATTATAAAATTATTGTTTTGAAATTATCCTTAGCGCTAGTGATATTGATGTAAAGTATGCACCATATTAATAATTAATGTCAAATCCAACATATAGATATTGATAAAAGAGATAGATATAATTTAAAAAATTAGTACATATATGTAAATCATCTTAAATATTTAAATATTTGTGTTTTTTTAATATTTTTCTCTCAAAGTAAATTCTATAAATATTAGCTAATGGTTTAGTAACAACTCTAAAGAATAAATTATTATCCCAGATAAATTTAGAAAAATATTTTACCATATCCCAAACTTTTAATATAATAAAACATATACATTTTGTAGATACAGATATATTGTTTCTAAGTGAAGATGAATTTCTTAAGATAAAATCAAGATAATTTATAATTTATTAAAGTGTAGAATTTATTTTTATTTATAACTAATCCAAAGTGAACTCTCAATTTTTTATAATTACATGAAAATTATTCTTACATAAAATATTATTATAAAGAAACTATATTTTCTGCAGCAAACTTTTTACATTTGAGCTAAAATGATATTTTAGCTCTGTCCATTATGATATATTTGTATCTTTCAACACGTCAGAAATGCTAACGAGTTCAGCAAGTGATGACAAAAAATGCTAACGTCAAAAATGCTAATAGTTCGGATCTGACCAAGATCCACCCGATCCTAATCAGATTGGGATCAAATTTGGGTAATTGGGTCGGTTTAAGTGCGAATTTAAGATAAATATGAAGCAACTAGATCTATATCCATATTCACCTACTTTTAAATTTAATTTAATTTTAAAAAGAGAAATTATCAGACATATACCTTTAAATGACACTCGTATTAAATATGTATAAACACTTTTAAAATGTATCACTTGTATATCCTAAGTTGACAAAACACTTCTACTGCCCACCAATCCATTAATTTCCGTTTGCAAGCGCTGACATCATAAGGATAATCTAGTCTTTTAAGATCGACGAAACTTTAATTAAAAAATAGCATGTCATCTCATTTACCTAATAAAAAATGACATGTCATATGATATATATTGATAAAACTGACATGTCATCATATATATCAGATAATTGTTAATAATTGCTAAAAAATATTTTACAACCGAATCTATTCCTCCAAGCTCCAACTGGAAAATTTTATGGTATAATATGTATAATTGTAAATAATATGTTGTTAATAAATTTTTATGGTATAATATGTATATTTTTAATAGATAATTGTTAATAATATGTACCATTAATAATTAATTTTCTTAATAAGAAAAATGTATTGTTAATAACAAAATAAAAAAAATTGTGTATTGAAAATTTATGTTAATTTTTGGGGTAAATTTATCTTTTTAACTCATTTTGAGTTTCGAGGGTAAAATAGTCAATTTGCCACAATTCTGTTAACTTTCTAACGAAAGTTAACGGATTGGTGGATGGCATAAGTGTTTTGTCAACTTAGGGTATACGAGTGATACACTTAAATAGTATTTACACACATTTGATACAGATGTCATTTAAGGGTAAATGGTTGATAATTTCCCTTCTAAAAATTTCTTAACAATTGTGTAATTACAAATGATAATAAATTTTATTAATAGCAAATTAGTGGTATTTACAATTTATTTAAAAATACTAAAACTTAAAGGTAGTTTTGTAAATGTAAATGATATTAAGACAAAATAATTAAGTGTAATTTAAAATTAAGGCAGCCGATTCTAAATCTTTTTTAAGTCTTTGAGTTTTCAATTCAACCTCTTTCTTTCTCTTCAGTCTAATCTCTCTTCTCCACTCTATATGAATGCTTGAATCAATTCTTTAATAGCTAAGTAAATCTCTTAACTTGAGTTTTCTATTCTATTATTTTCTCATAACTTTATTCATGTTGTGTAATCATTAATCAGTAGTGGCCGTCTATCATAAAATAATTATGTTATTCATATATTTAGTAAATATGGTCATAATAAAAACAATAGAACATTGAACACAAATCATATTTAACTTATATGTTATTATTTAATATTGTAAGAATGATGATGGGTGTGTGGTGGATATAGAGGTGGCCAACAGGCCGTGCTGTGCCGCCCCAGGCCCATCAAGGGAAATCCCACGCATGCTCGTGCTCGTGCCGTGCCGTGCCTAATTTTTTTTTTCTTAGGCCTGCGCCAACTTGTGTCGTGCTCACACGTGTCGTGTCGTGCCTAGGAAAAAAAAACACCACTAAACTTTTTTTTTACCTTTTTTTTAAAGTCCATATTTAATAATAATAAATTAATAAATTCAAATTTAATAGAATCAAAACTTCAAAATTCAAGTCCATATTCAATAATAATAAGAGAATGTAATATTAGTTACTAAGTCTGACTTTATGGTATTAAAATTTTTTTTAGTACTTAACAACAACGATAAAAATTATTTTTTTTAAGGGTTAACTTAATTGTTAACTTGGAATTATATAGTCATATATCATAGTTTATAATAATATTAATACACAATTATAAAATTATAATATTCATAATTTTATTTATTAACATCATGATATTAATTATTTATTTAATAAATTCTAAAAAAATCAATTATATTTTTTTGAAAATAAGGATTAAATAAATTTAAAAAAATTGAGCTAATATAATATATTAAAATATTAAATTTCAAGTTATTTATAAAATCATAAAATTTTAAATTTACTTCGATTAAAAAAATAAAACGAGCTTAATACGTGTTTTTTCGCGTGCCCTACTTTGACCCATCTTTAGTCGTGTCGTGCCGCTTGTTCTATCGAAACGTGCTCGTGCCGTGCCGTGCCTCGTGTCGTCCGGTCCATTGGCCACTTCTAAGTGGATATTAAATGGATGAGGTAGACATTAGAATATTCCATTGTTCTTATTTCTACAATTACTTTTGATGAATATTTTGTTATCTTTCTTATTTGTTTGTTTCGGTGCAAAAGCAAAAGTTACAATATTTATTAATGTTTTTAGACAAATTATATAATTTAATTGTTACCAATATATACTAGTATATATTTTTCTTTCTAACAAAATTATTATTATTTTATGATTGAGTTTTAAAATTCATAATGGATATGGAGCGGATACGGATATCAATTTTTATTATAAATAAAATTTAAAACATAGTAAATTCAACCGATATATGACTCATTGCGATCCTAATCATATATTCCGCCTCCATTACACGGCTTCCACCATTTGTCACGGTTTTCTTCCACTATTTCCTTCCATTCATACCCAGAAAGGAGAAAAAAATAACGCTTCTTTCTGACCCTGAATTGAAGTAGTTCATACTTCATTGATCTTTATTTCAAAACTCTGCTGATAAATTAGTGGCATCTGTTTCTCAAGTCTCAGCAGTATAGATTCTCAAAAAGTCATTTTCTAGCTTAATGGAAATATGGAATTAACAATTACTGTACTGTATATATGAACTGAACTGAATCTCCATCACCAAAAAGATGCAAGTTATGCATGTGACAGTAAAGGCATTCCGAAAAGCGCTACCCTTCAGAATTTGATGCCTAAAAATTTATGACACAAACTATGCTGTTGATGGAAATGAGACTAATGCCATGGCAATTTAACATCATGATACAACTTTATTTCTTCTAGTCATCAAAAGAAACAAAAAGAAATCAAATCCCTATACGATGCAAGTCTTTCAAAAGTAATCCAAAGAATTAACAAAATACAACAACAGTCGAATCACAAAACCCCACGTTTAATAATTTCAGTTACCAAAACCAAGTACGTTGCTATTAGAATTAGCTGAACCCGCCGTCCCCAACACATCTTGCAAGCAAAAATCGTCGAATGAACCAAACCCATCAAGATCAAGCAACCCTTCAAATGATGATAACCCATCATCATCGATATCATCCACCATTTCATCGTCGTCGTCATCATCGCCAACAACAACAACGTCCTGATCATGATGCTTCATTTTCTCATCCACCTCAACTTCAGGCATATGCCCTTCAAACAAGGCCACGTGTCCAAACAACTTATCCTTTCTCGAAAAGCTCGTCCCACACGAACACTTCCACCTGCTTTCCCCGCAGTTCTTGTAATGACTTCTCAGATCCGATACAACCGAAAAACTCTTCTTGTGGCACTTATCGCAGGAATACATTTTCGGACAATGACTCCTCTTGAAATGATTCTTCACGCATATCACTGACTTCAATGCCCGAAACTTTTTATGCTTCTTGTTTCGGTTACAACCATCGTATGGGCACGAAAATCTCATTTTTCGCCCCGAAACGCTTCCCTTTTCGGGTTTGGCTAAAGCCTGCGGCGTCTTGAACTCGTCGCCGTGAGCTCGCATATGCATCCTCAAATTCGCATCCCGCTTGAACCCTTTACCGCAAATATCGCAAAAGTGGATGTGTTCAGCCAGCAACTCAACCGCATCTATCTCTACGATTTCGCAATCCGATTCGATATCATGCTCTGAACTGGCTTCGGGGTTTTTGGGATCTGGGGGAAGCTGTTGAAGGGTTGGTTGTTGGGGCGAGCAGGCGAGTAAAGCGGAACCGTTGACGATAACTTGGTGGATGGCTGAGGCGATTTCCGAGGAGACCATGTTCATTTGATGTTGACTAATGAGAGTGTTTGAGTTTATCGATTCCAATAAGAACTGCTGCAGCGATTCCATTCTCGTGCGTACGGCCGAGAGATTCGTTAGCGGAATACGCGGGTCGGTGTACTGTACAGGATATTCCGGCCGAATCGGACGAGATTCGTCGAGATTTGACATTTGTATTCCGGAATTGCTAAAAACAACGGAGCGAGACAGAAACTGATTTTGATGATATTTCAGCTCTGTTGACCTGCATAGTTATTTTATTGCGGCTAATTTCTTGGGACCTCCCATGACGTTTTACGTATTTACACTTAAACTTATAGCGTTGTCATATTAACAGATACGTACCCTGCCGTTTGTACTTAAGTCCTATTTAAATATTGGCCTTAATAGAGATGGCAAAATCCGCGTCTTGGTGGTCCGGTTCAACTCCAAAAGATTTATGTGCTCGAATTGCAGGTTAAACACGAATTACTTAATCTAGCTAAAATGTTTTAAAAATTCAAATACAAATCAAGGTTATGTGATTTGTGTGAAATGAGAAAAATTTGTGTGGGAGGCAATACATTAATGTTTTGTTATGTGATAGAGCAGCGGGTCTCAAAATAAAATCATAGATGAAAGTGGGTCTCAATTTTAATATTGAAAAGTCGATGAACCTTGTGATCCACTACTTTGTAGTAAACTGTCTCAGGCCAAGTTGACGGAGTAATCCCACACAGATTCTTCTGCAAGGTAAGTGCATATGGCGACTGTCCTATGTTGCCACTAAGTGGGTCCGGATGGCGGCTGTCCTGTGTTGCAACTAAGTTGGCTTTCATTTTGTATGTTTTCTAAAATGGAAATAGCATTATAAAGTTGGTCAGTCTAACTTGGTGTCTGCTACATATTTGGTGTTTGCATGAGAATTGAGAAGATGCATAGAAAATAACTTGACGATGAAATTATTTTTTTAGAAATGTTTCAAAAGTTCAAAAGTTGAAGAGCTTGACACTATTTGTTGACGTTTGTGCTTACGAAACCAAAAGGAAAATTGACGAAATAACGTGACTTTATAATCAAGGATTACCTCTACTAATTTTTTCTTTCTTGGGCTTAATTGTAAATAAAATGACGAAAAAATAATTATAAAAGTTAATCTTACTAATTATAAAGTTTAATCTTTTCACTCATTAAATTATGAGAGACGGGAAAAAAATGAAAATGTTAATATTTGAATTCACTAATTTTCTCTCCATATCTTTTTTTTTAATTAAGAATTTTATTATTAAAATAATTTTTGATAAAATTACTTAATTAACTATTTTTTCTCTTCTCATTCTCAATTCCTTATTTTCATCAATTTCTTCATGTATTTTCTTTTAATTGCAAATAAAAAATAATTAGTTTTATTATTGGCTATCATAAACTAAAAGATTCAAAACTCATCATTCAAAAATGAAAATCATCAAATTTTTTCAGTCATAAAAGTAATGAATATTAAAAAAATTAATCTTTACCAACAACAAAAGCTAGTGAATATCAAGAAAAGAAATTCTTAGATATAGAAAACATGAAATGGTGACTATGATTTTTTAATAAAGGTAATATGAAAGTAGAGGAACTGTGTAATTGTGAGATAGAGAGATAGAGAGATTAGTGAAAGATTATTTTGAGATTTTAAAATTTTAATAATAAATTTATTTTTTAAAATTGATGTTGGCATAAATTTGGTGGGTTCAAATTGCCTCATAAAATAATTTTTTTTAAAATAAAATAAATGATTAAGGAGAGGATCCTTGTCTATTTATTAAATAATCAAAGTCTTGAATCCACTAACACCTAACCCTTGAATGCATAGGTTCTATTCTCAACCTTATTTGAGATTCTTTTTTCTCCTAATATAGTTAGATAAGAGTAGATTTCTCTTCCACAAATTTGTGAACAGAGAAAACGTAGCCCTCTATTAAATTAATAAGAATAAAAATCTAGGTTGTGCCACACAGTACAATTGATAGCTTTGTAGACGTCTAATTATAAATATATCAAAACCATAATTTGATTATAACATATTAGATTGCCAAAAGCGAGTAAAATTGAGAATTTAGTTTACATAACGTGAAAGTAAAGGGAGATTATGCAGTCGTGAGATAGGGAGAAAAAGATTAATGAAATATCATTTTGATATTTTGAGTTTTTGAATTTTTTTACAATGAATTTATTTTTTAGAATGAGTATAGGCATAAATTTGGTGAGTTCAAATAGCTTTAAAAAAAACATAAAATAAAGGAGAGGATCCTTGTCTATATGTCAAATAATAAAAGTCTCGAGTCCATGACACCTAACCCATGAGTGCATAAGTTCTATTCTTAACTTTATATTGATATTTTTTTTTCTCTCTCTCAATATAATTAGATGGCAATATATTTCTTTTCCACAAATTTGTAAATAGACTAAATGTAGCCCTCTATTAAATTAATAAGAATAAAAACCTAGGTTGTGCCACACTATATAATTGATAGCTTCATAGATGTCTAATTATAAATATATCAAAACTAAATATGATTATAACATGTTAGTATTGACACAAAAAAAGAAAAAAAAATCTCATTCACATATTCTAAAGTAGGCTTCTGGGATATGAGACCATATTTTTAATGAGCCTAAGAAATAAGAATATGCAATGAGCTGGTCAGAGGTAACATTTAATCTCTTATTATATCTCACCACCTCCTAATTGTCAGTTAATTCTATTAAAAATTTTAAAATAATATTTATCTCTTAACATACTGCACCTAATCCCGAATTTACCTTATTATAATTTTTATCTTTTTTTCTAAGCACCCACCACATAAAACTTATAAAATCTATTTCTTTTTATAAAAAAACTCTCATAACAACAAAAAAAATCTCATAATCACTATATCCTTCTTTTTCTTTTTAAAAGTTTTATCCATCACTGCCATAACCATTAAAAAAAAAATGAAACTTCTTCATAATCTTCAATTGAGTATTGTAAATTTATTTTTTCATGATTACAAAAATATAATATATAATATTTGAGAAAAAATAATAATTTAAAAAGTTGAAAGAAATTAGAATTTAAGAAATTAAATTAATTAGGTGTTATAAAAATTATTTAATTTTTTAAGTCATTTCATATAATGATAAAATAAATATTAATATAAAATTATTAGTGGAGAGTGATGAGATATAATGAGGGGCTAACTATCATAACTCTCCTTTCGTGTGATGAGTGGAATGAATGTATCTGGACTCCTGCACCTTGCCCTAAGATGTTCGTTTCCTAAAACAAGCCCAAACCCGAGGAACTTGTCATCAAATTCAACTGCTATTTTATTTTATTTTATTTTTTCCTTCTCATAATTCCTGACAAAAAAAAGTAAAACAATTAATACTTTTTCCTGCAAATAATTAAGAGTGCTGATGTTTGCCCCGGGTCAAACCCCGAAAAATACAAAACGTAGTCGTTTTGTTTTTAAATTTTTTTTTGCTTCACAGTTTCTTATTTGCGTCGTTTTCTTTATTTTTTTCTTTTTCGTTTCTTCCAGCCTTTCTTCATTTCTTTTTTGTTTCTTCGTCTTAAGCTGAGCAAGATCCATAGCCCTTGCAACAGCAGCTGAACGAAATCCACAGCCCTTGCAACAACAGTTGAATGAGATCCACAGCCCTTGCATTTAGTGAAGAACAAGACCAATATCAGCTGAGTTTCGGGTGAGTTTCGGCTGCGAGCAAGATTGGTTTCGGCATCTACTAATTAAGTTGAACAAGATCCACAGCCCTTGCATTTAGTGAAGAACAAGATCAACAGCAGCAAGATTGGTTTCGGCTAAGTTTCGGCAAGATTAGTTTCGACAGAGGAAGATTTTAACATTGTGCCTGAAAGCTTGAATTTTGGAAGCTTGATTTTTTTTTTCAGTACTGTCTTCTTTGTAGCATTTTGTTTTTAATTTTATTTTAAATTTTTCCTTGCGTTTTTACAACATTGTAACATTGAATTTATTTCTTCAGTTCTCATGTTCTTGAATTTATTTCTTCAGTAACATTGTAACAGTTTCCATTCATTAGTTGTTAGCATCACTAAGAAAAAAAAACAGAGTTGTTTGAAGCTAAATTGATGGTGATGTTAATCTATTTTTAATGTAGAAATGATGTTGTTTATTAAATTGGGTTGTAGCTTCGTAGGATTCAAAATCAATTTAAAAAATTGTGAACGAAGGGAGGTAGAGTAATGACCTGGGCTCTGCTTTTTTATAATTATGTATGTAATTAAATTGGGTATAATGGAATTGTTTTGTTAAAGGTAAGAGAATTAATATTATTGTTCTGAAGAAAGGAATTATGATTCAAGATCAATCGATTTGAGTTTCTACATACATGGCTCAATTTATTTCAAGACTAGTTGATCATATTATTGTGTTTCTTCATCTGCAATTAATACAGGGGCTACAGAAAAAGTAATGTGAGAAGATGTAATTACCATCTGAGTTGTTTCATTTTGCTTTTGAAATTTTGTTTTTAAATTTAATGAATTTACGATAAATAACTAATAAGATATTGAATTATTTTAATTTGCAGCAATTAATGGATAATTTCGAACAAGTAGAGGAGGTTGATGAAGTTGGGGAATTGCAGGATTTACAGGGGGCTGATTTGGAAGAAAACAATGAGGAATTGGTGGTGGAAAATGTTGTTGAGCCTCGGTTGGGATGTCTTTTGATAGTCCTGATGAAATGTTTGAATATTATAAAACTTATGGCCTACAAGAGGGGTTTCCAGTGATGCGGAGATCTTGTAGAAAAGGGGATGATGGGAGTTTGAGATATGTGACGTTTACTTGTGGGAGAAACGACAAGTTAAAAGCCAAAGCCACTATTGTTTTGCGGCTTCAACCAAACCAAAAGATTGGATGCAATGCTAAAATTGGAGGACGTTTGGATATTATTAGTGGAAAATGGGTAATTAGAAATTTGATCCTTGAACACAACCATTCCGTGAGTCCGAGCAAGAGTAGGTATTATCGATGCAACCGTTCCATTAGTCCTTTTGTTAAAAAGCAGCTTGAAATAAATGAAGAAGTTGGAATTAAAATGGCTCAAAGTTTTAAGTCGATTGTTGTCGAGGCTGGTGGCTTTGAAAATGTGTCATTTTTAGAAAGTGATGCTAGAAATCATGTTGACAAGGTGAGGCGATTAAGACTCGAAGAAGGGGATGCTATTGCAATTCAGAGGTATTTTTAGAAAATGCAAACAGAAAATGATGGGTTTTACTTCAGTATTGACCATAGATGAGGAGGGTCGGTTAAAAAATGTATTTTGGGCAGATTCAAGGAGCAGGACAGCCTATAAGGACTTTGGGGATGTTGTCACATTTGATACCACATACCTAACAAACAAGTATGACATGCCATTTGCTCATTTTGTAGGAGTTAATAATCATGGTCAATCAATTTTGTTAGGATGTGGGTTGATTTCGCATGAGGACACAAAAACATTTACGTGGTTATTTGACACATGGCTATCATGTATGTCTGGGTGTCCTCCCCTTGGAATCATTACAGATCAAGATAAAGCGATGAAAAAGACAATTCAGATTATTTTTCCAGACACTAGGCATCGATGGTGTTTGTGGCATATATTGAAAAATGTGCCTGAGAAGTTGGGAATGTATGTAGAATATCATGCCATTAGAGTTTCATTACTTTCTGTTGTTTATGACTTACATACTCCTATTGAATTCGAGGAAGCTTGGCATGATATGTTAGATAAATATGATCTTAGAAATAATCAGTGGTTGAATGATTTGTATGAGGAAAGAAATCGTTTAGTTCCAGCATTCGTGAAAATTACTTTTTGGGCTGGAATGTTAACCACTCAGTGTAGTGAGAGTATGAATGCTTTCTTTGATGGGTATGTTAACTCGAAAACAACTTTGAAGCAATTTGTGGAGAAATATGAGAAAGCAATGGAAAGTAAAATTGAAAAAGAATGGCAAGCAGATGCACGAAGTTTTAGCCAATGGTTGCCATGCCGTACCAGTTTTGCCATGGAAAAGCAAGTTGAAGAAGTGTACACTATTTCCAAGTTTCAGGAATTTCAGCAGGAGTTAGTGAATAAGATATATTGTGAGGTTTTCAGTTGTGGGGGGTCAGAATATGAAGTTATTGAAAACGATGAAAAGAGTAGAGAAAATACTTTTAGAGTAATTTTTGAAAAAGATGAAGGTGAAATTTGTTGTGTGTGCTCAATGTTTGAATATAAAGACATTCTTTGCAAACACGCTATCGCAGTGTTGTCACGTAACCGTGTGCAATTACTGCCTGAAAAGTATATCTTACGAAGATAGAGGAAAGATGTGCAGAGGTTCTCTAGTAAAGTCAAAGTCAGTTATTATGCACGGAGTTCGAGCATTGAACATCAGCGATATAGAGAGGAATGCACTGCTTTTTATGATGTTGCTGAGGTAGCTTCCAAAAATGAAGAAAACCGTAAAAACATTATGGGTTGGATTGAGAAAGCTATGAAGGATGTTTCTCTAAATGTTCGATGTGACGGCGACGATACAACCATTGATGGTGGATCAAGTAGTAACATACAAGATCCAGTGGTAAGTCGGCGTAAAGGTCGTCCACCTAGTCAAAGAAAGCAAAAGCAATTTAAGCGGCCAAAACAGAAATCGAACAATGTTTCAATAAACACAACTATAGAGGTATTTGTATATATTTTAGATTAATTTAATACTTTAATACATTCATTTTAAATTAATTTAATATATACTCCTAGGATGCGGAGATACATGATTTATCTTCTCAGGTGGACACTACAATCCCAACACAAGAGAGCAATATGGTAATATTTTTTATTTGCTATTTCCTTTCATTGTCATATGTTTGATAATTTGTGTTTAACTTTTTTTTTTGGTACAATAGCAACCACACCCACAACATGTATTTTTCCCCTCTTACTATCAGTATTGGATGAATTACAGTCCAGCTCATCATGTACACTTGCAACATGCACCGCAACAAAATTTCGAGGAGGCCAATCAAGGGGAGTTTTCAACTAATGAACCAAGCATGTAATCGAAGTTAGCTTATGCTTATGTTTTATGTATTATTCAACTAATGAATTAATGTAATTTGGTGTATGCGTATTTCGACATTTTTTAAATTATGGAGTTCATAAGTCTATTTTTCAAAATTCTAGAAATAGATTAATTTGGAAAATATTAGAATGATTTGGGCCATAGTATAATTTTGAGAATAATTTTTGGGGCCAAATTATAATTTTATAATACTATGAATTAATAAGTTTATTTTCAAAAGTTTAGAATTGGATTAATTTGGAAAATATTAAAATGATTTGGGCCATTGTATAATTTTGAGAATAATTTTTGGGCCAAATTATAATTTTATAATACTATGAATTAAATCCAGAGAGTCAAATTACTCGGAAACTTATATTTAACATGAAAATGATATTACATATGTCTACAAGTCTTTAACTTGAAACAACTTAAAAATAATAGTTTAAGAGAAAATATAATACAACAATCATCAGTATTTTAATAAAATCATATCGTGGTGCCTCTCTCTGCCGAAGTTCGTCGTCCAATAATCACCTCTGCACTTCACGTTCTCGCATATGCTCAAGTTATTTATGCAATAATTGAAATTTAACGGACAAACACTCGATCTTTAAGCCTAACTTCCTAATTTCATCCGCTAACAAGTATATTTTCTCTTCGGTAGGTTTACGATCTTCTGCCCATTGAAAGTTCTTACATCCTCTACAAATCCAAAATTTCTGATTTGGATTTTTTGTTGTGCGTGACGTTAACAATTCCATATGCTTACCGCATCCATTACACATTTGCAATGAGCTTCGATTCTCACTTAGCTCGGATGACATTGTTTGTGGTTAATAGTTCCTTGGGAATAAACTGCCCAAAAACGGAAACAATTACAATTAATAATGCCAAAGAAATTACCCAAATCAAAATTTAATTGCAATTACAGTTAGTTAAACTTAAAAGAGAAGAAAACTGGAACATATGAACAGCATGATTACTGCCTGAACCACCCAGCAACATGCCAGAAAATACCACCCAGAACCCAAGCCACATGCCAGCAGCTAATATCCAAAATGCTAGAAACCCAGCAGCTAATCTCCAAACTAGAAGCAACATGTCAGAAAATACCACCTAGAACCCAAGCCACATGCCAACAACTAATACCAAAATGCCAGAAACAAACTAGAAGCAACATGCCAGAAAATACCACCCACAACCCAAGCCACATGCCAGCAGCTAATACCAAAATGCCAGAAACCCAGCAGCTAATATCCAAACTAGAAGCAACATGCCAGAAAATACCACCCAGCTAATACCAAAATACCACCCAGCAACCACCCAGCAGCTATGAAAACTAGAAGCAACATGCCAGAAAGGTTATTAAAGAACCCAAGCCAAAATGCACACAATCTATACACACACAACTGGAGATAAAATACAACCCTCCATCGATTTGTTCCATCACAAACCCTTCTTGTGCTTAACAATTAACCACTGTAATTAGAAAAATTCCCACTAAGACCAACTTATTCCATTGAGTGTACACTTTAGCAACAATAATAATTCAAAGAGATTAACTCATAGTTTTGTAATTGTTGTTACAAAAATTAAGTCAGAGGATAAAAAAAATGCAAGAGTCATGAATTCTAGATCAGGGTCATGAAAATCAAATAAGAGACCCTGATGCCATGATTGTGGGTCGGATGCCTAACTAACTAGAACTCAACAAAGCTCAAAATGAGGAAGATTCTAAAAGTGTGATCTTCAAAAAGTAAATTAAATTAAATTAAAGAGGAACAAAATTTAGCACTTTCAGAGCAATAAAATTAAATCAAAGAGGAACAAAATTTAGCACTTGCTGAGCAATGAAATTAAATTCAACATGTCAGCCTAACCTAGATCAACAAAATCGTCCCCATTTTGCCATAACCTAAAGAGGAAAAAACGAAGCATTACCTCGGGCTGTGAACCTTGCCGCTTAGTGAGTTCAATTTCCCGAACAAGCTTCGACTAGCAGCGTTACTAGCGTTGACGATGATCGTGGCTGTGAGTCGGTCGTCGTGAATCCCGAATGCCTGGACCTCAGGAGAGGAAGGAAAGTAAAGAAACGAAGAAACGAAGAAATGAAGAGATTTACGGTCAAACGGAACAAGACCAAGTTGGGATCTCTATTGCTCTGTTGCTTTCACTGGTGAAACGAAGAAACGAAAACGAAGATGAAGATAGATTTTATTCTTCTTAAAATATCATCAGAAACGTCGTCGTGTTAGAGTATTCCAAAAGAAAAAAAATCAACACGATGCCGTTTACATTATTTTTAAGGTTTGACCCGAAACAAACATCATTTTCCAATAATTAAGCATTTTTTGGCCTTTGATAGCTACAACTAAAAGCACTTCGGACACCGTTGTAATGTCTCTTAACTTTTGCTCAAACTCTTAGACAATTGCGCATCATGGAGGTGATATACAAAATCCTAATTAAGAAGTTTACAGTTATCAAAGTTTATTTTTCATTTATTCCATTAAAAGAAAGTATTATTTCTGCAATAAAATTTGATTGACAGATTTAGATTGAACAAATTAACTGAGACTGTGAGAGAAATTAATGGATGTACGTAAGGGAATTGTATTTGATTTAACTGATCATGGCCAAATATTCAGTTTTTCGACAGTTGGACTAGTTTGACCGCGGTATGCCGGTATTAGAAACTTTCAAGGAGGGCAAAATTGGAATTACGGTGTTGCCTCTCAAGGCTGAAGCAAAGTAATGTCGCAGTTAACCAACAACAACAGTTAATTTTCGAAGATCTGCACAAAACAAACACAAGCAGCAACACGCAACGTTTCCCTTTCTATTCTCCCTGTGCCGAGTGCGTGATGGATTTTATCCTTCTTCTTCTACACTGAAATTGGGGGGGAAAAAAGGAGAAAGAAAGAAAAACCCTAAAATCTTCAATCTGGTTGTAAAGTAAAAAAATATGCGTTAATTAAGAGTGATTTTGTTTATTATAAGAATAATATCTTCTTTTCGAGAGAAATTGGGAATTGGAATCGATAAAGAGACATAGAGCGAGACGGTGTAAATTGTAATGGCGGAAGAGACAAGTGGTGGATTGGAAGCCACTAATGGAGTGGGATTGTCATCAATGGACTCAACGGAGTCAAGGTGGGTGTTCCAAAACGACGACGAATCGGAGATCGATGAGGATGAGGATGAAGTAGAGGATGGCGATTCCGGACATCGCACTGGAGGCGATTCCGAAGACGAAGACAATAGCGAACAGCGCCTGATTCGCACTGGGCCCCGCATCGACTCCTTTGATGTCGAAGCTCTTGAAGTCCCCGGCGCTCTACGAAATGACTATGAGGTGCTGCTGCAATCTGCATTGTTTTCTTTCTCTTTCGCCAATACTACCACTGCCACTTTGATGATTATTTTCAATTATGTGACCCCTTGATCTATCATCACATCTCTGTGTTCCTTTAATTTTTATTATGTTGTGTTTTGATTTTTGTAAGTTTAACTACAGGAATTTAGTGTGGGAAGGAAAATAATACTCGCTTTTCAGACCCTGGGAGTTGTCTTTGGTGATGTTGGAACGAGTCCTTTGTATACCTTTGATGTGATGTTCAGCAAGGCACCTATTAATGATAATGAAGACATTCTGGGGGCATTGTCTCTCGTCCTTTATACCTTAATCTTGATTCCGCTCGTGAAGTATGTCTTTGTTGTTCTTTGGGCCAATGACGATGGTGAAGGTATGCTGGATGTAGTAACTTATTAACTTCCTTTTTCAATTTTATTTTCATCATATCTTCAACTCTGATCTATTGAATGTGTGTGTGAACCCTACTTTAACTCTTTGCAGGTGGTACTTTTGCATTGTACTCGCTGATTTGTCGTCATGCTAAAGTCAGTCTTCTCCCAAATCAGCTTCCTTCTGATGCCCGTATATCAAGCTTCAGACTTAAGGTGCCATCCCCTGAACTTGAGAGATCACTAAAAATCAAGGAAAGACTTGAGACTTCACTGACTCTTAAACGGCTGCTTCTGATGTTAGTGCTAGCTGGTACTTCTATGGTGATAGCTGATGGGGTTGTTACCCCGGCAATGTCAGGTTTTTATTTTATTTTTTCTCTCCTTATGCTTTTTGCTTTTAGCAGCGCCACAAACTATATAAAAGGAAATATGTAGTCTTGACGGATTTCTGCATTTGTGCGTTGGTCTTTATATGTTTATTCTCTACATGCAGTAATGTCAGCTGTCGGTGGTCTAAAGGTTGGAGTGGGTGCAATTAACCAAGGTAATCTGATATCCTCAACCGAATCTCTGGTGTAAAATTCTGTCTTGTTCAATTATTTATTTGCCCCTCTTTTCCTGATTGAGCTGCTTTTGATCTTTCATCTGCAGAATTTAGTTAAGGCAAACTAACTACGTTATTGAGTTGATTATTTTTGCTTCCTCTTATTCTATTTTTGATGCAGATCAAGTGGTGATGATTTCAGTTGCCTTTCTCGTAATTTTGTTTAGTGTACAAAAGTTTGGGACAAGCAAAGTGGGAATGGCTGTAGGCCCTGCTTTATTTGTATGGTTTTGCTCTCTTGCTGGCATTGGAATTTACAACCTTGTCAAATATGACAGCAGTGTCTGGAGGGCATTTAATCCCGTTCACATATACTACTTCTTCAAGAGGAACTCAACTAAGGCCTGGTATGCCCTTGGGGGCTGTATTCTTTGTGCAACAGGTAAAATAGCAATCCAGATGAAATTCTTGCTATATTTTGTTGTATGCATATGATTTTTAAATTGATTTGTTGCATTGAGGGACATTTCATCACCTATGCGGCATTTCTTAATTTTTGATTACTCTGGCCACCGGAGCCCACTGAATTTTAACTTAAGGGCCTGCTTCTGATGATAATCTTAAAAGGAAACTTAATTTGAAGAGAATATTTATATGAGTGAATTTTTTTTTTTTTGCATCAACTGCTCAAATTTTTGTCTCTAAGCAGAAACTATCAGAGTTAGTTTTCATAAAGACATAAATTCATGTTGGAAACCTGGATCACCAAGATTGAAATGTAATGGAGCCCGGTTTTAAGTTAGAACATGGTGTCAATATCAACAAGGACAATTTGGAAAAATCTTATGACTGGTTTGGCTAGATTTCAGTCTTGCCACTCTCCAAGTCTATACTGGTAATACATTGTTGTGCCAAGCATGAGCTGCAATATTTGTGCATCCACTTATGACAAATATGTCGGACCAATATGTTGCCAAATATTCTCCATGTGAGCTGATGTTTTTCTAGTTGCATATTAACACGGTATGGACTGATGCACTAATGTGTCTGATGAACAATCAATGCTAATATGAAGAGTGTTTGCATGCTTTCCAATACGATATTGAAATATGAAATTGATGGTTGAAAACATGAATCCTAAACCATCTCTTTCACCTTTACAATTTCTGCTTATTGATTTCATTTCAGGTTCTGAGGCAATGTTTGCAGATCTTTGTTATTTTTCAGTGCGGTCGGTTCAGGTAATTATGCCAAAAAAAAAAAAAGATGGATTAAGCATTGTTACACTGTTTTGCTGATTTGTTATATCTCAGCACTTTTGCTGCTGCTCTTTTCTTTAGTGGCGTTCTGATAGCTGTGTCTCTGATTCATCTGATAGTGGTTGTTTGCAGCTTACATTTGTGTTTCTCGTTTTACCTTGTCTTCTGTTGGGTTATCTTGGTCAAGCAGCTTACCTTATGGATAACCATGCTGGAGCTGAGCAATCTTTCTTTTCATCAATTCCTAGTAAGCTTCACTTGTTATCTCCGCCAATCAAGAAGATCCATTCATTGCTTTCAAAATGGGACAAATTTTTGCAGTTATAGGATTTTTGTTTTCCTGATGTATTTCATGGGATCTTAGATATTATCTGTGATGCAGGGATTTCTTAGTCTTCCTCGTCATTTTGGGATTATTTTCTTATTATCTTCTTGAAGCAGGAGGTCTGTGTTAAGCAATTCTTCTATGGCTGCAGGTGGTGCTTTCTGGCCTGTCCTTCTCATTGCCAACATAGCTGCACTGATTGCCAGTCGGGCGATGACAACAGCAACATTTTCATGTATAAAACAATCAACTGCTCTTGGTTGTTTCCCTCGTCTTAAAATCATTCATACCTCACGAAAATTTATGGGTCAGATTTATATCCCAGTCATCAATTGGTTTTTGTTGGTTGTTTGCCTGGTGTTCGTCTGCTCTATCTCAAGCAACACTGAGATGGGAAATGCATATGGTACTGCTTCCTCCTTTTTTTTTTTGGGTTCACAATTTTTGTATGCATCTTGTGTTATACATTGTTGGTGCTTTGATTTTGTTTACTTACAAATCCTATCTTCTGCAAATTGCCAATTGTTTGTGTTAATGTGGGATCTTGAGGGATGCTTCAACTTGCTGATATTCCAGACAATGTGTTTATTGTAAATTTATGAACCATACTATTTCCTTGTCCAGACTTCTACCTGTTGATGCTAAATTTAGCAGTAGTTTGATTGTTACCTTGTTTATGTAAGGGGCTTGTTTTGTGTATATGTCTCTTTTTTGCATATTTGTTTATCGGGGGGGGGAATGTCTTTTGACACTTTTTTCTGGTAGTTTACAGTTATAGATTCACTGACCATGCTTTTATCTTGGTTACAGTGCACAAATTTGTCTGTTCATAGAAGTACTTGATGTTAGTTTAGCTTATTGCTAAAGACTTGGTCAAATATTGCATATCTCATTTGGAAGAATAGTTATGAACTCTTAATACTATCAAATGATTCATTTTCTTTTTTAATGCAACTAATTAGTATATGGGAGTGGAGATAAGGTTAGTAAAATGGGAGGATAGATGGTTCAAGTTAATTGTATCAAGTGAATGAGACAACAGTGTATTTTTTTTTTTAATTTTTTAAAGAAGCTAACAGTGATGAACATATTATCTTTTCCCTATATCATTATAACTATTCAATGTTTACAAAAGTGCTGTAGTTATCAAAGTTTAACTGATTGAATAAAAGAAACATAATCTTGGTAAGCTGGCTTTAGGCAAACTCCAGCTCGTTGACTGCCAAGAGATGGTTTAGCAAGCTATTGGATGCATCGGTAAATTGTCATGACTTTGAAGCTAGTTGGGTGGTACCTTTTCTTTTATTTGTTTCTAAGTACTTGTTTATGTGAATGGGGGAGAGAGCCTAGTTTTTCTTACATTTTGAACTTTAAGCAAATGATAGATGTTTATTTTTCGATGATTGTAGTTGCTTTAGCTGCCATGATGAGTAGATGCTGTCTGTTTTTTGATATGTACTAAACAGATTGTTCTATTGTCTATGCCTTATGATGAGTTTGTCCAAATAATTTCTTTATTTTGTGGTCTTACACAGAAATTATGGACAAGTTGTGCCATCTTTATAAGATGGCAACTAGACCTTGTCACTAAACTGAATGCATGAGTGGATCTTGATATTGATTCTTCTTTTTTATTCTCCTTTTTTGTTTCTTCTCTTTTTTTTTCCTGTAACATATACAAGAATATAAATTAATGATATGAATTCTTTTAACAGGTATTGCTGAGCTGGGGGTCATGATGATGACAACAGTTTTGGTGACAATTGTTATGCTTCTTATATGGCAGATAAATATTGTTATTGTGCTGAGTTTTGTGGTTGTTTTCTTGGGGATTGAACTGACATTTTTCTCTTCAGTTTTGTGGAGTGTTGGAGATGGTAGTTGGATAATTCTGGTTTTTGCCATAATTATGTTTTTTATAATGTTTGTCTGGAACTATGGAAGCAAGCTTAAGTATGAAACTGAAGTTAAGCAAAAACTGTCTATGGATTTGATGCGGGAATTAGGCTGCAACCTAGGGACAATTAGAGCTCCAGGAATTGGTTTGCTTTACAACGAGCTGGTTAAGGGAATACCCGCAATCTTGGGCCATTTTCTCACCACTCTTCCAGCAATCCACTCAATGATTATATTTGTGTGTATAAAGTATGTCCCAGTTCCTGTAGTGCCTCAGAGTGAAAGGTTCCTCTTCCGTCGAGTCTGCCCCAAAAGCTACCACATATTTCGATGCATTGCCAGGTAAATGCTCAATTCCTGCAAGTTTAGAGCTGTTGTTTTCTGTATGAGTGTGTCTTTCACATGAACTTATTTCCAACTGCAGTAGCAAATGATTTAATGATATGGAGAAAGGAATTTGCTGTTAAATATTAAGTGGCTAACTGTGCCTCTCCTTTGTTTACTTGCTCCCATATATCTTTGTATTTTTTAAAAAAAAAAATTATTATTCAGTCCAAGTGAGTACCTGTGTTATATACATTACATTCATGGGATGATAGTATTTTTCCCTTCTTCAAATACTACTTTTCCCTTCTTCAATCTTTGGCCTAAATATTGAATTTTACTTCTTGTAACAGGTATGGCTACAAAGATGTTCGCAAAGAAAATCACCAGACATTTGAGCAGCTGCTGATTGAGAGCCTTGAGAAATTCATTCGTCGGGAAGCACAGGAACGGTCATTGGAGAGTGATGGAGACGATGATATAGACTCTGAGGATGATTTATCTTGCTCGAGAGTTCTCATAGCACCTAATGGAAGTGTCTACTCACTTGGTGCTCCTCTCCTGGCTGAATATAAGGAAAAAAATGAGCCCATTTCGCAACCAAGCACCTCCAAAGAGGTGAAGCCTGAATTGCCTGCAGACTCTGAACAGAGTCTGGAAAGGGAGCTGTCTTTTATTCGCAAGGCTAAAGAGTCTGGGGTTGTTTATCTTCTCGGTCATGGAGACATTAGAGCAAGAAAGGATTCATGGTTTATTAAGAAGCTAGTTATAAATTACTTCTATGCTTTCTTAAGAAAGAATTGCAGAAGAGGGATTGCAAATCTTAGCGTACCCCACTCGAATCTTATGCAGGTTGGAATGACATACATGGTTTGATGGTTGATTCTGATTTTAGAAAATTGGCAAATCTGAATCACTATATGGGCATTTAAGGTTTGGAGGGTCTTTACCGTGGCATTCTCTGCTGCTCCTGCAAGGCACACCCATGACCTTACAAAGCTTGTTACCTCTTTTTACATATAATGCCCGCCCATTTAGACCTTCCCATCATCGAAAGTTTTCCTTATTGATCAGAAAGTTTTGCAGTTTTATCTCATATTGTCTTTCATGTGTTCATTTTAACTGTTCCGACAGGTGCATATGAAATTGCCTCATGTAATTACCCATTGGAATCGATGTGAATGTGATTTTCCACAAAATGTAGGTCCACTTGGGAAGATCTGTTCTTAATAGACTTTCTTCTAGCCTAGCTATTCCGCGTCCGAGCCACAGAGTTGGTAAAATAATAGCATGGGGCTTGGGACCAAGACGTAATATATTTTTTTTGAGTTCGAGCGATGTGCAGTTTGGCTGGCTTCCTCTTTCAAATTTCTTGAAAAATGAACTCACATTTGCAAACTTGATAACGTCTTTCAAACGGACAGCTTGAGGAAGTGAGATAAGGCGTCAAAATGCGTATTGTTATTTGCTAGTGATCAACAATCAAACTCTAAAATTGGCTAGAGATATTTTTGTTAAAACTAAAGAAAATTTTTTAGCATAAAACAAAATACTTCTAGTAGCTTGTATTTGTTACTAGCGTATTATTCATTAGCTTTTTGTTATTGATTATTTCACAAACTAAGTATCTTACAGGTGCAACAACGGGTGGAGGGATATCAATTTTTTAATATGGGACTTTTCTCTTCACAAAATATGAAGCCACCATTTAGACCAATTCTTCTTGGATTTATCATTTTGTTACTACAGAATTCTTCTGTGAAAGATATGCTCCCTCTGATGAAATGTCCTCGCAAAAATCTTATATCAAATTTAATTTATTATGCATATCAATACAATGGACTAACTTCTCAAATATTGATTAGGGCAAAGCATTAGTAAAAATATTAGTAAAATTATCAGTGGAGCGTATTCGCTTGACATCAAATTTCTTATCCTGTTAGAGTTCATGAGTGCAGAAGAATTTGGGTGAAATGTGTTTAGTTTTATCTCCCTTGATGTATTCTCCTTTAATTTGAGTAATAAATGCAGTATTGTCTTCACAAATAATTGTTAGAACATTTGTTGTGGAAGTCAAATTGCACGTGCTTTTAATATGATAGATAAAAGACCGCAACAAAATACACTTTATGCTTGCTTCATATAACTCAAGGATCTCGAAGTGATTAGAGGAGGTGGCAATGAAAGTAAGCTTAGTGGATCATCATGAAATTATCGTGCTAATGTAAGTGAAAACATATCTTGTCTGTGAATGGGCTTTATAGAGATTAAAAAAGTAGCTTGCATCTGTATAACTAATAAAACTAGGATTCTTTGTTGGCTCATTTAAATAAAATAACCCTAAGTCCCTTATTCTGTGAATGTATTGGTAGATATATTTGATGTCATTCTAATGCCGTCGTGTTGGTGCTGAGCTAAATCTCACTAAAAAATCTAAAAAAAATGTAATGTCTGGTCTTGGACATTGAGCTAGGTACAATAAAGCACTAATTACAATTAGATATGGTACCATTGGATCAAGTATCTCTTCATCATCCTCTTTAGGGCAGAATGGATCCATTTAGGATCGAGAGACTTAACAACTATATGATTGCTTAGTGAATGAGTATTATCTATATTGAAAAGTTTTAAGATTTTTTCAATATTAGCATATTGATGGATAAGAACTTTGTTTTTTTTTGCTTAAAATACAGGTTGAGACAATATTTTTATTTTCTCTAAATCTTTCATTTCAAATTGTCTCTTTAAATATTCAACTGTTTTTAGAAGCTCTTCGAGAGTTCCAATTAGATTCATGTTATTAATATAAATTGCTACAATTGCAAATTCATAGTCAGATTTTCCAATGAATGCACAGGGGCAATACAATCCTTTTTATATCCTTCTTTAGTCAAATATTCACTTAAATGATTGTATCACATGCGTCCTAATTGTTTCAGTCTATATAAGGACCATTGTAGGTTGATTGAATACAAATTATGATCCTTTCATTTATACATTTCAGCATTTAAAAAACTTATAGGATTTTTATGTAAATATTAGTGTCAAGTGATCCATATAGATATGCAGTCATTACATCCATAGGACGCATGTTCAATCTTTCTGAGATTGCTAAACTAATTAAAAATCGACACATAATAGTATCCATCACTGGATAATACATTTTCTTATAATCAATATTAGGTCTTTGCGAGAAACCTTGTGCAACTAGTCACGCTTTGTATCTAGTGATTTCATTGCACTCATTATGTTTCCTTACAAAAATTCATTTATATCCAACGGGCTTGACATCTTTAGGTGTCTGGACAATAAGCCTAAAAATTTCTTGTTTAGCAAGAGAAGTCAATTCTGCTTGAATTACTTCTGTCCCTTGAGGCCAATCATGTCTTTGTCTAGATTCACCGAAATTTTGGGGCTCAAAATCATTTGTAATGTCAATAGTTGTTGTAAATGAAAATAAATTTTCGATGTTTATTTAATTACAATATCATATTTCCTTTGTATAAATACCTTTTTGGGAGTTATTGTCTCTTCAATAACTTGTGCCTTTTTTGAGACTATGAATTCATTTAGAACTGGTGTTTCAGACAATGTAGGTATATTTATAACTCGAGCACTACTTTTAATAGGATCTTGATTTTTTATTCTTCTCTTCTAGGAAACATTATCTTTAGAACCAAGTGGTCTACCATATTTATGTAATAAATAACTCATTGGCTACTTTTACACTTGATCGTTCAGCAAGGACAATCACTCAGGCTGCTGTATTAACAATAGGAATATGTGATTTGGTTACCTTTGTTGTATTCGTAAATCCATCTAGTAATTGATTTGTAAATTGTTGTAGATGTATTATTCTTCATACTTCATCTTCATATTGACTAGTACGAAGATCTAAATGAGACGAAGTAAAATTTTATTAGGAAAATTTATGGCTTACTTTAAAAGGCTTTGCATTCACCAACGATTGAAAAGTTGTCTCATCAAAGTGGCAATCTAGAAAATGTGCAATGAAAAGATACTCATTAGGGATTCAAGATATCTAATAATTGAAGATGAATTGAAGAAACCATAAATTCCTAAACGTCTTTAAGGTCCCATCTTTGTGCGTTAAAGGGTGATATAGGAACATGCACATCACAACCAAAAGTGCGTAGATGAGGAATGTTAGGTTGTTGACCAAATACAAGCAATAATGGAGAATATTAATAATAAGCAGTGGGTCTAAGACGAACTAATGCCACAACATGTAAAATAGCATGACCCCCTGTAGATATTGGTGATTTTGTACGCTAAAGTAAAGTTATTGCAATTAATTGCAACTGTTTTACCAATGATTATATCAATCTATTTTGTGAATGTATATATGGAATTGAATATTCAACATCAATACCAATTGATATACAATAGTCATCATATTTCTTAAATATAAACTCGCAATCATTCTCTAGACGTATGGTTTTGATTGGATACTCTGAAAATTTTGTCCTTAATCTTATAATTTAGGCAAGTAATCTTACAAATGCAATGTTCAGTATGAACAATAAATAGACATGTGACCACTGTGTAGATATATCAGTCAAAACCATAAAGTAATGAAATAGTCCACTAGGTGGCTGGATTAATCTACATATATCTTTTTGAACTCTGTGTAAAAACAATGGAGATTAATGACCAATTTTAGAAAGGGATAGTCTAATCACAAATTTTCCTTGTGAGCAAATGGTACAAACAATCCCATTGGACAATAAAATCTTCTGGTGTTTAATAGATATCTATAAAAATTTGCAATAATTTTACGCATCATTGTAGATCTCGGATGTTCAAGGCGATCATGCCACAATATAAATATTTTTAGACTTGTGAACTTCTAGTCCATCATAATATATCTTTGAATTGCATTAATGATTGCATAATATAATCTTAGTGAGAATGCTTTGAGCTTTTCTAATATGTATTTCTTCCTTGAGACAATTTTTAGTAATGCAGAGATGTTCCGCATTATTTTCGTTTAATGTCATAATATGATATCCATTTTGGCAAATATCTTTAAAGCATTTTGGATTATTAGTTTTGTTCCACTTGTTAATAAGAGGATAGCTCTTCTAGAGCCTTCTAATAGGTCTACAAGACCAGATATAGCATTTAATTTTTTGTCAAGTAATTTTATTTCCAATAAGTATTTTTTATCTTATAGAATGGTTTGTATGATTTCACTCTTAGCCAAGCATACATCCTAAACTTTTGATTCCAAAATAGATAATTTCTTTCTAAAATCCGCAATCCTCTATTAAACAAAAGTTTATGTTAGAAATCAAGATTAGATATAAAAAAGAATACAAAAGTTGAACATATTAGTAACTTAATAATTATAGCATAATAATAAAAGCTTGATTAATGTAGACATTTTTATCATTAATTAAATGGTCGATTTTACCACTTGTATCTTCAAACAAGTCAGAGATATCAAGGTAAGTTAGGTCAACAAAATCTGAGTTATTGACTAAATTAGTCTCAATTTTTCTTTTTCCTTTCTTGAATGCTTAATAGAGGTCTACTAATGTTTGTTTGTACTGTAGATATGCAACTAATGTCTTTTTCCTCCATATCAATAACAAATGTGTTCATCATCATATCTAACATTTTTCCCTCCTGCATCATTTTCTTTACTATGCCTTTCACAGATGTTTCATTTTTTGTGGCGACTATTTCTGTTGTTCAACTGTCCTGAATGCTTATGAAGACCACAAAGTTAATTACCATGGCCTTTTTTGCCTCCTTGATTACATTCACTATTTATATGTGTATTTGCATTCGCTTCGGAGAATGGTTGAGAGCCAATTAGACTTATTTCATGATTTTTTGTTAGAAACCTATTGTTTTGTTCAACATTTAAAAGAAATGTTATCAACTCAAAGTATTTACTATATTGATGGTCTTGGTGTTGTTGTAGGATAACATTTGATGCATGAATAGTAAAAATTGTCTTTTAAAACATATCTTGATCATTAATTTTTTCACTGCACAATATTAGTTCTGAAGTGATGCGGAACATAGCAGAATCGTAGTTAGAGACTATTGATAGTATTGTAACCTCAGGGTTTAGTCACTTGTGTCTAGCTTTTTGAAGGAAAATATAATTTGGTAGTCAAATATGTTCTTGAGGTTATTCCACAAAATTAATGGATCCTCTACCATCATATGTTGAGTTTTTAGGCTCTAAAATAAATGACAGTGAAGGAAAATCTTTACTTTTGATTTTTTTTTTCCTATGAAGATGTTTCATGTTCTCCCTTTATAGTGCCTTTTAGGCGCATAACTTCAGGTGTTTTTTTGCATCTAACACTTAAGAAAAACAATCTCTTCTAGAAACTTCAAGAGCGGGGATTTGTAGAATCTTGAAATTCGTCATTTTAAAAAACCTTGTATTCAAAATCAAAGGAAAAGACATATGTATCACAATATAAATATTAAATATGTAAATATAAACAAAAATATAAAATATGTAGAAATCTCAAGTTTTAATTTTTAAAATCATAACTAGAACTTCAAGTTTTGATTTTTAATAAGATCAAAATTTGAAGTTCTCATTACCTCATTTCCATTATAAAGGGTACAACAATAATATTCAAAGGCAAATATGTGGAAAAACAAATTTTAATTTCTTTTTATAGAAGGTTAAACAAACATATAATCAATTAAATTAAATATGTTTTATTAAAATAATAATAACATATTAACAAAATGATAACAATGTAGGCAATATTATAAAACCAACCATATAAATTAAAATTATTATAAAAAATTAAATTAATAACATAATAAACTAATAATAAAAATATAATAATAAAATATAAAAGAAATAAGTGTAGACAGAATAAATAATAAAAATTAAACGGCCCACGTGTTATAAATAAAGAAAATAATTTTAGACTAAATTGTTGTTACTGTAAGCTTTTTATTATTGATTAATTTACAAACTAAGCAACTCTTTTAGGCAGAATTAAGGATAAGGCTAAATTTGTAAAATACCATTTGGTAACGTTGGGAGTCGTCTACCCCGACCCCCTCTCTCAGTAGCATGAGCGGTTTTTCAGAGTCGTACACTGATACCGTTGATGATCAAGCCAAATAGAAAGTAAGGTACGGTTTCGCCTTATTTTATGTTATTATTTTATTTTTGGTTTTATTTATTTTGAAGGTTTAGGGTTTGAAGTTAGAAAAGTTTTCTTGTTTATTTTTTTCGATATTGGACACCAAAGTTCATCCTTTTTCGAATTCGGTGTTTGCATGCTATTTTTTAAATTTTTTTTTTCTTAATTTTCATTTTCTTTTTGGAATTTCTCAGACTTGAGTTGGAATGCTGCTTGGTGGTTGCTAGTGGCCCTATGACTCGTTGTCTCTTTTCAGGAAATGTTTCGTTTCCTATGCTCAATTGAAAATATGAACATTGTGGGTGTGCTGCCATTAGTAAAATTTTGATGCTTTAATAATATGGGTAGTAAAGCAGATCAAGAGTCATTTCTTTGGGTGCCAGAGTATGATGAACCACTAAGTCCTCAGCTAACTAATTTGAAACGAAGGGGCAGATCAAAGAAAGTCAAGTTTGATGGTTGGGGATCAATGCCACTTATTGAATTTCTTCAATCACTTGGTAAAGATACCACCCAACAGATTTCTCGATATGATGTCACTGACATTATTAATAAATATGTTAATGAGAATAAACTTGTTCACTCAGTGAAGAAGAAGAGGGTTGTTTCTGATGAGAGGCTTCTTTCCCTTTTTGGAAAGAAATCGTTTCTCCGAATTAAAATCTATGATCTGCTGGAAGCACACTATGCTGAGAACCAGTTTGAATCAGATGATGATATTTTATTTAGTTCAGATGAGGAGAATAATTTATTCAGCTCTGAAAAACAAAAAAGTAGAAAAGTCCCTTTGAAGAAATTATGTTTGGAAACTCCCAAAAGCTGTTGGGCTGCCATAGTTCCTGATAACATAAAGCTTGTATACTTAAAAAGGAGTTTGGTTCAGGATCTTCTCAAGGATTCTGAAACTTTTGAATGCAAAGTAGTAGGAAGCTTTGTAAGAGTCAAATCAGATCCTAATGATTACCTTCAGAAAAACTCTCACCAGCTTCTGCAAGTTATAGGTAATTTGATGTTTTATTGTTCAGTAACTATTCATTTGAAATCATTACTTTTCTGATATACCATGTCCATTTTGCTCTATCCATTTTTACCTTTGGATTGGAAACAAAGAAACTTGTTTAATCTTTGAGAGTAGTAATTAATGTAGAATTTGGACCAACAAAGCGTTGAGAATCCGAGTGGTTAGTTCAGGTGGAACCGGGATTTTGGGTTCATCTGACATAGTAGCTACAATGGGAGATTCAGAATGCAGGGGTGTCACTTCTTTTACATGAGAAAGATAATTTTAAAGCGCAGATTATGGAAATAAGTTAAGGAGGCGATGCAGAAACTCATTGTCATGGGTGTGCTCAGAGTTCATTACATGCCATCAAATTCCTGCAATTTGGATGAGCTTCATTGTGTTATGATGGACACTGTTTGTTTTGAGGAGTACTGTTTGAAGCTGAATTAGATACTATTGGGCTTAAACAAAGTGAGCTGTTCTGTGCGTATTGTGGCAAAATATGCTTTAAAACTTAAAAAAATCAATGATGACATTTTAGGGCTTCAAGTTAAATGGTCATTTAATGATATAATACTTCTTCTTCTTCTCCTCTGTCTCCCTTTTATTTACAAGAAACAGAAAATACTAGAAGCGGATTGTACAAAGATTTGTACCAGAACTCTGCTGAGAATAGTTAAAGGACAATTACAAACTGAAGAAATAACCAAACAGAAGAGTCTTCCTACTAGTAACATACTATTTGCCAATTGTCAATATTGAAAAAGAATAGGACATTCTCAAATTTGTTGGAAACTGAAGGCTATAGAGAACCTAAGTACTGCACCTATCCCATAAAATGCAGATTTTTCTTCTCTTGTGTATTTAAAAGATCATTTGATTTTTTTCAGTCTAAATAACCCATAAAATTCCTTGACACAATATCTCCAAAAGACTTTTGCTTATGTGACTGTCTTTTTGTTTTTGGGCAGAAAGCTTTTTTGAATTATACGAGAAGGTTAACAATTATAATAATGATCAGTTTGATTCTAATTCTTCAGTTCTTTTATTATCTTTGATAGTTGACATTTAATGATTTCAGTACGAATTGTCTAGGTACAAAAAAGGTCCCTGGAACTGATGATAAGAGTACAGAAATACTTCTTAAAGTTTCAAATTTTGTCAAAGATATTCGGATTGCCACACTTTCGGATGATAACTTTTCTGAGGTAATCTTCATATATGGCTTTTGCTAATTTATTTTGATTCCGAATGGTCATTGATCTGAAGCCAAAAAGTTACCAGGCAACAATTATTCAGATTTTTACTCTTTTTTTTTTTTTTAAATGTTGATAGATGTTATCCCCTTCTTTCTTCCCCTTTAATGCTGAAGCATGGTTGTAAAGTTTTTAAGAGTTGTTTGGAAAAGATATATCTCCTCTGCCCCTGTGGTAGTACTATCTTTTTCTAACTGTGAAGATAAAGTGTATTTGCACCTGCAATATTTCCTCCTAAATGCTTTTTTTTTTTTTGGGTTAAATTGGAACAGCAACTGCACATATTCGTGGTTAGAGGATGTGCATGTGATGAAAATGATTCGAACTGAATTAATTTTGTTTTCTTCATCTTGGGAAATTTTTTCATTTTTGAGGAATAAATAAGAAATTCAAAATGGCCTTTATACCATGTAGGTTCTTTTTATTGCTATCATACACCGTAAATGGTGTATGATTAATGTTCAGAAATTGAAAAATGTATGCTGTTGGTTGTGCTTGTTTTCGTGCTGGATGATTTCTTCTTATATAAGGCCACTTACTGAGCTATTTGAAACATTTATTAGCAACTAAAAGCCTGTCTAAGTCCATTATTTGGTTTGAATTTGGTTTCTGTTCTAGTATCACCTACAAGAAAAAATGTATATTTATTAGTGTGTGGATATATCTTGTCAGCATTCCCAATTTGTTTTCTTGTTTGTAGGAAGAATGTGAAGATTTGCGCCAGAGAGTGAAAGATGGTTTGCTCAAGAGGCCAACTGTTGTAAGTTCGCTACTGCTTTTTATGCGTAACTATTCATTATTTTTTTCTCCATATCTTTTCTAATGATCACATTCCTTATGCTTTTACGGTAACAGAAAGAACTTATGATCAGGACGTCCAGGTTATCATTTTCTGTTGTCTACGCACAAGAAAGCTTACAGCACTTTGGTTTGTTTTGGCATGTTTATTTGCCTATTTATGAAACTGTAGAGTATGTGGCCGTGCTTGTATTCACATAAAAAACATGAACCTATTTTAGACCGTTTGGCATGCCATTAAGAGATTTTCCGATGCCCATCAAGGTTTTGGGTAGAACTGATTTAGCCTTGTGGCTTACCTTCATTTGAGAGTGCAAAAATTACAGCAGATTCTACTTGTCTACGTCATTATATGTTCCAATTGCGGGTTTGGGAAACAGATATAAGTTGAAGAGCTGTGCAATGATACAAGGGAATGCTCTCTAATGATATTTATAGATTTTAACTAGGGGCTGACTCTGGTTATGTGAGGTTTCATTATATTAAAAGAGATCTGATCCATATGACGCTGATGCTTGATTAAAGATTAAAGTTTATTTTGGGGATTCTATGTTTTTTGTCCTTTTGAATACTTTTTTTTTTGACGGTAAGAATCTGATTATTGAAAGTTTGAATAAATCATAGCTTGGCTTTTATGGTAGAAAGGCTTGTGACTTGGTAAACCTAGCCTAGAGTGTCATTTAGGTGAGACAAAGACAATATAACTCTTGTGTAATGAAAAAGGTTTCGTTTAAAGTATGCATTTTGCTTTGTAGAGTCTTTATTGAAATGATAATGCCTATAATCAACCATTCTGCTGAAAAAATTATTGTAATTACTTTTTACATCTTAAAAATTGAGAATATATAACGTATTATTTTCAGTTACTTGCTCGTATGTTATAATTTTTGTGTTTTTATTTTATTTATTTATTATTATATAAAAATACATATGTTTAAATGCTCTAATTTTCATGGAAAAAGAATTGCAGATTTACCATGGGCAAAAGTCTGCAGTGATTTGTGTTCTGGTTTTCCACCTCTACTTGGCAAACTTTTTTTCTATTGAGTGAATTTTCTCTAATAAATTATTCTTTATTAATGTACTTTTCAATCCTTTTCCAGGTGGAACTTCAAGAAAAGGCTCAAATCTTGCATGAGGATATAACAAAACATGTATGTATTTTGTGTAGTTTGACTAATTTTAGGTTCATTTTGTGTAGTTTGGCTCGGCCTGTGGTATTGCTTGAAAATGCCTTTTGAATTTTTTTATTTATATTTTTCTGATCTGCTAGCTAGAAGATTTTTGGAACCCTTCTTTGGACATCTTGTTCACCTTGTGTAAACCTCTATTTTCTATAAATACAATCTGTTTCTTGGCTTTTAACAAGTAATTAACAGCATTTTTCTGTACTTCCATATCTTTGTATTTGTTCAATGAATTGACACGTCCCTGTAGAGAGAACAACTTTTATTTTCCTTTTTCCTTTTCAAATTTATTTCTAATTTATTTTATTGATATTGTTGTTGCTGAGCATTAGAGACCTGAATTACCATTATATTTCTATTCATTCCATTTATTATTATCTTCCACGTTTATGATTAGTTAGATATAAAATGGCTTGTTCACTTTTAACACATCAAATGTGCTCTGACACTTAGATTAACAGTTTTGTATTATGGAAGATTATTTGTATATTTTCAATTCTAGCATGAACTGCAAATTGCTGGCATAAATTTAATATATTTCATTGTCACTCGTAGATGTGATCCAGACTTGGCTTTAACTTAAGGTTTCTCATCCTTTATTTGTGCTGTGTAACATTTCAGTGGCTTGTGAGGGAACTTGCTTTGCTGCAGAAGCTTATTGACCGAGCCAATGTGAAGGGATGGCGCAAAGAATATCCTCAATAACTAGTGTACAATGGTTAGTTTGTTTATACATGTGTAGTCTGTTTGTGTTTGGTTACTAGTACAAGAACTGCCATGATCCTTTTTCATCTAGACGCATTGTGAATATGGCTAAAAATTGTTAGGAAAAGTAGATCTAGTTAAAAATTGCTTTGACAAGTTGTCAAAGCAATATTCTTAAGAAGTTTTACCGCAACTTAGTGAAGTAAAAGTACAATGTTTTTTCATGTCGTAAATTTTGCAATGATTTTGAATCAAACTTGTCAAAAGTAGTATTCTTTGCTTTTCAATTGGGAATGTATGTTTTAAAACACTATATTTGAGCCTGCAACTGGATGCCAAAGTCTGTAAGAGCAGCCTTGGGTATTGGGTTTGGATTCAGGATTTTAGGCATAGGAAGAAAGGGTGAATTTCAAAACTGGTTTGAGATTTCAGCTGGTCCTTTTGGATTAGGCTTTTAGCTAGAGGAGGAACGAGCAATATTTAAGGTTCACTGGCTCTTGGTCAGCATTTGTTTGTCAACAAAGGCACAAATAGTTATCAAGAAAAGTAAATTTCTTTTGTGTTAGTTTGTAAGAAACATTAGTAGGAAATGTGCACTTCCCATTAAAATTGCAGGATGAGAATTTTGCAGCATGTATCTTCCCGCAAGAACTAGAACTAGTTATTCTCCACATCTTGACAGAAATTTAGGTAGGACAGTCCTATTATGTCGCCATGTTGATATGGTAGGACCGTCCATCAAAACTTTGCTACACGGGGGAAACATTCCTTAATTTTAAAGTGACGGGACCCATCATTTTAAAAATTAAAAACTCTCCTTTAGGTGGAAAAGTTTGGTTGGACAGTCCCGCCATCCCGCCATGTCACTATTTGGTGGGGCTGTCCTTCCTAAGTATTTCTCACGCATCTTTCCTATAGCCAAATGCAATATGTAAGGGAATATACTACAATTAGGATCTCTAACTATATTAAAGTCAAGGACAGTCTAAAAGACAAAAAAATTATAGATTTCAATGTACTACGGGACGAAACATACTGAACCATAGTCTGTGTTTCTTTTGTTCTTTAGTGTGCCCCTGACTATAATATGGTCATGGGTTCCTGATTGAAAAATTATTATGTATATGTAAATATATTGAATGATTTTTGCTTCTTTTCGTTTGGGTAATTTTATACATATATAAACTAATTCCAGTCAGGACTAGTGTCAGGGATAAGATAAAAGACAAAATAACACGGATTCTAATATACTACAGGACAAAATACACTGCATTAGAGTCTGTGGATTTTTGTCTTTTAATTTGTCCTTGACTTTGATATTAGGGTGGGCAAAATTGGGTATGGATCAATCCGATGAGATTTTGGATTGTTTAGGTTAGGAAGAAAGTCATCCGTATTCAATCTGACTCTTAAATCTGATCTGATCTGGATCTGATCCGATTGGGTCAAAAGTTTGGATTGAATTCGGATTGGATCAGATATTCATAAATCATAAACTCGAAAGGAAGAAGTTGACCTAGCTGTAAAATCCAAAATCACAAAACTTCGACGGCTGTAAAATGCATTTTACAAGCAATTCTCGTTAATTTGTCCTCACTTAAGCAAGATTTGGACTTCATCTCTCATTCTCTCTAAAACACACACAATATATTTTACTCGATTTTACTTCTAAAAGTGGAAACAAATGAGAGAAGAAAATTGCCATGAACGATATTGGCGGCTTAGCAAGGATGTTGCGGTGGATCCGATAATGATTGGCAGTTTGGCTAGGTGGAGCTTTTGAGCGGCCAAAAGGTGGACATTGGAGCTTATTGGTGCCAATTGAAGCTGTTGCCTGTTGGGTTTGGGAGGTGTGGGTGGCTGAACCGCGAATGGTGGATGGGTTGGCCAAACTTTAGGGGCAGGTAGCTGCCGTGCTTTTTTTATGAAATTAAAGAATTTGGAATCTGAAGAGAAGGAAATAAATGGGTGAAGGAAAGGAATTAAAGAAAAAAAGAGGCTACTGGTGCTTTCTTTTGATTGAATTGAAATATTTAGGTTAGGGATTTTGCTTTACTGTTACAGTTTAGCTTTAATTTATGTCATTGGTTCGGATAGGGCCCACATCTGATTTGAACTCGATTAGTTCGGATTGGGTCAGATAGGATCGGGTTGAGTTATTTGCCCACCCCTATTTCAATATGGTGGGATCCTTGATAGGAAAATTATTATATACATACTTGTATGTATATATTTTCTGTCTCTTTTCTCTGTTAATTGAATGGGCTTGGGTAGCAATCGCTGCAATTTTTGTTTTCATTTGGGATGAAATTTTATTGTAGATCACCCAGCTATTGAGTCACAGGTATTCTACACACGAAAATGCAAAAATCCTAGGTGCATCTTTTTATCTAAAGTTACTTATTAGGGGAAGAGAGATGAGGAGAAAAGAAAAGGGCTTTGTTATCTATCATCCATATTTTTGCATGTTGCCTTGGCATTCCTAACAACTAGTGTTCTTGGTTTGGAGGATTGCTCACTTTTTCCTCTCTGCAACAGTGGAAGAATGCTGAAAACTTAATGAGGACACCTTTTTTCCTGTCTTCCATGCTGAGTGGCATGAGCATCTTATCAGTGAATGGAGGTTTAACAGAATGCATTTGTATGGTTTAGGGAGCATTCCTTGATATTTGGGAATCTTAGTGATGCAAATTGAAGGAATTGAGATTTTACCTTGATGAATTTGTAGTCTCTGGAGAACTTTCCTACATGATTGTTCTTGGAGCGAATGGGCGAGTACCTGCAAAAGACACTCTGGTGCCCAAGTTGGTGTGATGTTTATGGCTGAAATGGAAAACTTAGAGGAGAGATAAAGGCTTTTCTCTTTTTGGATGAACAGTGTTCTATAGGTCTTTATTTGAAGTCTTTTGGTGACTTGGCATTAGGGTTTGTCCTGAACCCTATTCCAAAGGACATGCATCATCTTATTTGACCAATGCACGTGCCTATTGTCTAAAGTAATGAAGCTGACATGATTTCCAGATATGTGCCCAGTTCTTACTTTTCTTACATTCCTGGTCCTTTTTCTGGGTTTGATCATTCCAGTTTTAGTCATTAGATTTCCCATTTACTATGTTTATTTCCATTTTGGTTGCTTGGGGAACTCAATTCGGGTATGATGTCTGCGGAATGAATTCCCTCTCATCGTTTGGAGGGACACGTGGCAAAGCTTGATTCCCTTCTAAACTGGTACCTACAATTATGCAAGTTATTTTGTTTATTGTCATCTCAGTTTATAACATATGCACGCAAGTTAATAAAAAAAAATTGTAGGGAGACAAACGCAAGTTATTTGTTTTCTGTCGCCTTCTTTTGCAGTATAAATATCAGTTCTTATTTTGAAAATAAAAATTGGTTCATTATTGGAGGTCTGAGCTCATGTTTCGATTCCCATTATTATGATTACTTTTGTGCCAGAAAAGTAAATAATCATGGTAGCTTCGTATTTTAACGATGAGTGATGTTCTTGTTTGTAAGTGCATAACTGAAACTAATCCAGCAGTTAATTGTTCTGGGTTCCTTAATTTGTTGAGCCTTTACACTCCTTGAGTACCTGGAAAGAAGACAGTTGCTTCAGACTCCGGTTGAACAGGAACGACTTTTGCTCGAAATTCCAAAAATTATTGGAGATGAAGAACTGGAGGCTTTACCACTGGAGAGCCCTGATAATACAGAAAAAGGACATAGTGGGTTTTTGATACCAATTCCCAATGGTCCTTCAGAGGGTGATATTGCAGTGGATGCTACTGGATTACCATTGGTATTTCCTAGTACAGGATCAGCAGGTGCATAATTAACCGTTTGTTTGCTCTTCCTTTTGGGTTTCTTTTCATGAAGTTGTCCCCGAAATTGAAGGTTTTTTTAACTGCATGTCTATGCTTGTGCATGGCATGTGCAGAAACACTTGTTCGGACACATTCACAGATACGTCTATGGTACTGTAAAGATAACGGATTAGTTATCACAGTGGCAAAATTACCTTTTGTTTTGAGGTACAAGTGTGCCTGTCTTAATTTGGTATTTGTTTGTTTTCTGTAGGGATCCAAGCTGCCTTGCCGAAGTCAGAACAGCTGACTGAAAAAGGTAAATAATCATCTTTTTCTGAGTCAGATTCATTCTGGATCAGATTGAGGAAGGAATATTAAAGGGAAATCATCAAATTGCTTACAAAGAAGGTTTTTGTCTTATAGCAGACAAGATGAAGAATATTCCTTTTCCTGTTCCTCCTATGTTATAACTGCTGTGATCTGAAATTTTTCAGCTTTTCTACTGGGTTACTGTATATGACTGATACTAATTTAATTTCTGGATAATTATTGCTGATCGGTGTCTTGAGTTTATTGCAGAGAATGGGCTACATCTTGAGTTTGTTGCCGAGAACGAGCTGCATTTTGAGTTTGCTGCAGAACCACAAAAGGTACTGACGGAAAGGAGAAGTGAGAGCAAGGTTGTAATGCCCCTTGTGGAAATTGAGGATAATAAGATTGCTGGGGGATTGGCAGACACGCAGGTGGTTGATTTAAGTGACGGAGAAGAAAATGATAATCAGACGCGTGAGACTGACTTACGACGCCTGGCTTGGCATTATGCAGATCCCCAAGGAGATATACAGGGCCCCTTCTCTATTGCATCGCTAAAACGTTGGTGGGATGATGATTATTTTCCTTCAGATTTCAAGGTTTGGAAGAGTGATCAGGGCCAAGAGAATGCTGTATTATTATCTGATGTTCTTCAGGGGTCGTTTCCCAGTTAATTCTGGAAGATAAAGATTTGAGTAGTCAAAAAGAGTTGCAAGTTGTTCTGTAACATACAAATTGAAATCTGTGAATAAAATTTTGGAGACTTTTCATTACAGGGAATCAAAATTTGACAACTGAAATAGTTATTCTTCTAATTTTGTGTTTGGAACTGGAGATGACGAATCCATTGAGTTTGGAATAATATTGACTTGGGAAAAATAAGATGGTAAAATTAAGAAAGAAAGAAAAATTAAGCTTTTAGTGATGAGATTTTCTCTGTTTTGGGAAGTGTAGCATTAACTATTACCATTCAGAATAAGCAAGCAGTCCTTTTCTCCTTAGGGTGGGGTCTTGTTTGTTTTTTTTTTTCATTCGTTAATTATCCAACAGCAATAAATACCCAAGAGAAATAAAGTGAATTTTTAAAGAGTAAACCAAGAAAACTGGTAAAGGCTATATTTTTAAAATAAGAATATATATATAAAAATAAGAGAATAATTAATGGAAATAAAAAAAAAAAGAAAAAGGAAACTAATAGGAGCAAGAGAGAGGAAGGTAATTTGATTTGCTGGGACCTGGGAGGAGACGACCAAAGAAAGAAAAGAAAGAAAGAGAGAAGAAGTCACGCACGCGTTTCTTCGAGCACGAAAAATATTTTTTCTTTTTTGTTTTTAATTGAAAAAAGGTGTCTCCTTCCTCTCTCTGTCTTAAATTACACGCACACTCACTCACTCATCATTTAGGGTTTCATTTATTCATTTGAATTCCTTTAAAAGCCAGTATTTTTTTTTGTTTAATAATTCTTTATACATATTATGATTGCGAATTGCTGAAATTATATTAGTTAGTAGAGTAGAAAGGTATTCTCTCTTACATCACATGCAATGAATTGAACTGAGACCGCAATTGAGATTGAGAGCTTATCAAGAGAAATGGAGAACGGTCACGGTGGCAATTTAGCTGATAAGTTTTCGGGATTAGCGCTAAATGATAAAGGTAATGATTCTAATAATAACTCTAACAGCACCAACAACAACAACGACAGCTTGTTTCAGGTTATGAAAGCTGTCGAAGCCGCTGAGGCCACCATCAGACAACAGGTATCTTCCCTCTTTCTCCTTTTCTGTTTTGTTCTTTCTTAATTTCAATGTGCTTTCTTACTAAGTTAATTCTAATGTATTGTGTGGTATATAGCGGTAAGCTTTCCGTCATTTCTTTAAAAAAAAATAAAAATCATTTAGATGTTTGTTATAAGCTATGGTTTGATTATTTTTTCACAGATAGAAGAGAACAATTTACTGAGGACTGAGCTTCACAAAAAAATTCAGGAACTCGAGAAATATGTATGTTCCTCTTGTTTTTTGTTTTCTTATTGTAGCTGCTAGACAACGGCTTTTCCTTTTTCTGTTATCATTTATTTTTATAAAGCTGACTTGTTTTATCTGATGCAATTAATTAATATTTTTCATATTTTGTTCTCATTTCATGAACCATGAAATTTGGCAGAAATTAGAGGAATCAATTGGTCGAAGACGTAATATTGATACTTGGAAAGAGAGTTTTCGTGGACCTTATGAAGTTCATCAGTCACTTCCCTCTGTCAATAACCTAGAAGATAGAATCAAAAGCATGGGCTACGCTTCTGCAGATGATCCATCCAGTTCACTGGTTCTCCACCAAGATTTGAAACCAACTGATGAAAATGCTGCATTGCAAAGCCGTTCTGACGTTCACACTGAGAGCAACAAGAACAATGGAACATTGAAGGTACTTTCTGGTGGGCAAGCACATGCAGATACTCCGGGCCCCTCTCAGTTATCTTCACCGTCTACAACATCGTTTTCACCTAGCAGGTATCTAACATCAAGTACACCTGTTGATTGTATATTACTGAATCAACACTTATGAAGGATCATACAACTTAAGACAGCATTATATTCTTCTCTTAGGTACCAAATAGATGGAGATTATGATCCACGGTTTAATTTGTCTGGACAAGGCCTGATGCCAATGGCTGAAGTAAATAATCCTAGAAGTCTGTGGAAGCAGGTATTATCAAATTGTTCTGGATGGTGGGCTTTTCATGTTTGAAGCTTTAATTTCTACTGAACAAATTCTATCATCTTCTAGGACCTTATTCTTAAGATTCGGGAGCATGAAGAAGAGATTATGCAGTTACGTAAACATCTTTCTGAATATTCTATCAAGGTGAATTATGTTTTAACAGTTTTTCTTGCTGCCAGGAGTAACATATCTTGATTCTTGTTTCTTCTCTTCTCTTCTCATAATATTCTTTTTAGTTAAAGTGGCTAATAACACATATATGTTGCTAGGAAGCACAAATACGCAATGAAAAATATGTTCTCGAAAAGCGCATTGCTTACATGCGTCTGGTACGTAGGCTTTTCTTCGGCTTTCATTATTCCACCTGCCAGGCTGCCGTTCTTTCTTCTTCCTTTCCTCTTATGCTTTTCAGAGTTTAATCATAAGTTTTTCTGGACTTCTTGCAACTAGGCCTTTGATCAACAACAGCAAGACCTTGTTGATGCTGCATCAAAAGCTCTTTCATATAGACAAGATATAATTGAAGAGAATATCCACCTCACATACCAACTACAGGTCCATTTACTCTTTAGTCTTTAGATTGGTATATTTCCTGCATATATCAAGTAGATCGATATTGTATGCGTTATTAGAATTTATGAAATGATTTTCCAATTTCTTTAATATGTTTTTTAAATTGTTGTGATTGTCAATTTAGTCAACTACGTGCACGATTCTTGGTATTCATGTTATTTTGTGCACTTTTGGATGACCATTTATATTTATGTGAGCAATGTTAACCTTGCTGTTGCTGGATTAAAATAGAATGCATGTCCCTTTCTGTACTCACTTTCCTTTGACATACTATTGTAGTAAAAGTCTCATTATTAACTGTGGTAGATAGACTTCCTTTACTTTTTATGTTAGGCAGAATATTTATTTTTATAAACAATTAAAAATTAATGTAAGGTTTTTATAGAAGTTTTAAGATAATTATTATCATTAACAACTAGTAAATGTAAACTTGACTTCATGGGTATGATTATCATTTTTAAAATCACATATGCATATTAATTAGAAGCTGAAGCAAATTCTGAGATTCAGCATTTTTTCTTCAGGCTGCACAGCAAGAAAGAGCAACATTTGTGCAGTCTCTGTTGCCTCTCCTTGCAGAATACTCTCTGCAGCCACCAGTTGTTGATGCTTATTCCATTGTCAGCAATGTCAAGGTTTGTATAAGATGGTTTTAAGTTGTTTCTGTAATGTAGCTAGCCTTCTAATATGTTATCTTTTAAGGAAGATTTTAATTCAATTAACTGATTTTTGTAGCCTCCCACACAATTTTGCTTCCTATTAAAATGATTGAATCCTAAAGTCAAACTTTCGATATTTAGATCTGTCTGTTTTTAGTGTTGATGAATCGTTTAATGTGTCATGATACCTAGAATCCTTGTGAGGCTATGACTATGATGGGTAAAGAAAACACTTTTGCTCAGAAACAAAATTCATATGTTAAATGTAGGAAATGTACATAGAATAGGAATAAGAAGTCCACAAAGAAAGTCAAAAAAGCCCTAAGCCCAAAAACTACAAATGCAGTGAGATCTTGGTTTCTACCCATTGGTATTACACATAGCTACCTCCCAATTAATTAAAATAAAGAAAAAAAAAGTCATATCATTGAACTCTAAAGAGATAGATCAGAAGTTAACTCTGTCCCAAAGAAACATGTAATCATCCGTCACTTTGTTCAAAAAAGTTATCAAGTTTCTTTCAATCATTTCTCTGTCCCAGAGAAACTATTTTCAATATCTATCCATTATTTTTCTTTGAACACCTCACCTTCTAAGAAAAATGAAAATCTGGAGATTAGTACTTCAATTCCCTGATTCTGTACTTGAGGATTGCTGATACCATCTCTTTCTCAAGACACTTGTGGTGTTGATACTTTGCTGTGTACTTCTTTAAGTGGTCACAAACTGGTGCTGTCAAAATCCATACAGATCAAGGTATCCTAGATGCTAAAGGCCGAGCAGAGGTTTGTGGCTGTTAATTGGTGTCTTGAGAATTAAAATTAGAGTTTCTAAACATAGTTTTAGGTTTAATGTCTGAACTTCTGCTATGATCATTTTCATAGCATAATTAAGACAAAAGTTGGGATAAGTTTGTCGGGTTGAATTTTGGTCTAGACTTTAGTTTGTTTATGCTTTAATGAAAGTTGTTAATGGCAGGTTCATACATGGAGATGCTGTTAAGAGCTTTTCGAAAATCAGATTTTGAGTCAAACAAAAGTCCTAGAGTTTAAGTTTTAAACTTCAGAACTTCTGATCTTCAAGCCGTTTTCTTTATTTTCTTCAGCAATTTGCTATAATTGATCCACAATTTGGGATTCGCAACTTTCCAGCCTTGGTTCGATTTGCATTCAGGTCCAATTATTTTAACCCTAGGTTACATTGATTTTGTTATCAGAGCAAAAATTATCCTAGTCAGACTTGTGGCTTTCTGTATTCCCATAATAGCTAATAGCGAAAAGTGCAAACACCGGTAATGTGCCGTTAAAGTTATGTGAAAAGAGCTAGTGAGTTTTTTTGTACAGGATTGAGGCCAAAAGTAGCTTGAGATGAAGAGTTCCTTCAAGTTACATAAGAGATGAAGATAATAACAGGCTTCAGAGAGGTGGTAAATTTATCCAGGTATCATGGGTAGAGTTCCTTTTGCAAAATTTGGGTGGAATTGGAAGTGCTAAAAAAGAGAAGAAACAAAGTTCTCCAAATAAAACTTATTAACTTTCAGGATTCATGACTGTGGTTAGAATTGCACTGCCATCCAATTGGAAGCTCCATAACTGCTGTTGTACTTTTATGCTCCCATAATTTTCTGAAGTCTGGCTTGGAGGTTAAGAGACTGGAGAGAAGACTTTAGCGGGGTTATGTGGTGTGATCGAGTAAGTGTCTTTAACATGACATGGAGCTTTAGTAACCCTTGGAGTGGTCAAATATGATGATCATTGAATTCTAACACAAGAGTCTAGACTTTTTTGGGATATTTTATTTGCTTGGACTTTCTAACTACTAAGGTTTAATTGTTGGACAGTAGTCCTAGTTTCTGACCTGGGGCACGCATTGGGTGATCTTTGGTTGTCGAAAAAGGAAAACAAACAATTGAATCAGCCAAATAATATGTGGAGAAATATTTTGTTTCTCGTAAGAAGGAAATTTAGAGGAAATTATTGTTATGTTTGTGGACTTTGTTTATTCATTATTCTGCAAGTTTGTTTTCTTTTTCATTTTCATTCTTTTCCACCAAAAAAAAAAAAGATTATCCAGTTGGAAGCTTTAATTCAGATTTTTTTTTTAAATTATTGTTATAAAGCTGCTTCTTCTTTTACTATGTCACATGCATGATATTTACCATTGGGGACTTTCTTACTCTTGCAGGTTCTGTTTAAGCATTTGCAGGAGAAGCTTTTACTTACAGAGGTACTTTATGCAGAATGGGTTTGTTAATAACTTTTTATCACTTGTCTCGCTCCTGCTGGTTTGGTTTATGATAGTTTGATATATTATGCAGCATTACTTTTTGTTTCCACAATGAATCGATTGTGTTGATAATGTTCTTTCCCTGGTCCCAGTCAAAACTTAAGGAGTCACAGTATCAGTTAGCACCGTGGCGTTCAGATATGAACCATTCTAATGCTGCTCCACAGTCGCCATCTCATTCGACCACTGCAGCCATGGATACTTCAGTATGCTCGTGTCGTCTTCTACATATTTTCCTGGTGTATGATAGTACTATTCCTTTAATTTTTTTCCCCTTTTTCAGAACAAAATGGGGCTTGAATTGGTAGCGCAGCCAACATATTCCCATGGAAAGGTACCAGGAAACTCTGATGCTCAAGCAACCACAGATTGGGATTTGTTGGGTCACCACCAGGGTGGGTTGGGTGGTATCGGGAAAACTCTGGATGATGACATGAGGAGGCATTCACCTCTTGCAAGCAGGTGAGCCTGGTCAAATGGAGACTGCTACTGTGAACTGAATGTCAAATTACAACCATCTGCATTTGTTGGTGGGTTCTGTTTTCATTGGATCCTTATGTACATTGGTCATGAATGAATGAATCATTGTTCAAAGGTTCATGTTAACATGAGGAACTGATATACTTTTCATACTGGCATCATAGTGCTCCCATATATGGTAACTGGCAATTTTTAGTCTTGCTTAAAATTAACTGCTAGACCTTTTCAGTTGCAATCTTCCAGATATTGTGCTCTGCTGCTTCAATTATACTTTCGCACGAGCACTAGTATTAGCTTTTGTCTCCGGAAATAAGAAATAAAAGATGTCCTATATTTCCACATTTATAGTGAAGAATCAGCTCAAGTTGCTGAGCTGAAATAAATATGAGGAGATGAAGATGGATGAGAGTTAATTTTGTTGTTCTCCATGGTTCTCTTTTGGATGCTTATCCTGCTCTCATACAAGATTTGGCTTTATGGAATGCTTATGGTGTTTATCTATTTACTGAATGAATGCGCTGATAGTGAGACCTGGTCATTTTTCAGGGATTCTGCTGCCCAAGATATACCTGCGCAGCTTGTTGGTACTCGTGATGATGTACATGCTTCTCAGTACAGTGAAGAAACTGCCAATAAGCAAGTTAAATTTCGTGTTCCTGTCAGCAACAGTGAGATGGATGAACCTGATGCTGTGGAGAACCAGAATGAGAGAGATCATTCATCCAATTGGGCTTCAGGAAATTCTGCTTACACAACCACACTTGATGATCCCAATTCCTCTTATTCTCCTTACCTGCCACCTGTTCTTGAAGAACCCTCTTCCTCATTTTCTGAGGGTAATGACCTCTTGTACTTCAAAGCTTAGTATTGATAGTAGCACTGGTTGGCTACGTCTAATTGTAAAATCTGCTATATGCAGCCGCAGATGATGATCCGTTGCCAGCTATAGAGGGCCTTCAAATTTCAGGAGAAGCTTTTCCAGGACGACAACTCCAGGCATGCGGATACTCTATTAATGGAACAACTAGTTGTAATTTTGAGGTGCATTTACGACATCCATGCTCTTGTCTTGTGGATTAGCGAAGTTGGTTAATATAAAATTCTTGAATGTGCTGTGAATTGCTTCGTAATAAGCAATCCTTTTTTTGGATGTTTATATCAATTATGTGATTGTGCATTGCTTATTGCATTGGCAGTGGGTACGGCATCTGGAAGATGGATCTGTTAATTACATAGAGGGTACCCTTCTTGTTGTTGTCTATGATATTTTCCTGTCGTTGTTCCTGCTCTTGTCATAGAATCTGCGTCTCAAGCTGTTTATATTGACAGGTGCAAAGCAGCCAAACTATCTTATTACTGCTGATGATGTTGATACATATCTTGCTATAGAAGTGCAACCTTTGGATGATCGGAAGCGTAAGGTATTAATTCCTAGCTGCATTATTGATAGTTCATTGCACTTTCCAATCTGTTGTATGTTCTATGCATCTGTGTATATCTAATAACTGAATTTTTTCCAGCTCCTGAATTTGGTAAATATTTGAAAACATAGAAAGAAATTAGATAGTGTTAATATTAGAGTTGCTCACAACAAGCCTTGATGCTAACAAAAAATAAGTTCAAGATCTTTCCAGTTAGCTAAACATATTGACATTGCTTTCAGACTCCTGCAATTTTTCTTGGGCCTGTTGTAGAGTTAACTTCAAGACTCCTATTATGAAGCACGAAGAACATCTATATAGTGATACAGACCTTTGTTTCTGTTGATGAACACGTTAGAGACAGTAAATACACCTTTTCCTCTTTGCTTTTCAACATGCCTAGCCTACCACATTCTTCGTTCTGCTTCCAGAATAGAAAAGTAATGTGTAGGGACGAGTAAGAAAACTTATTGTACATCTTGGATTCAGCTTCTCTGCACAACTTGTACCACAACTTTGAAGCGACAAAACAGTGAAGAAAAAGGTGATTTGAAGTTTCTGCACTTCTCTTGAATATCATACACCAAGGAGTGAGACATAAATTAGGAAACTTTCTTTGCATCACTTGTCCAGATTTTAATTTTCCTTGTGCCAAGGCCCACAAGAAGACTTGAATTTTAGGGGGTATGCTCACCTTTCGAATCATTTTGAAGGGTAAAAACTCTCCGGCTGATCATCATTGCACAGCTTCTCAAAATATGACTTGCAAGTATATTGTCCAGAGGCTTCTGGCTTCCTTTTCCTCTGGTCTTCCTCCAGTTCATCAATATTGATATTTTCAATAGTTGACATCAGCATTGCAAGTTCATTAACCTCTCTATCATTCAAATTTGATTTAAAATTGAACTTCCAATTCGGATCCATAGTGGGTGGAGAGAAAGCCATGCTAGAGAAAATTGAGATATTCATAGAAAGGCATAACATGTACAAGTGAGGGAATTTCTCACACAACAAACCATCACCCCTCCATTTATCCTCCCACAAATGAAAAGCCTTCCTAGTACCCACTTCTGAGCAACAAAACTAAGAAAAGTGTGGTACTCTTCGGATATAGCTTTCCAGGTGCTTCTATTGGACTCGTTCCTAGCCATGTTTGCATCTCATCCATTTGGATGAATTCCGTACTTGCTGTGGATAACCAAGTGCCAAAGGGAGGTCCTCTCCAAGGGAAACATTGAGAAGCATTTTGCTAATAGAGCTCTATTTTCTTTTTCCACATTGTTAATTCCTAAACCTCCTCTTGTTTTATGCCTTGCAACCTTATCCGGAGGGAATTTTGAAAAGATGAGATCCATTGCCATTTTCATAACCTTTCCACAAAAAGTCTCTTATCATCTTCTCAATTCTTTTCACAATTCCGGAGGAAATTTTGAAAAGAGAAAGAAAATAATAAGAATGGCTGACGGTATGGTGTGGATTAGGGTGAGTCTTCCCCCTTTAGAAAGATCAGCTTTTTTCATCACCCAAGTCTCTTTTCAAATTTTTCATTCTCTGGGTCCCAGAAACTATCCCTAATTACTTCAAAGGCCAACTTCCCATTGTAAGCCCAAAATTATTTGCTAAGACTTTGACTTTATCCTCAACTGAATTAATTCGCACTATTACACTTTTGGCCATCTCGACTTCGAGGCCAGAAATCAAACTGAAGCTGTCCACAACTTGTAAAAAGTTTGCAATTGCTTGTTCATCACCCACCGAAAAGAAAAGAGTATCATCTCCGACCTCAACCTTGTCTTGCCAACTGATATACCCTTAACTAACCTGGCTTTAACAGCTCTACTCATCAATCTGCTCAAACCATCAGCTGTCAGAGTAAAAAGAAAGGGAGATAGAGGATCTCCTTGTCTGCTTCCTCTAGACGAACCAAACTTTCCTTTAGGCCTTCAATTTATGAATACTGAGAAGTTTACTGATTTTAGGCAGCCCTTTATCCATCGCCTCCACTTGCATCCAACCCCTTTTGCTTGAAAAACAAGATCAACAAAATTCCAATATAAGTGATGGTAAGGTTTCTCAAAATCAATTTTGATACCCATCCCCTCTTTTTTCTTCTTCCTACAATCTTCTACAACTTCGTTAGCAACCGAAACAGCATTAACAATCTGGTGCCCTTTAACAAAACCTGACTGGGCATCGGATATAGTTTCAGATAGCACCTCTTTGAATATCAAAGAGAGAACTTTGGCTATTAACTTGTACAGACTTGTCACCAGACTGACAGGTCGAAAATCAGAGATCTCGATGGAATCTTTCTTCTTAGGGATTAGGCAGATGTGAGTAACATTGGTGATTTTATTGATAATCCCTTTGTCATAAAAATCATCAAAAACTTTCTTCACATCTTCTTTGATTGTATCCCCACAACTCTGAAATAAAACAAGGAAAAACCGTCTGGACCCGGAGCCTTATATGGGCAGCGTTCAAACACTGCCTTTTTAATTTCATCTTTCTCAAATCTTCTCTCCAACCAGCTTGTCTGCCCTTCTTAATAGGAAGCCAGTTTAACCCTTCAATGAAAGGCCTCGAAACTCCTCCATCTGAGTACAAAACAGAGAAGTTTCTGATTATTTCAGCTTCTACACCAGCTCATCTTCATAAATATTTCCTTCACAATATCCCTGCATTCTAATCAGATTTCTGCTTTTTCTTCCATTTGCAATGCTATGGAACATTCTAGTATTGTCGTCCCCTTATTTAGCCCATAATGCCTCGGATTTCTGTCTCCACATAACTTCTTCTTGAAATAACAATTCTTCCAGATTAATTTTGATTTGTCTCTTCTCACTACAAAGGCTAATGCTCATCAATCCCTATGCTTCTAATCTGTCAATCTCTTGAATTCTTCTTCCAAATCTAGCCTTCTCCTTCTTCAAATGGCCAAAGACTTCTTTATTCCTTCTTTTTCAGCCTACTCTTGTTTCTGCCTAACTTTCTCATGAATTTGTACCCCTCGAAGCCTTCAAACTGCTCTTTTCTCCACCACTTCTCAATACTGCTTTTAAATTGATGATGACGGAGCCGCACATTCTTGAATTTTGACGGTACAGGTCCCCACTTCGCACATTGGAGTCAAGGATAATTGGATAATGATCAGATGTAACTCTAGGCCAAGTAGGCTGTTTAACACAGCTGACAATTTCTTCCCACTCAGGCAAAAACAAGAATTTGTCTGATCTACAGCAAGCAGGATCAGAGCAAAGATTAGACCTTGTAAAATTAACACCAAATAACTCTATATCCTTCAATCCAGATTCGAGAATTAACGTATTAAAATCCTCCATTCTTTTAGTAATTCTACCCCCCAGACTCTTCGGACAGAAATCTGACCACATTGAAGTCTCCCCCTACACACCATATCGGGCTACAAACTCCATACAAACCAGCCAGTTCATCCCAAAAACTTTTTCTAACTCTAGTATTGTTAGGCCCATCTACTCCATATGGACGCCAATCTTGGTTCCCTGCTCTCTGAATTTTTACTGAAACAGAAAATTCCCCTAGAAGAGATTCTTCAGCTTTGAATACCCTTGCATCCCGCACCACAACGATTCGTACATCCTTCCCAACGATTCGTACATCCTTCCCAACGATTCGTACATCCTTCCCAGATGAGGGAAGATAGACCCAATCTATGAATCTGCCTCTCCGCAATGATCCTGTCACCCTTCTGTCAATCTCTTCTCTCTTTGTTTCTTGTAAAATTATAGCATCGATAGCTGCCTTTTTGTTCGACACAAGAACCAGCCAAAAATTCCCCTAAACTTTCTTTCTTTCCTTCCTCTTGACATGACAGTATCTCTTCCTTTCCTGTAAGCTTACTTGAATTGCCTAACTTGCCTTTCCCCTTTCTTTGATACTTTATAACATTTGACCTGGTGTTCTGGCCTCGTGCTTTTCTTTTTCCTCTGTTAACAGCCTTTGCAACCCCAAATCTTCATCCTGCACAGATTCCTGCCTCTCGTTGCTCTACAATAGAAATCATCTTCAATGTTGTCAGAATCCTCCTCAGAATCCCCTATTACAGTCCCAGCTGGTGACTGTCATTCGTGCTTTCTTTGGTTCTACTTGTAATCACCATCTCATTCTTTATAGCAGTGTGCAGAATGTTTAGTGAAACCACTGAACCTCTATTTTTAATTCTCTTTTTTTGATTTCATAACTTGCATGTTAAATAGTTTTTGTCTTTATTTTTGTGAACAATACTGTAAAATGAACAGGTGTTTAATGTTCCTTAATCCCTCTCTTTCCATTTGACAAGAACCTACTATATAAAAGATTGTCGCCTAAATTTTGTGGTCAGACTATTTTTCTTTAGTGTGTTCAAACAACAATTTACTTCTCACATGCAAAAGATATTGTGGCCATAGTATCTTACTTTCTTATTTCTATATAACTTGCTTCTTTGGTGATTCTAGGGAGATCTTGTAAGGGTCTTTGCCAATGAAAACAGAAAGATCACTTGTGGTAAGTGATTATGCTGCCATTTCCACTGTTTTCAGTTGTATGTTTACGTATTAACATTTCACAATTGGCAACTTTAATCACCGTGCATACAATTTGAAAATTGAGAACTTTGCAAATCCCTTACGGAAACTGCAAATTTGAAGTCAGGTGTAAGCTTTGCTTTCATATCAACTGTTTTTTTCACTGTTACTGCATTACTGACAAACAAAAGATGATACAAATGTAACAACAAAAGACTGAAGCCTATAGTTGCTGTCACTACTTGTTAGGAGCTTACACTTAAGTTGTGAACCCAGCCTCTTTACTCCTTCACTCAAATCCCAAGGTTTGGATTGATTGTTGACCAGGTTGAGATTATCAGCTTACTTCATTCCTGTGTGTAAAATTGTTTATATTTGCACTTCATATTGCTTCACAAGTTTTTGGGTTGATAGCAAGGAACACCAAATCAAATCCTGGCATGGGTTTGTGAGGCGAAAAAAAAAAACCATTAAATTGAGGTTGTTTAGAGTACAAATTGTCCCCATCTTCTATGAAAGAAATTGCCTTCCCTTTATATTTTCTTTAATAGGAAAAATAGCTTCTTGCCACCATATTTTACTTAAATGTTCTATCCATCGACTAGATTGAAATTTTTTTTTTTATGCATCTAGACTCAAATTTTTGTGTGATTAATCTATTTTTCATATTCACTGTTCTTTCTGGGCATCACATATTGCAATATTGTTAAATGGATATATATTCTTTTCCTTTCCTTTTCACAGACCCTGAGATGCAGAACCACATAGAAAAGACTCTTTATAGTGGCCATGCATCATTCAAAGTTTCCTTGTCGGTATGAGTTATTTTTAAAGAAAGACCAAATTCTATATTCTGTTTTTCTGTTTGATAACCAATCTCTTGGAGGAAAACTAGTCTTAATTTCTTTCCTTTACTGTTTCCACATCTTAGGGGCATGGTGAGTACTTATATGCTTTTAATGTTACAGACTGGATATCTTGATATTTGGGAACCGGCAACATTGGCCATTAAGAGGGAAGCTTTTACTATCAAGTGTTCCGGGCCCAGTGGTGTTGTAATCACTGAAAAGTTTTCACCGACCACAACTGTAAGATTTCGTATTTAAATATTAGTTGATTGTTTTGTAGCTGGAGCTTGACTACGTTATAATTTTTTCTTTTTCTTTAATGTGAAACAAGTAATTGGGCATGCTACATTGTGGAAAAATTTGTTGGTTTCTCCCATTTGTGGAATGCAGTTAATGTTTTACAGTCCTTTTACTTATAACAGTGCATGTAATCTCTGTCAAATACTAGGCTTGGTTGAACTTTTTCATAGCTGAGGCAAGGTAAAGCTTGATTTTCTTGTAGCTTTCTTTATCATTACATGAAAAGCAAAGAGAACCAGTATATGAATCCCCTAACCCACACAACCCCCTACCCCCCCCCCCCCCCACACAAAGATAAATAAATAAACAAAGATTTTCTTGTCTTAAGGACCTCCTTAAAATCGAGCCTTGGATAGAATGCTTCTTGTGTGAATTCAATGTGATTTTACATTTTCTCATATTGTGATAATAGCTAAGAAACGCTGAAATCAAAATTTGTAATAGCACCGTAAACTGTTGAAACTAGCTTTATGCAGCGCCACATATGCAGCTTGTATGTTTTTTTCTAAAAGGGTAGTTTTTATTTTGTAAATGTAAGGATTATATGGAATGCTCCTAAGTACTAATTTGGAGTCATTGGTCGTCTCTGCATTAATACATGCACATAATTTGATTCTTGTGAAATCAACGTACTACACTCCAAATCCTCTCATTGACTTAATGAATTCTTGATATGTTTATATTTTATTGAGTCTTCTTCTTCTTCTTCTTCCTCCTCCTTTTTCACTCTTTTTTTTTTATTTTAATTTGGACACTATGTCTTGTCTTGAGCCATTAATGGATGAAAGTCATGACACTGGTGTGGAAGCTTTTTGCCTAGCCCCTTACCCTTTTTTGGATCAATTTGTAGGTTACAATTCCATATGGAAACCCGACGGAGTTCTTCATAATTGGCTCCAATGGCAGTGAGCATCTCTTACGAGCGGATGGTAGTCCAACTGATGTTAGTTGGTAAGTTCAAATTTTTATGTACTTTGTGTATAAACTTGATGCATTGGATGGAGATAATTCTCAAAAGTAATAGTCTGTGATGACGGAAAAAGTTCTGCCCTTTAATAGTTATGCAAAGGTTAGGGTCAATTCCATTTCTGATAAATTTGAACTTCCCTCTTCTTTAATAGAGAGGGTATCTACACTTGGATAGATAATTTCCTGAATTATGAAATTTGGCATCTTAATCCCTAGTACTCAAGCTTGCATTGGATCCATGATGTTCTTTTTATATTTTTCCCCTTTTTGTTTGAATGATTAATTACCATTTTTATCCGTATGGAGATATTTTAGTTGGCTAGATTTTCATTGTGGTAAAATGTTCAGAGATAAATACCCCCTCATGCCAACCTTGAAGGGGATTTAATTTCTGCTTCGGCTTGGAAAGGGAATTGCATTGGGTGTGTCAAGTAAAATTAGAGAAATAAATAAATTATACTTACTTGAGAGGGGCCAAGTTTGTTTGCTTAAGTTGGTATCTGGAAGGAGCAAAACAAGTTTACATGAGATGGCCTAGTTTTTTGGGATTGATGGAGAGAGAGAGAGAAGAGATAGAGAAGGATATAGAGAGAGAGTGACCGAAAGAGGGAGTAGAGTGCCTTCCTGTTCGAGTGGATTAGAACATGATACAAAGTACTCTTAGGAAATGTTTTCTCCAACAATTTTCTGTTTCTGAAAACAGAAACAACTTAGAACATGTATTTCGGAAATGGAGCTCAATTTTTCACTTAAACACAGCCTTTTTTCTTATTTTCAGAAAGGACATGGGATGGGTTTAGCTTTTTTCAGCTTTACAATACTACTTATTTAAAGTATAGATTATTTAAAAAAAACTACCAAACATGTTCTTCAACTTGCATAACACCAACTGAAAATCCATTTTCATTTTCACAAATGATTTCTGAAAACACCGCTTTTAAAATCATGCTAGATAACTTAAAAGACTTCATCTTCAACCACTAGGGCTTGGCCCAGTGGCTAGAGCTACTCCCTCACAAGTGTGAGGGAAGTGGTTCGAGCCTCCCGCAGACGCATTTTAGAGGTTTAATTTAAATATCCTTCTTCAAGGCTTGAGTGAAGGCAGTCTCTCTCTCAAAAGAGGAGTTGACGTCCATTAAATATTTGAGAGGATTAAAATCTAAGTGGCGCCATATGAGAGTTGATGTAAATTGGTCTCAGTAATTGTATGATTGTGAATATCATGAGCAATAGTCTCTCCTCAAAAAAAAAAAAAAAAAAGGAACTTCATCTTCTGTAAACAAGATGTTAGGAAGTAAAAAAATTGGAAAAACAGTTCAGATGTGGGAACTAGATAATTGTGGCTGACTGATAGTAATGGTGGACCATAAGTTCAGACAGAGAAATCATGGGATGGGAGGTCATTGATAAAAAAGTAAACTACCCAATTCTGCACATAATTTGGTGAAGAAAGATCAAGGAAACTTCCTCTTAAAATTTTTTTCAACCCTATGGTTTAAAACTGCTGTATCTCACGCGCACATGGACTCATTAAAAAACGTGAAATACTTCAAACACCTTAAATCTGGAGGCTTTTTCATTTTTCTTAAAGGCGTGGCTAGTGTTTTATGGATTTTCTTTATGGACCCTTTTTTATGTAACACTGTGTTCCATTTTATCATTTTATTCATTTATTTATTTATCTATTTTGCAGTTCAAGGGATACAATTGTGCTCACCTTGAGGTTGTTTATCATAAGGGTATAATTCTTCACTTCTCATATTCTTGCTGTTTTTTCAAAATAGATTATCATTGAGTACACCATAGCTGCATATAAATCCAAATTGCCTTGCTTATATGTTGAGGCTAGGATAAATTAACCTAACATAAATTTCTAGTTCCTATATCCTTGTGCCATTTATGTATGTGTCGTCACGTGATCAATTAGATGTCATATCTGCTTAGACGAAAAGATTTATGCTCTAATCCTTTCTTCCTCCCGTAAACAAGAAAGAATATTTAGGTTTGGTGGGGGTTTGTTTTCCACATATTATTTTTCCATGCTCAGGACTTAATTTTGCAGTATGAAACAAATTGCAGTATGAAAAGCATGTTTATGGATTCCCTTAATTTTGCAGGCTGGTGAAAGGAGGAAAGGAAGGAAGAAGGGTCTATTCTTTCACAAGTGATGCAGGCATTTTATTAGTAAATGTATGCAAGCTCTAGGAAGAAGATTGGCTTTGGATGATGTTGTATTACATAGGCCACAAATTGGTTCTGCTGCCTTGATCTCCTGAGTGGCTTTTTGTACTATAATTAGTATTCATCATTTGGTGCTTGAGGATTCATCATTGGCAGCTCGGTTGTAATTGCAATTCCATGTGATAATGTTTCGTTTCTGGTTCTCAATGCTCTCTGTCTCTCTCTGTATTTGTGCGCACAGGAGAAGTTTTTGGGAAGGAGCACACACAGCACAGGAATTGAACGATGAAGTGATCTCATCTGTATATATAAGCATGTATTCCAATCGCAAAGCTCTATCTGATTCTCAAATAAACCCTTTGCGATCTAATTCTCAAATAAACCCTTTTTAGTTCTCTTGCGGGGTCACGTCAACACAATGAATTCCTTATCCTGTAGGGCTTTCGTTTTCTACTCCCTTTTGGTTATTTTATGTTCTTATGTTTTTTTGATATAGAGGGTCAGAAGGCCTTGTGTAATTTTGCCTATTTAAAAACATTAGGGCCACCCGGCTCTGGGTTTTCCCTATCTGAACCCTAAAAGAAAATTAATTAAAAAAAAAACTGGAGATGAATGCATTTCAAAAAATAAAAAGAGAGTTTCAATAGGAAAATTTAAAAAAAAAATACAATTTTCAAAGAACGAACAAACAATCATGCCCAAAGTCACAAAAATTACAAATAATTTGGTACAAAATGATGTGGTAAGATATAATTAGTTAATTAAAAATATAGAAGGTACAAATAAATTATATGAGTTAAGAAAAGGTAATGTATCAGGGGAATTGAGGGGAAGCGGGACAAATTCAGACTTGAAAGTTCTCTTTTTCTTATTTTAATTTAATTTATTTATCCCCAACTAATTCAATGCTTGCATGACCATTAAATTAGTTGCGGTTCTAATGTAAATTTTAATAAATTTACATAAAGACGTGAGGTTAATTAAATATGTGTAATAATAATAATAATGACATTAATAAATAATAATAACAACAACAATAATGATGACGTTGATGAAAATAATAAAAACATTGATGAATTTTAATAATAATAGTAATAGTAGTAGTAATAAGGGTAAATTTTACTGTGCCCCCCTACTAGAGTGACTATCTTCAAATACCCCCCAAGGATATGAAAACATCACTCTACCCCCCAATTGCCGTGATCTTCCCGTTAAAGTAATGAGTTTAAAGGGTAGAATTATATTTGAATAAATACTGTAACGAGCGTTAGCCTAGAGAATTGTGACATGTCAAATCAAAGCAGCCTTTCAACCACTCCCTAGAATTTTATAATTATATATAGGGTAATATAAAATAAGTTATTTTTAAAAATTTTTAATGAGAAAATATATAAGTGATTAAATGTAAAAACATCAAGCGCAAACCATCATCTTGTTCACATTTTAGAGAGAAAAACTTTGAAACAGAGCATCAAAATATTGGTCGTAAACAAGACATTTTTTGTTCGAAAGACAAAAAAAGTGAGCATTGGAGAGTGGTTGCTGGTAACAACAACCTTACAATGGTAGAGGTAAGGAATTTATTTTTTTTTCATTCAGTTATTTCCATTAAAATAGGTTTAGCAGAGTTTCAGGGGAATGCAGGACAATATTAACTAGAACAATGACCTGTTAATATGAAAAATTTGTGCTAGTATAGTTATTATTTGAAGAAAAATAAGTTTAAACCCTATTTCTTAGTGAATTGTGGCATTTTGTTTTCATTGTACCATTAACAATTTATAGTATTTCCTTTACAAATAAGTTGCTGCTGGAGATTAAAAAAGTGATTGTTTAGCAAACATAACTAAGAAACTGAGTTATTGATGTATTCTTTATATGTTTTGGTTTTTGTGATGGATACTTTTGTTTTGCTTTTAAATTTAGATATCATGCCTGCATTGGTGTTGTTATTGATATTTGTAATGCTTTTGTTATGGAAGGGGTAGTTGAGGGTGAAAAGTATTGTCAGCTTTCTCGGTGAAACTTTTGAGATTGGCCTCATTGACCCTGACCTTCTAAGTAAAGTTGTTCTGATTAATTCTGCAATGAAAAAAAATGGTTGTGAGAAACAATTATAAAGATGAGAGATTTAACATTGAAGTTATATTGCCATGGAATGGGAAGAAGGGTGCAATAGATAATGATCATGAGTTGTATTAGATATGGCAGTTGTACAATGAGAAGAAGTTTGTAGAGATTGTGTTTGACATGACCATCATACCACTTAATGTGATTAATGTAATTAAAAGGAGGTTGTTTGAGGATGATATAGAAGATGTTGCTGCTGGGCCTGATGCTGAACCTCAGAGTGTGTTGTCTGTGTTTCAAATGCAACCAACCGACAATGTTGAAGCACAACAACATGTACATGCAACTGCTACTGGAAAAAGAGGTGGTAAAAGAAAGTCAGTGGCAAAAAAGAGTTCAAGAAAAATTTCAGAGACCAAATTTTGTAGGGTCTCCATTTCATAACTAGAGTCTACACTTGAGGCCACCACTACAACAGAATATAATTTTCAAACACAAACCACAATTGAATTTGATACTATAGCAAAAGCTGACAATACTGAAACATAAACCACAACTGAACCCACTACTGAAGCAGAACATGAGCTCACAACACAAACCACAACTAAACTCACCACTACAGTAGAACCTGAGCTCGCAACACAAACTGCAACTCGAACCACCAGTTTCAAGTCCACACCACATCCGGATCTTACTCATGAGTCTCCATCTGAAGTTGAACATGATATTCAAACTATACAAAAGGTACCAGAGAAATTGAAGGCACCTATCAGCAACAATATACAACCTAATGTGTTTGGTTCGTCACTCCTACAAAAGGGGCTGCAGATAAAATATTTTCAAGTTTTGATTAAGTCACACCAGAACTACCACTACAGTTTGATCAAACCCCATTCTCAATACTAGCAACAATAGTACCACCTTAGTTTGACAAAACCCCATTATCAATGCCCGCATTCAACCACCCTTTAGGTGATGATGGTCTAGAAAAGGGTGTTGATAAGGGTGAGACTGACTTTGTACACCTTTTCACAGCATAGTGATCACTTATCTGATTTTCATGTTGTTGATGAAGGTCTGGCTGACTTTGCAGTGGAAGTTGATGAAGAGGATGTTGAGGCTGTTGATCCACCATTGTCCCAATCCTTAAAGAATAATACATCCCATAGGTTTAAAAGATTAATGGCTGCACATTCTCAATCAGAGGAACCAATTGATCAAGTAGAAAATACAGTGCCTACTGATGATTTACCATCAGAGATTGTGCAAATTGAACCTTGTTAAAGAAATGGGAAAAATGTCAGCAAGTCACCTATTACTATCACACATTCACATAGGCAAGCTACCAAGAGAAAGGCTGCTGCTTTCCAAATTAGAGTTTCTCAAAGGATTTCAAATCAGAGAATGCCTTATTCTATTACAATTAAGGCTAATAAGAAGATTGTAAAGAAAAAGAGAAATACCAATTTTGTAAATTCTGAGCAAGTCATGAGCAGGCCCAAGGCAAGCAAAAAAAGTAAATCAAGTAGCCTGGATGATGGTGTTGGCTCAACAAGATATACAGACAAAGATAATGAGATGCTACCAGTTGAGGAAATGGACTTCCACATCTGGTCTAAATTAGAAGATGACATGTGTGGAGCCACAAGAGCATATAAGAGTTAGCCTGAAGACGAAATTCAAAACGAAGAAAATGATGACTTACTTGATGGATATGAAAGTGATAATGGTGACTATAGGCCACTTTCAGACTCAGAGGATGATCATCCATTTAGCAAGATATCTTATGCATTGGGTGGCAAATGTTCAGGGAGAGTACATAACTAATAGAATTTAGAGATGGAATGATATTTAAGAATTTCATAGAATTTGCATGGGCTCTGAAAGATTACTGTATTCAATAGCGTTTCAAGGGTATGAGGATCAAGTTCGAGAGAAAAAAGATTTTGTGTGGCTGCTATGCAGACAAATGCCCATTTAGAGTATATGCTGCACTTCAAAACTGAGGCAAGTACTTTCAGATTCGGACTTTACACAACATACACACCTAAGGTTTATAGGTAACTGAAGCTTGGATAGCAAGAAAGTACCGCAATAAAGTGCTTGCTGATCCAAGGATAGGTGTTGATACACATGTAGATGATCTGAAAAAAAAATGCATCGGGTGACTGTTGCTCCACAAAAGGTTTATAGGTAAAGAGAAGAATTTTAAAATCAGTTGTTGGTGGTGACCATGTTGAGAGCTTCAAGTCGTTGTAGGATTATGCAAATGTCATAAAACAGCAAATGCCAAGGGCATTGGCCTTGTTGAAGGTGACAAAGAAGGACACACCTGCTGATAACTGCAGGTTTTAAAGGTTTACAGTGAGCTTCTTAGGCCTTACAGATGGGTTCAAGAAGGGTTGTAAGCCATTCATAGGGTTTGATGGATGTCACTTTAAAGGGCCATTTGAAGGTGTGTTGTTATCAGTAGTAAGTTTGGATGCAAATCAAGGGATATTTTTCATTGCAATTTGTGTTTGTGAATCTGAGAATATTGAAAGCTGGACTTGGTTTTTGGGCCACTTGCAAGAGTATTTAGCTGATGGCAAACAGTTGACATTCATGACTGACAAGCAAAAGGGAGTACTTAATGCACTTCATTTGAAGTTTACTGGAGTACAAAATAGGTTCAATGCAAGACATGTGTTTGCAAACATCAAGACAAGATTTCCGCAAGTGGAGTTGAGGGATGAGTTTTGGAGGGCAGTTAGAGCATCAAGTAAAGATGTTTTTGTAAAGGCAATGAATGGCATACAAAAAATTGATGAAGATGCATTTCAGTGGTTGAGAAAGTTAAATCCCAAGCATTGGTCAGTGCATGCCTTTGATAAGTTTGTAAAGTGTGATCACACAACAAACAACATGACAGAGAGTTGGAATGCATGGCTTGGTGAAATGAGGAAAGCACCAATTATAGCTTTGGTGGAGCATTATTGCTATGAATTCAAATGCTATTGGTTTTAATGTGCAAGTGTACACAACAAGCAATATAATGATAAGTATTCGAGATCGTCTCCATATGGATTGATGTTATTAGAATTGCTACAACAATCTCAACAGTGCAACTTCGCCTTAATTGAAAATAGAGTAAACAATTAAACTAACAAACTACGTAATAAAATGCAATAAATGTATATGCAGGATGCAAACATTCACGTCACACGCAAGGATAAAATCAATATGAATGAAGTAGTTCAATGATTAAACTCTCTTAATGGTTTTGATTATTTCTTCTAAATTTAGGCATGGTTGCTATAACATCTGCTACAACACTGGGCAAAATCTTCATGTATCCTCAGTTGTCGCATATTGGATGCCTTATATCTTTATACACTGAACAATGACCAATTGTTATGCCAATATAAGATATAGCATTACATGTTTAGGTTATATTTACCCTACAAGGCGAATTCCTATATCTAGTTTATCACTAATTTAAAATAAGTATGACCTTTTTGGAATCAAGTTCAATTAAACTCGAGAAACCCAATCTAAAACCAAATATTGTTCTGATATGTTCCACTAAGATAGACCCTTTTATGGCTCTTTATTAGCTTGTATCATTAAATGAGTGGTCGGCCGAAATAATGAATAGAAATAAGCTTTACCAAAACAAAATATTATAGCAAACATGCAGCAACATATAAATTCAGTTAAGGAACCATTAAGATTATTTCTCACTCAACCACAATTAAATTAGTTCATGATTCCCAAAAGAAAAATAAACAACAAAGTTTTAGCCATCAAATACATCCTCATGTTCAAAGAATAAATAAGAAAACAATAGAAGAATAAGAAAGACTGAATTCCAATTGATTCTCTCAAGTTTCCCACTAGTGTAGCCTTGATTCTTGCTCTTGAATTCTGTTTTCCCTTTGTTTCTTCTCGATTTTTTATCTTGGTTGACGACCTCTCTCTTTTTCTTTGTGTATCTGCTTTTTTTATAGCTGAAAACTAGGGTAAACGGAAGTGTAGGGCGCACATCTTTCAAAGTAGGAAACTATAGATTGCAATTTGATAAATATCTCGAGCAAAATCGTTTTTGTCTTTGTTCTAGGATTGTTATAGCAATGAATGCTAGAGCAACAACTACAACATCTGCACAATTTCAGACTTTTTTTCAATTCTTCTATAGCTAAGTTCTTTTTTATCTTTTTCAAGCCTATTGCTGCAACATTTCTTTATTGAAATTTAAGCTTACGGTTACCTACAATTATTCATATGTTTTAAACACACAATTATTCGAAATCAAGCAAAATTTCTTAAACTTAAACCAACGTGGATGTTAATGCAATCTATCATTAAAATGCGCTAAAACACATCAATTACTCTCTAAGTACTCTTGATTTAAGTCTAAAAGTACCATGATAACTCTCATTTCATAGAGTTATCAAGCACACTAGGAAGCGCATGATGAAAGCAATAACTGAGAGAAGACAAACTTGTTTAAAATGGCCAAGTGGTGTTCCTGCTTTTATTAACAAGAAGATGAACATTATACTGAAGATTGGCAGGAATTATCACGTCATACCAGCAAGTGATGCCTTATATGAAGTTGAAACATTCCAAGAGTCTTATATTGTCAACCTTGATGAGCATACATGTAGTTGTGGGCTGTGGTAAATCAGTGGCTTATCTTGTAAGCATACAATGCCTTGTATGACTCACATTACGATTACTTATGAGAAGTACGTTGACCCTTGTTTTCTAAAGGATGCATCTTTGAGATGCTATGCTGGCATTATTCATCCATTGCCGGAAAAATGTAAATGGCCACATGTTGACGCTAGTGAAATATTACCCCAATTGTTCAAAGACCACTTGGAAGACCTAAGACATGTAGAAGAAGAGAGACTGATGAACCACCAGCACATAGAAGAAGGTTCGCAGTATGTTGTTCATGTTGTTGAGGTATTGGTCACAATATAAAGGGCTACCCTGTTGATCCAACCAATGCATATAAGAAGACTAGGCGTATATTGGTCAGTTTGAAATTGCTTACAATTTAATTTTTAATTTTTCAAATTTTTTTCATTACTGTTACGTTTTCTTGAAATTACCCCCACTTAGAGAGACTACATATGGGCTGGGGGGGGGGGGGGGGGGGGGGGGGGGGGGGGGGGGGGGGGGGGGGGGGGGGGGGGGGGGGGGGGGGGGGGGGGGGGGGGGGGGGGGGGGGGGGGGGGGGGGGGGGGGTAAACTGATGTTTTCACATTTTTTGGGATGTAAATTGAAGTTTTGTCATTATATGTTGGGTATAATATAAATTTATCATAAGGGTTAGGTGTACTAACATTTACTTAACTATGCTAACAGAAGCATCGCAAGAACTTGGCAGCAGTCGCAAGCTCAGGAGCATCATTTACAAGAGTGAACACTGCTGGAAACTCAACACCTGATGGGTCAGCAGTTGAGCCATCACCTAATATTTCTACGCCTACCCCCAGACAATCAACAAGGGGTTCAGCAACAAAGAAAGCAGCAGCAACAAAGGAAGCAGCTGAAATAAGCAGAGCAAAAGAGAGACGAATGAGTGCATCAACAACAACAAATATAGGTTTTGATCAATTTTTAGTGCCACCAATAAGAGGCATTGAAATAAGAGAGGAAGGCAAATCTGGTGGGACCACTCCACAATCTGGCCCAGTTCAAACAAAGAGAGATTTGAAGGGCAAAGCAATCGCTCAAAATTGACTGTAAGTTTTTTTTTTTATTTTTCTTTAAAAAAATAACATTTTTATTTACATATAAGATATTGTTTTTTCTTTTTCTTAAAATATTAATCTTTTGTTTTGCGAAAATGATAACTACTAATTGGGGCTTTATGTTGCAAAGAAATATTGTAAATTATGTTGCGAAAATGGTAACTACTAATTGGGGCTTTTGAATACACTGCTACGACAGTGCAGTATATATATGTAATTAAAAACCTAACTGTAGACTTTAAAAAACTGAGACACAGTATGTGTGCTCATGTTTTTTTAGAATTGTTAATTTTATAATTTTATCTAATTAGTTAGGCTAAATTACTATTTCTTGGGCTTGTTGCAATTAATGTTTGGTCTGGGCTGTAATCCTTTGTCATAGAAGCTGAAAAGGCAAAATGTAATATGCTGCTAGTGATGTGGATATTGATTGCAACAACATAAGTGTAATATTTTGTTGAACTGAAAGTACATGTCACTGAATGTAATAAATGAGCTTCTGGTACATTGAAGTTTTTCATTAAGCTATTTAATTTAATTTAAATAATTTCTACTACTTTCTACTCTCATACTTCATTTATGAGTAACACTAAGCATATACATCATGCAAAGTACCAATATGAACAAGATAATATACAACAACCTAATGATTGAATATGATTTTTCAGTAAGTTTATTAATTCCCATCTCTACCATCCTCTTATCTTTAATTCCTATATCATCATCACTTTTGAAACCTTCATGCAACTTTCCCAATCCTCTTATGAGTACTCTATACTCGTACATACTTGGTTTCCACCATCTAAAGAAATTGCAGCCTTTATTATCGCATTTGTAGTACAACTTCTTAGGATTTGCAACAGACTCTGAGATGTATACAAGTTAAACATTTGCGGTTTGCACCACACTCTCTCTCTCACTTTCAGATGCAGCACAACTACTTACCCACGACCCAAACCCTAACTCGCATATGCTTTTGCCCGTTCTCCTTGTTGCTGACCTTCCCCTGCGTTTCATTTCTTACTCTGTCTCTAGCTAGCCAGTCAGGTAATGGGTTTGTTTTCATTCATGACTAACTTGCTCAACTTTTCTTTTTTCTTTTTTTGATATGGGTATTTTTTTTTTGAAATGGCTCTTTGATTTACTCTTATTTCATGTTTGTTTAAGTTATTAATATTATTTAGTTTTATTAGCTTTGCTTGGATATGAATATGTTATTGTATTTTTTCAATTTTTTCTGTTCTGTTACTGTGCTCCTGGCAGTGGTGGGTGAGAACTGAGAAAGTCACAAAATGTTGAAGATGATGGAGGGATACAAATTTGTAAATTATTTTATTTATTTTTTATTATACATTGATTATCATAGGCCTTGTGTGCAGGATAGAAGAAAATAACAATGTTGTAGAGGAGATTATGAAGGATGATTTTGATGAGGGTGTTGAGAATGAAAAAGGCGGCAGACGCTTAAGATCAAATGTTTGGCAATAATTTTTAAAGCTACCTAGAGGCATATTTTTAATTTTTATGTTGTAATGGTTTCTTATGGTTATGGATGTTGTCTTGGATATTACCAGATGTTGTTGGGCATTTGATGATCTTTTATTTTGTTTTGTGTCATTGTCGGAAATTTTTTTTTAATATCATGGACTTATGTTATGGATTATATTGAGTTAATTTGGTAATGATGATGAATGATTTGGTGGTGGTAGTAGTAGATTATGATATATTTTAATGTAGTAGTAATTGATGAAATTGTAGATTAATTGATGAAATCGTAGATTGTACATGCTTAGAAAAGATTATATAGTTATTAAAAATGAGGAAATTATTGTATATGGTTTGAGATAGAAAATTATATGAAAAATCGAACCGAAAACCAAATCGTTAAGACGAACCGACAAACTGATTGCTTAAATAAAACCGTTAAGAAAAATGAAACTGATCCGAAACTGAAAATCGAAACCGAACTGAAACTGACCTATCGGTTTTAGTTTGGATTTTATTTTCAAAAAAACTAAACGACTTTTTAATTTCCGAACCCGAACCAATCCAAAACCGAAAATTGATATGAAATCGAACCGAACCGAACCAAACCAACGCCCACCCCTAATAATGGTCAGTTTGATTTTTGAATTCGAATTGTTATAGTCAAAGAGAGAGAGAATGATGATTTTTTTTCAAAATAAGTGGTTGAAATCACAGTGCAAAGCCCAATAAACAAGTGTTATTTAATGGCATGCCTTGTAATTTTCTTCAATCAAAAGTCCAAATAAGGAATCAACTTAAAACTTTTTGACCCACCAAGTAAATATACATTTTTAATATTTATACGCCTAACACTACCACGTTTTTTGACAGAGATGTCACATCAAAACCTCACACAATAATATTATTAGATAGAATATTCTGTTTCTCATGGGGATAATCACGTAATTTAATTATTCAACGCCGGTCAACTGTTTAAAGTCAAGGGAATTGGGGGGTAGAGTGATGTTTTCGTATCATTGGTGGTATTTTGAAGATAGTCACTCTAGTACGGGCCACAATGAAATTTACCCTAATAATAATAATAATATCAACAACAACAACAATAACAATGGTAATAAAAATAATATTAAAAATAAAAATCATAACATCAAAGATAATAATAATAATAATTAAAATAATAAAATAAATAAATTTTATAATAATTATAATAACT
>MKYO02026828.1:31184-57360 GCA_002013955.2 Citrus medica | reverse complement strand
GGCACCGTGCCACAGTTGCATCTAGCCGTTGGATGCAGTTGGATTGGTGGGGTCCACTGGCATCCAACGGCTAGATGCAACTGTGGCACGGTGCCGCAGTTGCACCTAAGGTTTCCCCTACAATTTATTGTTATTATTTATTATTTTTTAATTATTATTTAAATTAAGGATAAAATGGGTATTAGGAAATTCTTAGAATGGAGTTATGCGAATGGGTATTAAGGATAAATTGGGGGTAAAAAGGTATTTTTGAGAATGAAGGAACTTTGGTAATGATTCTTGAATTTGACAAGACCTTATATAATAAGGTAACAAATATAAGAGTCCCAACAAGCATACCGTCAAGATTTCGGCATTTGTAGCTGGTACAAATATAAGTTTACCGGTTGAAGCCGATTGAAAAGATGGTCAAATCGTAAGGTCACAAATGCCTTTAGTTTTATAAATTTTAAAAGTGAAATCATAATCCCTTGTGTGTATCTCATTCACACCCATCCTTAATTATTAGACAATCATGAACCATCCAAGTAAAACATATCCATAATAGTTTTGGTTAATAAGAAGAATAAGAAAAGTATTGATGCCTTCGCTTGCCCATTTTATTCTTACCACTAGTAAGCCTAATGTTGTGTTTACTAAACATGTTATGAATTGGAATGAAGGAATCAAAATTAATAAGTTGTTTACCTACAAAATAAAAGGTTGGAATGGGAATGGGAGCAGTGTGGACCCTTAGATTTAGAAATCATTATTAGAGTTTTGATTCCTAAGGGGGTTAGAAATCAGAACTCTATTTCATAGAATGACTTTTTTACCCCTAATTAAATTTTTTAATACCCATTTTATCCTTAATTTAAATAATAATTAAAAATTAAAAATTAATAAAATTAATAAAGAATAATAAAATTAATAAATTATAATTATAACAATATTTTAATAAATAATAATGAAAACAATAATTATCATTATAATAGTATTTTAAATAATAATAATAAATAATAATGAATTTAATAAATTATTACTTCTATTATTATTATTATTATTATTTATTACGTTATTATTATGTTTGTCATCATTATTATTATTTTTTATTATTTATTAATGTCATTATTATTATTACTCATTACTCATTTAATTAACTTGACATCTTTACATAAATTTGCTAAAATTTACATTAGGACTGTGACTAATTTTATGGTCATGCGAGCATTGGATTATTTGGATAAATAAATTAAATAAAAAAGAAAACCTTCAAATTTTAATTTGTCTTGTTTCCCCAAACTTCTCCACAATTCCCCTTATACATTACTTTTCCTTTCCAGTCGCTGGATTTGAAGTTTCAAATCCAACGCTTCTCATTTTGTTATGTTTGTTATCTAATCACGTAAGGTAACAAACGCGTATATAATATTAATTTATACAACACTGTACGATAGTATCCGTGACTCTATTATTACTCTTTCTCATTTAAATATTGACAAAAATGAATAATTTTTTCAAGCTTCGAACAAGTAGGGTTACGAATCCAGTTATAGGATACCGAAAAGCAGTCCGCGTTTCCAACCCGGATTTAAGGTAGGGATTGCACCACTGGCACTCTCTTAAACTAATTTTGATTTTCGGGCAGGCTACTTTAGTCATTTACTTTGTATTTTGGTGTAATTATTGATTTTTAAAATTTAAAGTATCTCAGGTCTATTGCTGATAATAAAGGGTTTTAAAGAGCATATTCGGTGCAAAACATTTAAGAAGAAAAAGGAGCCAACGAGGACGGTTCGAGGAATTTCTTTCAACAACAGCAAAGCTAAACAGTCTCACGTCGCTTTTACTTTGAAGGAAAAAGATCCCTGAGTTTAGTTTTGTAGAGTTGAGTTGGTATCAGTAGTTAGGGTTTTATCTATTACTTGATACAATCATGCACTCTCCAGTTCTCGTTCTCAGTAAGTTTTTTTTTTCTTTAAAAATTAAATTTCCTTCCTCACATTCGTTTGTTACTTTTCTACTTGATCCGTGATGCGTGTAAGCTAGCTAATTTTTATTTGTTATGTTAATGTAAAAGCCCTTGCATTTGATTTATTATTGATTGAAATGAACAGAGGATTCCTTGAAGCGTGAATCCGGAACCAAGGTTCACCATGCCAATATCCAGGCTTCCAAGGTAACCCCAACCTCCGTCTGGACTTTTTCTTCGCTCTTTTTTATTTTTCTGTTTTAGTGGATTTTGTAACTAGTTCCATGTTTTTGTTTTGGAACTTTTCTTTTTTGCTGTTCTGTCTGGTATTTTGGTGATGTTGAATCTTTCGTGTAATGTTTAACAGGCTGTTGCTGATATCATTCGTACAACATTGGGGCCCCGGTCCATGTTAAAGATGCTACTTGATGCTAGCGGAGGTAGTCTTTACTCATTTCTTTTAAAATAAATCACATCTTCATTTAACAACAATGCTTGTACTTGTCCTATTTCTGTCCTGTTTGAGAATACTATTTAGGGTATTTTAATTTTTTTTCTTTAACAGGGATTGTAGTAACTAATGATGGAAATGCTATTCTTCGTGAGCTTGATGTTGCACATCCAGCAGCTAAGGCATGATCTCCCTCTGCTTTGATTAACCTTCCATTATGTGTTTGCAAAAACAGTATCTTTTGGGGCTTCTCTAGGTTTACTGAATTTTTGCTTTTTTCTTCTGAAATGTTATGATTGTGATTGTTGACAGTCAATGATTGAGTTAAGTCGAACTCAAGATGAAGAAGTAGGGGATGGAACAACATCTGTCATTGTGCTAGGTAAGTTCTTAACTCACTGAAATGTGGATACTTAGGCGGGATTCTGGCAATTTTTTTTTTTTTTGTGGGGCTCAAAAGAATTTATGTTCTGGCTGATGTGCAACTTTTGGTATGTTCATCAGCTTAGCCGTAATGAATTGTTAATGCATATTCTATACTTCCTTGTAATCTGTGTAGTTAGCTGATATATCCTAAAATGATTTTGTTTATTTCTTAAAATTAAACAAACTTGTAGCTGGCGAGATGCTTCATGTTGCGGAAGAGTTCATTGACAAGAATTATCATCCTACAGTCATCTGCCGAGGTACTAGTACTACTGCTATTTTTTATTTTACTGTTGATGAAAACTTTGCTTTTGAGTATCGTGGAGGTCATGAAGTAAGTTCTTTTTGATTTGCAGCTTACAATAAGGCTTTGGAGGATGCTGTTGCTGTGCTTGATAAAATTGCAATGCCCATTGATACAAATGATCGTAAGTTTCTTGTGTACTTTCCCTTTTGATTTTCCAACATTTGAATCTCTCTGTAATTTGGCATGCGCGTTTAGTTGAAGGTGATTTGCATCTTTTACTATTGTCTCTATAGCGAACAATCGGATTTCTGGTTGCCAATGTTTTAGGGTTTGGAGGCTTTTTGCACTTGATTAACCCTTGAAATCCATTAAGAGTATCTATAGATTTTATTTTTGTGGAAGATGTAAAATTAATTTTAGGTGGGCGAGCTTGAGTGTTGTTTTGAAATCTTGGCTAATTTTATGTCGTTGTTTAAGGATTTTTATTTTGATGGCAGGTGCAACAATGTTGGGCCTGGTCAAGAGTTGCATTGGAACTAAGTTCACAAGCCAATTTGGGGATCTGATAGCTGTAAGTATCTGCTTTAGAATAAGGACTATGTCATTGGTTCTGTGCTTTTCCCCCCATATCTACTTGTTACTAATGAGTAGTCAACTCTGCTTATCATCTGTGTGCTTAAAGAGGAAAACGCTAGTTTTGTGGTTTCTTTATTTGTTGCATCTTCCTGTTTTCCTGTTTTATGGGTGTTTAGTGTTTAGGTTTTCAATTGTATGTTAGTTCCTTATACGTATGCATATGCAAAGTTTGAAACTATATTCTTATGCTGGTATTGTTTTGAAAAATTTCTAGTAATCAAATGGGAAAGCAGCGATTTTACTGACCATTTCTTTCAGATATTTGCTCTAACATTTGTTTTTACTTAATTTAACATGTTTTTGCATCTCTGGTTTACTACTAGGATCTTGCAATTGATGCCACCACTACTGTTGGTGTTGACCTTGGCCAAGGGTTGCGAGAGGTGGATATTAAGAAGTACATTAAAGTTGAGAAGGTTCCTGGTGGCCAGTTGGAAGATTCTAGGGTTCTGAAAGGAGTTATGTTCAACAAAGATGTTGTTGCCCCTGGGAAAATGAGAAGAAAAATTGTCAACCCCCGTATTATCCTTCTTGATTCTCCCCTTGAGTACAAGAAAGGAGAGAATCAAACAAATGCTGAGTTGGTTAAGGAAGAAGACTGGGGAGTCCTGTTGAAAATGGAAGAGGAATACATTGAAAACCTCTGCATGCAGATTCTGAAGTTTAAACCTGACTTGGTAATTACAGAGAAGGGGCTAAGTGATCTTGCATGCCATTATCTAAGCAAGGCTGGCGTTAGTGCAATTAGGAGGCTAAGGAAGACAGACAATAATAGAATTGCCAAAGCATGTGGTGCTGTTATTGTGAACAGACCAGATGAATTGCAGGAATCTGATGTTGGTACTGGGGCTGGGCTGTTTGAGGTTAAGAAAATTGGTGATGAATTCTTTGCTTTCATTGTCGATTGCAAAGATCCAAAAGCTTGTACTGTACTCTTAAGAGGTGCTAGTAAGGATCTCCTGAATGAAGTGGAAAGAAATTTGCAGGTATTTGAAAGAGCTTTTGTTTAAAATTATCCTTTCTTGTGGATATCTTTTTCTGATGCCTGCTTTTATTATAGGATGCAATGTCTGTGGCAAGAAACATAATCAAGAATCCAAAACTAGTACCTGGTGGAGGGGCTACAGAATTAACAGTATCTGCCACTCTAAAACAAAAGAGTTCCTCAATCGAAGGCATCGAAAAGGTGAGCAGTTCATTTATCAATTTTTCTCTCATCACATATATTGGATGATTATTAGATGTAAACTATGCAGTGGCTTTTCCACCTTTTTTGGTTATTCATTAGTCTGACATCCATGTTTCGTCATTGTAAAACAGTGGCCTTATGAAGCTGCTGCTATCGCTTTTGAGGCTATACCAAGAACTTTGGCTCAGAATTGTGGGGTTAATGTAATTCGGACCATGACTGCCTTGCAAGGAAAAGTATGGATCCATGTGGAAAGTGATTGCATTTACATATTTTCAATCGTAAAAGCATAGGGTTCTCTTCTTTTTCCTTTTGTTGTGCTAGGTTGATTCGTGTTCTAGCATCACTTGATTTCTCTTAAAAACAATATATATATATATGCTGATCCATCTTGATTCTGTTGCTATGAAACTATTACTTCAGCACGCTAATGGTGAAAATGCATGGATCGGCATAGATGGAAACACTGGTGCAATTTCTGACATGAAAGAGAGGAAGGTAGGAATACAATGGTCGCTCAATTCTCCCCCTATTTCTGTTGTTATTATTATTATTATTATTATTATTATTATTATTTCACTCTTATAAGTTTTCTCCAGCTTACCACATGTGGATAACAAGACAATTTATTTAGGTGTCCAGTAAATAGGAATTAACTACATGAGCACTTAATTGAGTTTGTTTATTCTTCGACAGATCTGGGATGCATATAATGTGAAAGCACAGACATTTAAGACAGCAATTGAAGCTGCTTGCATGCTTCTGAGGATTGATGACATTGTCAGTGGCATTAAGAAGAAACAGGCCCCTGGGTCAGGCCAAACTCCATCGAAGCCTCAGATTGAGACGGAGGCAGATGCAGACAGTGAGCAAATACTCCCTGACTAGACAACTTTACTGTTAACTGACTATGCAGTTAAATTATTTGAAAAAATGTTGGCTTCTTGTTCTGCTGGCGGTCCAATGATTTTGCTGAGCTTTTCCTCCAAATTTTGTGATATTGCACCGCTGTTTTAGCCATTGTAGGCAAACTGGGAAGTTGTGATATGCTTTGTATTTTCCCCCCTTTTTGACATCCTGTTTTTGGATAAGTTTTTTCCTATTACTACTCTCAGGTGTTGTGTAGGCACAGCCTAATTTTTGTTTAAATTTTTCAAGTTGTGCGTTTTTCTGTGCATGAATGCCAATAGATATGATCGGTTAGAACAAGAGGGAGTTGCAGTAGAACAAAGAGCAGCGCCATTTTTATTCTTCCATCAAATTATGTATTTTAATATTTTTTATTTATTTGATTTAATTGTGGATGGTACTTTTGAAATTACATAATTTCATTGGGGACACTTTTAGTATTTTATGTTTTAGAATTTGATTGGTTGATAATCAAATTTTGAAAAGTTATTGTAGATTACTTTTAAAAGTCAATGCAAAACAATTTTTTAATAATAAGGTTGCTTAATAATCAATTTTATATTTTGGTTTACTAAGGGAAAAAGCCTTCTTATTTCTAGGTTTTCATGCGATGGTTTATTTCATTTCTACTTTTTAAATAATCGCTTAAAATATTTTTTTATTAATTTACTGTTAGTTAAATGTTGTTTGTTAGTTATTCATTGAGAGCAAAAAAGGATTTTTCATTAAAGAGAAAATTAGAAAAAATAAATAAAAGTTGACATATATCTAAATTTGATTTTTATCTAATCCCTCTAAACAATAAATATTGAAAAGATGAAAAGATTATATTTCAAGCAATTGTTCTGCGCTTCTCTCCATTTTGGCGGCATGAAAGTCCTATAAACTCTAGATTTAAGTATAAAAAATAATCATAATTTTCATATTTGTATAAGTATACTATTTAATTGCACAATGAGCGGACTTGGGGAGACAGTGGTAATTGGTAAGGACTAGGGATGTCAATTTTTCCTGCAGGATCTCTTCCCATTTGGGACGGGATTGAGACATATTTTTGTCCCACAAAAAAATATAGGGACGGGAGTGAGACAATTTTTTATTCCATTTGCATATACAGGACATGACCGAGATTGGTAAATCTCGTCCCATCCCGTCTCATGGCCAACTATGAATGAGAATTTTTTTAATTAAGATGGGATCCCACAGGATTTCATCTTTTTTTTTGGATGGAATTGTGACATATTTTTGTCCTAAAAAAATATAGGGACCGAAATGAGATATTTTTTTTATCCCACTTGCATAGACCGGACAGGACTGGGATTGGTAAATCCCATCCTATCCTATCCCATTACCAACCCTAGTCAGAACTTGGGGAGACAATAACAGTCAAAGAAGAGTGGTGGTAAAACTCAAAATAAAAATTAGTTGAAGATTATGAAAATATTCAGCACATGCAAGCACATAAAATTTGGTTGTATTTTTGAGTTTTTTTCTAATGATTTAAAGATATTGTGTTAATTACAGTTTGTTCCTTATGATGATTATTCAGTGGTTATATCAAACTATTTCATTATTGATTTCATTTAAGAAAAAATTAATGAATTTTGAATATTTTGTATTGTTATTTAATTGTGTAAAAAATTTATTTTAATATAGTTTGTATCACTTTAATGAAAATATTATTTTACCCTTAATGATCTGTTAGTTAACGGCATTAAACCAACAATGAGTTAGCTGAAGGATATTTTAAATTATTATTTAAAAAGTAGAGATGAAAAAGGCTACTGCATGAAATCCTAAAGATGAAAATGACTTTTTTCCCGTTTACCAAACATATTTTTAGTACAAGATTATTTAATAATTTGACGCAATCTGAAACATGCTTTCAATCTTACATATTCGAATAAAAAATTACCATTATTATTAAATAGATTCTCATAATTAACATTAATTTACAATAAATATTAGTTTCTTTTCTTTCCTTTCCTTTTTTTATAACATTAAAAAGAGTATTTTAGACATTAATAGCTCTATTACGAAGATGCATAAATTGCGGTTGTCTACTCTGGGTAGTAACTTAATATTTTGTCAAAGAAGTTGGACTTGACACAAAAGATGGCCATTCACTGTTGACAGACTGATGGCTACAAAAGCAAATAGAAATTAAGAATGAAAAGGATGATATTCAACCCTTTGTCATGAGTCTCGACCCCTTAACTAAAATCATATTTTCCAGAACCGTTAACAATAAAAAGACTAAAAATCCCTTGAATAATAAATGCTTCGTTTTCAACTTTTTAGAAAATCAAATATACAAGTTTCCATCTTACACTTCGTTTTACACATAAATCTTTATTTTGCACTTTACCATACATGAAAGCCTCCATCTCACGCATTTTAATGTATATAAATCTTTATCTTGTATTTTGTCATGCATGTAAAAGTGTATCTTGCACTTCATCTTACATTGCAAAACAAAGATATGACAACATATCACATAAGTGAGTGTATTAGCAACACAAATTGAGATATGATAACTTAGTAAATTAAATCAAATTTGATTTTAAGTTATAAGTTATGTCCACCTCCTGAAAAATAGGAAAAGGAAAAATTGAACCCTGAATAAATAATAGTATTACAGTATACTTGTAGGATTAGAGACTCAAAATTCAAAATGAAAATAATTGATTGTGTTTACTTGTCGAAGTAAAAGAAACAGTAGAAATAAATTATATGGGATCCACATATTTTTTGGGATAAATGAATGAAAACTTGATTCCCACAGGGATAAAGAATTAAGTTTTAATTCCTTGACCTCCCCATTTTATCCCTATTGAATCTTCATGATTTTCAATTACCCTTAATTAAGTTTTGCTACTTTTCATTTTAGTCCCCACAGAAGTTTTATAATATTTATAAATTGGTGCATTATTTATTATTAGTATTATAATAATAATATTATTGTTATCATCATCATCATTATTGTTATTTATTAATATCATTATTATTGTATTAATATTATTTTAATAATAATAATTTTATTATTATTATTATTTCTGCACATACTGTTATAATTTGACAGTCATTATTTTATTTTACGGTGGAATAACTCTATCATAACCAATGCCTTAATAAAATAAATGCATAACCTTATTTTGTAAGCTATCACCTCCAGGATTCATGATGAAAGAAAAAATAATTTTTTCATTTGAGAATCTATTTAATTATTCTGCATTTAAATAATTACATATGTCATATGTGAGACTAAGATAACTACGTCACCTATGTCAAAAATAAATAACCACATCACGTTACATGCTTTGACTGAGACAAAATTGCAAATGACTTGCAAGGAAGGTGCTGTTTTAGGACTTTCATCTGATAAAAAATTTAAAATGTCGATATAATTTCATTATATTAGTAACACTACCGTCCCATTTCATTTCCTACGTAGCTTTATATTAGAAGATATAGAAGATACACACGTCATTTTTTGATTGTTTCTCTATTATTTAATTAAAGAAAAAAGAAGGTAAATTGCGAACTGAGCTACACTCAAGTAGGGATGTCAATTGTACCCGCAAACCCGCAAACCCGCCCAAACCCATCCGCCAAAACCCGCCCGTTGCGGGTAATTTTACCCTTTGCGGGCGGGTTTAGTATTATAAATTAAAACCCGCACATGGATGCAGGTGAGTTTGGTATTAACCTTATATCTGGTGGATACCCGCATGGATATCCACCAAACCCGCAATATTTTTTCCAAATATTTTTAATTTAATTTAAATATAAAAATGTATAAAAAAAATAATGTCATTAATCAAATTACCAAATAGACAAAGGCTCAAAGTTGTGTATGTGTGTATGTGGCCCATCTCTTATTCTAAAATCATAACTTAAAGAAAACTAAAGGCATTTCCCTTCGAATTAGTATTTGAAAATATTAATCTTAATTATTATTATAGGCATTGTATTGGATGGGTGCTTATGGTGGTGAATGAAATGAATATCTTCTCTTGGATCTTGTTTTAAATGATAATATGAAATGTAATTATTATTTTTAGATACTAGTTTGTGTTTTTTAAATAAATTTGTATAATTTATACTTAAATTTGAGAATTTGTATTGAATTGATGTAGAAATTTTAATTTTTCATTGACATTGTTTAAATATAAAATTGAGTATGCTATATGGAATTTGAGGTTATTATTATAAAATTTATATATTAAATATTTTTTATTTTAAATACGGAAACCCGCAAAAAATCCGCTGGATACCATTGCGGGTTTGGTAATTGTTAAAACACGCTGCGGGTGGGTTTTTTTAAAAAAATTAAAACCCGCTGCGGGTTGCGGGTGGGTTTGGTAATTTAAATTTTATGCGGGTTTGGGTTTGGTAATGGCAAACCCGCTGCTGGCGGTGCCCATTGCCATCCCTACACTCAAGTCACCAATAAATAAATAAATAAATAAATAAAAGGAATTGAGCTACACTCTGTCAAATTATATAAAAATAGGGCTGAAGACAAGATGATTGTGTGTAAAGAGTTATTATTATTTCATTAAGTTATATTAAATTATCCACAATTGTAAATTACATTAAGGTTATTTTAGTAACATAAAATTTTAGTAAATTACATTAATGATGCATTTACTAAACGGGAATTGAAATGAGATAGAATTAGAATCAAAATAAGTTGTTTACTTGAGTTGGAAAAATTAATGTTTGAATGAGTTAAATTATTTCAAGTTATTAAAAAATCCTGAATTATTTCATAATTATTATTTTGTATTTTAATTATTTTGATTATTATTATTAATAATTGTTAATAATAATGATGTTAATAATAATATTAACATTAATATGTTAATTAATCATAATACTTTTATCATTAATAATAATAATAATAGTTTTCATGTGTTTACCTTGTCTTGAAATCAGAATGAATTATTATCAGTTACTAAAATGACCTTAGTTAATTATTGTTCTTATTTATTATAATAATTGTGATTATGATTATGATTATGATTATGATTATGATTATTATTATTATTCAAAATAATTATTGTTAATAATAATAATGATTTTTTTAAGAAGAAACTACAAGAGAACTAAGCATATACATCAGCAGATATCACAATAAAATAAAAAGTAAATTGCTCACATGAAAATCATAATGTTATATGGAGCATGGTCAAGAAAGAATCACGTGTACTGCACTAATAGGTAACATTGAAAATTAGTGGCCAGACCTAGCCTAGTCAGAGCAGCAAAAAAAAATGGAAAATTAAAAAAAAAATCAAAATTAAGACTAATTCATAAAATGCATAATTTAAATTCTTCTTCTACTTGTTTTTTTAAACCTAAAAGAATGATTTTAGAGAATAATAATTTTAATTATGAAGACATTTATTCAATAAACAGTATACTATAATATCTATCGACTTACATTATTTATGTCTTACGTAGAAGTAAGAAGCATTATTGTGTAAAAAAGTCTTTTTCTTATTTTTTTTTCAAGTTACATTAGTAAGTAAAGTTTAAATTAGGTCATTTTGTCCATTAGTCTTAATTTAGAGTAATTTCCATAAATTTCCAAAAGAAGAAAGGTAAAATAATAATAATGATAATAACAATGTACATAGTTTAATATGTAAAGGGCTTTTTAAAATTATAGAAGAAAGTACCGTCCATGAAGAATAATATTTCATATAATTTTTTCTCAAATAATCCAGAAATTGAAGACATTATGTTAACAAATTATATGCTAATAAAAACAAAATTTTGAAGAGTAAACAACATAATTAAACACAACATAGTATACATGAACAATGACGTATACTTTAAGAGGCTTATAGTATGTTTATGATGGTTCGTACATGGGGCATTGTTGGTGTATAAATACTAATGCTATTGGTGTCAATGTGCAAGTGTACACAACAAGTAATAAAATGATGAGTGTTCAAGATCATCTCCACAGAGATTGATGTTATTAGACTTGCTACAACAATCAACAGTGCAAATTTTGTGTCTGTATTAAGATAAACAATTAATGAAACTAATTTACTAATTAAAATAAAAACACAATAAATAAAATGCAACAAAGTAAATTATCATGTCAATCTCAAGGATAAAATCAATAGGAATATAAAGTAGTTGAGTGAATAAACTCTCTTAATGGTCTTGACTATTTTTCTAATATTTGGCTCGGTTGCTACAATATTTGCAACAGCACTGGGCAGAATCCTTATGTATCCTCAGCCATCGCATGTTGGATATCTCATATCTATGTGCAACCTAACAGTGATCAGTTGTTATGCCAACATAAGATATAACATTACACGCTTAGGTTCTATTTACCTTACAAGGTGAATCCTTATGTCTAATTCATCACTAATCTTAAATCAAGCATGGCCCTTTTAGGACTCAAGTAAAACTCAATCTAAAAAATTCAATCTAGAATCAAGTATTGTTCTAATATGTTCTTTATTAGCTAGTATCATTAAATGGGTGATCAATCGAAATAACGAATAAAATAAATACTATCAAAACAAACTGCTACAACAAACATGCAGCAACACATATTTCCAGTTAATAAACCATCAAGATTGTTCATCACTCAACTAAAAATAAATTTAGTTCATGATTTGCAAAAGAAAAATAAAGAACAAAGTTTCAGCCATGAAACAATCTCCATAAATAAATAGAAAACGAGAAAACAAGAGAAGAATAAGAAGGATTGAGCTCCCAATTGATCTCTGTAATTTTTCCTCTTGTACAACCCTTAATCTCTCTCTTGAATCTTATTTTTCTTTTATTTCTTTGTGTTTTTGTCCTTGGGTGACGGCCAAGGACAAAAATTAGGATGTGTACTTCTTATATAATTGAAAATTAGGGTAAACAGAAACCTAAGGTGCGCATAAATCAGATTAGGAAATTGCAAATCACAATTTTGTAAGTATCTCGCGCATAATTTTCTCTGTTATTGTTCTAGGATTGCTACAGCAACGGCTATAGTAATGTTGCTATAAAAACAGCTACAGCAACTGCATTGTTCCAGATTTGTTTTAATTTTTTTGTAGCTAAGTTCTTCCTCATTTTTGCAAGCCTATTGCATCAACATTCCTTCCATGAATTATAAACTTATGGAAACCTATAATTATGCATACAATTTAAGCATGAATTACTTTAAATTAAGCAAAACTCATTAAGACTAAACTAAAATGAATATTTATGCAAAATGTAACAAAAATTCAATAGAATCACATCAATTACTCTCTAAGTAATATTAATTTAAGTCTAAAAGTGCTATGATAACTCTTATTTTATAGAATTATCAGGCAAACATCATTATTCATGAATATTACACTGTGTTTACTTATAATGTTTAATTTTCAAAATTATTTTTTTATTAGCATGTAGCTTGTTACCATGATATCTTTAATTTCAGGATTATTTGAGAAAATTTTATACGAAAGATTATTCTTCATCAATGGTACTTTTTTCAACAATTTTTTAAAAAGTCCTATACATCTTTAAAATCGATTTAACATGTTCTATTTCTCTTATGCAGTAGAAGTGAGACACTAAGTAACCACTCTCGCACATTTAATTTTTTTAAAATAATGGCCCAAATCAATATTAAAAAACGTTGTTACACCTAATACATCTCTACATACATTTTCCATATTCATTTTCCTTAAGTCCTAACTGACATTAAAACATGCACAACCTGTTGCTTGGCTTTCAATATCAAAACCAACAATATGAGGATTTTAAAATTTTATATATTCTAATACTTTTCTCTTGTTTTCTTATTTTCTCATCATTCATCTCAAACTAGATTTACTTACTTTTTCAAATTCACCTCCCCCTACTCCCCCCTTACCATTATCATCACCAACATCCACTCATTATTCACTCTACTATCACCTCTTATTTTATTAAATAATTCAAGCATTCCATTCAATGTCAACAATTTATGGTCACTCAAGATTAATCTTAAAAAAAATCAAGTGCATAAGAAACTACTATAAAATAGCAACACAAACAGTGCCAAAAAACAGTTGACACAATAGTAGTAGAAAATAGCAAGAAGCTGTAGATAAAACACTAGCAAATAACGGTAGTATACAACATGCTATATGTAAAGATATAAAAAAAAGTAACAACTTTTTCTAATAGTGATTTGGGTCCTTATATTAAAAAAATTAAAACGAAATATAATGTGCATGAGTGGTTCCTTAGCGTCTCACTTGTACTTGATAAGAGAAATAAAACATGTTTAATGGATTTTGAAAATCTAAATGGCTTTTTAAAATTGTGGAAGGAAGTACCGTCAATGAAGAATAATCTTTCATATTAATTTTCTCTCAAATAATCTAGAAATTGAAGACATTATGTTAATAAATTACATGCTAATAAAAAAAATTTGAAGAGTAAACAACATAATTAAACACAGTATAGTATATATGAACAATGATGTATACGCCAAGAGGTTTATAATATATTTATGATGGTTCATTCTTGGGGCATACGTCACTGTTCATGTATATTATACTGTGTTTAATTATAATGTTTACTCTTCAAAATAATTTTTTTTATTAGCATTTAGTTTGTTAACATAATATCTTTAATTTCAGAATTATTTGAGTAAATTTTATACGAAATATTATTCTTCATCAATGGTACTTTCATCAACAATATTTTAAAAAGGCCTTTACATCTTGAAAATCGATTAAACATGTTCTATTTCTCTTATCTAGTAGAAGTAGAACACTAAGTAACCATCCTTCCACATTACATTTCTTTTTAATTTTTTTAATATAATGACCCAAATCACTATTAAAAAACGTTGTTACACCTATTACATCTCTACATACATCTTGCATATTCATTTTCCTAAAGTCATAGCTGACATTAAAGCATGCACAACCTGTTGCTTGGCTTTCAATATTAAAGCCAACAATAGAGATACTTTTAAATTCTATATATTTTAATACTTTTCTCTTATTTTCTTATTTCTCATCATTCCTCTCAAACTATATTTACTTACTTTGTCAAGTTCCCCACCCCCTACTCCCCTCTTACCCGATTAAATAATTTTAGTATTCTATTCAAGGTCAACAATTTATGGTCACTTAAGATTAATCTTAAAAAAAACAAGTGCATGTTGATGATCGTTCGTACTTGGGGCACTGTTGCTTGGCTTTCAATATCAAAACCAACAATATGAGGATTTTTAAATTCTATGTACTCTAATACTTTTCTCTTGTTTTCTTATTTTCTCATCATTCCTCTCAAATTAGATTTACTTACTTTTTCAAGTTCCCCTCCCCCTACTCCCCCCTACCACAATCATCACCTACCTCTACTCATTATTCACTCTACTATCACCTCTTATTTTATTAAATAATTCAAGCATTCCATTCAAGGTCAACAATTTATGGTCACTTAAGATTAATCTTAAAAAAAATTAAGTGCATAAGAAACTACTATAAAATGACAACACAAGTGCCAAAAAACAGTTGACACAATAGTAGTAGAAAATAGCAAGAAGTTGTAGATAAAACACTAGTGAATAATGGTAATGTACAACAGACTATATGTAAAGATGTAATAGGTGTAACAACTTTTTCTAATAGTGATTTGGGTCCTTATATTAAAATATTAAAATGAAATATAATGTGCAAGGGTGGTTCCTTAGCAGCTCACTTCTACTTGATAAGAGAAATAAAAAAAATGTTTAATGGATTTTAATGATGTAAATGACTTTTTAAAATTGTGGAAGAAAGTACCGTCGATGAAGAATAATCTTTCATATTAATTTTCTCTCAAATAATCCAGAAATTGAAGACATTATGTTAACAAATTACATGCTATTCAAAAAAAATTTGAAGAGTAAACAACATAATTAAACACAGTGTAGTATACATGAGCAACGATGTATACCCCAAGAGGCTTATAGTATGTTTACGATGGTTCATATTTGGGGCATACGTCACTGTTTGTGTATATTATACTATGTTTAATTATAATGTTTACTTTTCAAAATAATTTTTTTTATTAGCATCTATAAAATTACAAAATTGATAATTGTAATGCATAATTTATCTGCTATATCTGCTATATATGCTACTTAAAAACACTACTTTGTTTCTTTTCTTAAATACCTTGTCCATTTTCACTTGATTTGTATATTGTTTCATTTACATGAAACTATGTATTATCACAACTTTGAGTGGGTTCAAAATTTTTTTAATTTTAATGCAGAATGATAATTTACTTGGCAAAGAGATTCACCCGGCATTCTCCTAAACTATTTCTTCGACTATTACATGGTAAGTACTTGAATTATTAATATGTTAAATCCATATGACATTATGTTTATAATCTAATTACTATGTCTATTAGCATGTCAGGAGAAACCAGAAGAGCACTTCCTGTCTTACCATGTCAATCCCTATGATAAAGCCATACAGGAGTAAGTTTACGCCTATGAAAAAATTTCAAAGTTTATCTACTGCCTCACTCTGTTTTCTGTTACTGCGTTTTGAGGACAATGAAAAAGAAAAAGTCAAATTGTTACTTCCAAGCTACTCTTTCCATCACACACACGCACACACGCACACACACACGCACACACACGCACACACACGCACACACACGCACACACACGCACACACACGCACACACACGCACACACACGCACACACACGCACACACACGCACACACACGCACACACACGCACACACACGCACACACACGCACACACACGCACACACACGCACACACACGCACACACACGCACACACACGCACACACACGCACACACACGCACACACACGCACACACACGCACACACACGCACACACACGCACACACACGCACACACACGCACACACACGCACACACACGCACACACACACACACACACACACACACACACACACACACACACACACACACATATAAAACAACACATCATGTTGTTTTCCTTGTGGCCTTGGGTTTGTTCAATGGTTACATCAATGCCCATTTGATTGTTCAATGGTTACATCAATGCCCATTTGATTAAGACACCTTATTAAGATTGATAATTTCTTATCTTATTGGAATGATTAGCAGCCAAGGACCCTATTGATGTGATATTAGTGATCTAAAAGCTAAGAAAATCAATAATTTAATGTTCATTCAATTAATCTTGACTATATAAAAATTATTAGTGACTCTCTTTTTTAGCAGTTTTTTCGTTAATGTTCTAATACTTGAACTAAGGACAAAATTAGGAAAATACTAAAAAATTTATAAGAGAACTATTTTTTGCCATTGTTTTTAGCTGTTTTGTTGTTTCTTACACACTTGTATTTTTTTTCCTAGATTAATTTTGATGGAGCACATGCCATTAATCTTGAATGGAAGAATGAAATTATTCAAGAGGGAAAGAGGTGATGACAGTGATGAGGGGGGCGTAGGAGGAGGGGAACTTGAAAAAAAGAAGTAAATATAAGTTTAAGGGAATATTGAGAGACCAAGAAAATGAGAGAAAATTATTAAAAAGTATAGAATTTAAAAATCCACACATAGTTAGCTTTGACATTGGAAGCCAAAAAACAGGCTGTTCGTGTTTTAATGTGACTTAGGACTTAGGAAAAATGGACATAGAAAATGTATATAACAATGTAATAAGTTTAGCGGCTTTCTCTAACTGTGATTTGGGTTGGTATATTGAAAAGAAAAAAAAAAAAATCAATGTGCAAGGGTGGTTGCTCAGTGTTCCACTTCTCATAGATAAAAGAAACAGAGAATGTTCAATGGATTTTGGAGATATAAAGACATTTGTACAATTGTTGAAGAAAGTACGGTCGATGCGGAATAATCACTTTGCGTTCACGAGTGAGCATCTCCCATCCAAAAGAAGTTGACATCTCCGTCCTAGGGATCTTGTGATTCGTAACAAGAGCACTGCAGACTTTAAGAAGACAGACAGTGTGCATATAAAGGCTTCAATTATGTAGATAGAAGGCTACTTGCAAGACATCAATGATAAAATCATCTTTATACTTTACTTATGTATTCACTGATGAACTGTCAGTACTTATTTATATTCTTTAATGATAGGTTATGCAGAATGGAATGCAATAAAAAAGACTATTATGTAAACACATTTTAATTATACGGTTTACTCTTCAATTTTTTTTATCAGCGTGTTGTTTGTTAACATAATGTCTTCAATTTCAGGATTATTTGTGAAAAATTTATGTGAAGGATTATCAAGAAGATGATTGGCGAAACGATGGAGAGGAGGATCAGCAGTGAACACATTTTACTGTTTTGTTTTTTTAAAACTGTACTTTTTTGCAATTGTTTAAGACTGGAAAAATAACAATGGTTGGGAAAGTATACCGTAGCTTCAGACATTTATGCTCTTAATGCTTTCCTCACATATCATCTTTACCATATGTTCTTATAATTTATTAATTGTACTTTGCGGTTTAGATACTTAACACTGGATATGACCATTTCTATTATTACTATTCATGTTGCTATTGTGGATTGAAGTTTCGATTCTTAGCGTTTACCTAGTTCCAAAGAGTAGCTTAGAGATGCAATAATACAAACAACTTTTGAACTGTTGATTTTTAATGAGTTAAAACAGTTTCAATCTCTCTCCTCTTGCACAAACTCCTAGGTTCCATTTTCTAAGTGCCTATCGCTACGTGGGAGGAGTGCTTCTTCAGATGCAAGTAATCTCCTTCATTAGGTCTGTAAATTGACAAGGATGAAATAATGATGTCATTTTCAGTTATGTGGTAATTCCTGATTATAGTTCCATCTTAAGCATTAGCAGAGGTTCAAAGATTTGATCAATATATCCTGCCAGGTTTATGCTGTAATTTTACATGCTGGCAATTAGTGTTAAAAGTAAAATCTAGTACAACTCTTTCCACAAATGCACAAAGTTCTCAGCTTGGCAAGATGATTGTTGATCTCTATGTAAGTATCTGTTGGTAGACGTATATGGTTTGAATACTTAATGTGTGTGTTGCATGTGCACAAATGTGCATATCCATGTCTGTTCATGCTCATTTGTGTGTATCTGAACTTGTGCATTCCTTGCAGGGTTCTAGATTTGACAGTAGATGTGTATTCAGTCAAGATCCTGCTCTATCATATATCTGGTCGGAGAAGTGTTTAAAAGATGAGAGACCAAGAAAATGAGAGAAAATTATTAAAAAGTATAGAATTTAAAAATCCACACATAGTTAGCTTTGACATTGGAAGCCAAAAAATAGGCTGTTCGTGTTCTGATGTGACTCAGGACTTAGGAAAAATGGACATAGAAAATGTATATAACAATGGAATAAGTTTAGCGGCTTTCTCTAACTGTGATTTGGGTTGGTATATTGAAAAGATAAAAAAAAAATTCAATGTGCAAGGGTGGTTGCTCAGTGTTCCACTTCTCCTAGATAAAAGAAACAGAGAATGTTGAATGGATTTTGGAGATATAAAGGCATTTGTACAATTGTTGAAGAAAGTACGGTCGATGCGGAATAATCACTTTGCGTTCATGAGTGAGCATTTCTCATCCAAAAGAAGTAGACATCTCCGTCCTAGTGATCTTGTGATTCGTAACAAGAGCACTACAGGTTTTGAGAAGACAGACGGTGTGCATATGAAGGCTTCAATTATGCAGATAGAAGGCTACTTGCAAGACATTACTGGTAAAATCATCTTTATACTATACTGATGTATTCACTGATGAACTGTCAGTACTTATTTATATTCTTTAACGATAGGTTATGCAGAATGGAATGCAACAAAAAAAACTACAATTTAGGGTTTAGGGTATAGGGTTTTAGGGTTTAAGGTTTTAAGGTTTAAGGGTTTAGGGTTTAAGGGTTTAGGGGTTATGGTTTAGGGTTTAAGGGTTATGGTTTAGGGTTTTGGGGTTTAAGGGTTTAGCGTTAAGGGTTAAGGGGTTAAGGTTTATGGTTTAGGGNGTTTTGTTTTTTTAAAACTGTACTTTTTTGCAATTGTTTAAGACTGGAAAAATAACAATGGTTGGGAAAGTATACCGTAGCTTCAGACATTTATGCTCTTAATGCTTTCCTCACATATCATCTTTACCATATGTTCTTATAATTTATTAATTGTACTTTGCGGTTTAGATACTTAACACTGGATATGACCATTTCTATTATTACTATTCATGTTGCTATTGTGGATTGAAGTTTCGATTCTTAGCGTTTACCTAGTTCCAAAGAGTAGCTTAGAGATGCAATAATACAAACAACTTTTGAACTGTTGATTTTTAATGAGTTAAAACAGTTACAATCTCTCTCCTCTTGCACAAACTCCTAGGTTCCATTTTCTAAGTGCCTATCGCTACGTGGGAGGAGTGCTTCTTCAGATGCAAGTAATCTCCTTCATTAGGTCTGTAAATTGACAAGGATGAAATAATGATGTCATTTTCAGTTATGTGGTAATTCCTGATTATAGTTCCATCTTAAGCATTAGCAGAGGTTCAAAGATTTGATCAATATATCCTGCCAGATTTATGCTGTAATTTTACATGCTGGCAATTAGTGTTAAAAGTAAAATCTAGTACAACTCTTTCCACAAATGCACAAAGTTCTCAGCTTGGCAAGATGATTGTTGATCTCAATGTAAGTATCTATTGGTAGACGTATATGGTTTGAATACTTAATGTGTGTGTTGCATGTGCACAAATGTGCATATCCCTGTCTGTTCATGTTCATTTGTGTGTATCTAAACTTGTGCATTCCTTGCAGGGTTCTAGATTTGACAGTAGATGTGTATTCAGTCAAGATCCTGCTCTATCATATATCTGGTCGGAGAAGTGTTTAAAAGATGAGAGACCAAGAAAATGAGAGAAAATTATTAAAAAGTATAGAATTTAAAAATCCACATATAGTTAGCTTTGACATTGGAAGCCAAAAAATAGGCTGTTCGTGTTTTGATGTGACTCAAGACTTAGGAAAAATGGACATAGAAAATGTATATAACAATGTAATAAGTTTAGCGGCTTTCTCTAACTGTGATTTGGGTTGGTATATTGAAAAAATAAAAAAAAACATTCAATGTGCAAGGGTGGTTTCTCAGTGTTTCACTTCTCCTAGATAAAAGAAACAGAGAATGTTCAATGAATTTTGGAGATATAAAGGCATTTGTACAATTGTTGAAGAAAGTACGGTCGATGCGGAATAATCACTTTGCGTTCACGAGTGAGCATCTCTCATCCAAAAGAAGTAGATATCTCTGTCTTAGGGATCTTGTGATTCGTAACAAGAGCACTGCAGACTTTAAGAAGACAGACAGTGTGCATATGAATGCTTCAATTATACAGATAGAAGGCTANAAAGAAGTAGACATCTCCGTCCTAGTGATCTTGTGATTCGTAACAAGAGCACTACAGGTTTTGAGAAGACAGACGGTGTGCATATGAAGGCTTCAATTATGCAGATAGAAGGCTACTTGCAAGACATTACTGGTAAAATCATCTTTATACTTTACTTATGTATTCACTGATGAACTGTCAGTACTTATTTATATTCTTTAATGATAGGTTATGTAGAATGGAATGCAATAAAAAAAACCACTATTTGGGGTTTAGGGTTTTACAGTTTAGGATTTAAGGTGTAGGGTTTAGGGTTTAGGGTTTAGGATTTAAAGGTTTAAGGGTTTAAGAGTTAATGGTTTAGGGGTTAGGGGTTAGGGTTTAGGGTTTAGGGTGTTAGGGTAATAGGGTGTTAGGGTTATAAGGTGTTAGGGGTGTTTGGGGTTTAGTGTTTAGGGTGTTAGAGTGTTAGGGTGTTAGAGTTTTTGGGTGATAGGGTGTTAGGGTTTAGGATATTAGGTTTTATGGTGTTAGGGTTATAGGGTATTAGGGTGTTAGGGGTGTTGGGGGTTTAGTGTTTAGGGATTTGTGTCATTGTTTTTAGTTGTTTTGTTCTTTCTTACACACTTGGATTTTCTGTTCCTAGATTAATTTTGATGGACCACATGCGATTAATCTTGAATGGAAGAATTGAATTATTCAAGAGGGAAAGAGGTGATGACAGTGATGAGGGGGGCGTAGGAGGAAGGGAACTTGAAAAAAGAAATAAATATAAGTTTAAGGGAATATTGATAGACCAAGAAAATGAGAGAAAATTATTAAAAAGTATAGAATTTAAAAATCTACACATAGTTAGCTTTGACATTGGAAGCCAAAAAACAGGCTGTTCGTGTTTTAATGTGACTCAGGACTTAGGAAAAATGGACATAGAAAATGTATATAACAATGTAATAAGTTTAGCGGTTTACTCTAACTGTGATTTAGGTTGGTATATTGAAAAGATTAAAAAAAAATTCAATGTGCAAGGGTGGTTGCTCAGTGTTCCCCTTCTCCTAGATAAAAGAAACAGAGAATGTTCAATGGATTTTGGAGATATAAAGGCATTTGTACAATTGTTGAGGAAAGTACGGCCGATGCGGAATAATCACTTTGCGTTCACGAGTGAGCATCTCTCATCCAAAAGAAGTAGACATCTCCGTCCTAGGGATCTTGTGATTCGTAACAAGAGCACTGCAGACTTTAAGAAGACAAACAGTGTGCATATGAAGGCTTCACTTATGCAGATAGAAGGCTACTTGCAAGACATCAATGGTAAAATTATCTTTATACTTTACTTATGTATTCACTGATGAACTGTCAGTACTTATTCATATTCTTTAATGACAGGTTATGCAGAATGTAATGCAATAAAAAAATTATTATTTGGGGTTTAGGGTTTAGGGTTTAGGGTTTAGGGTTTAAAGGTTTAAGGGTTTAAGGGTTAATGGTTTAGGGGTTAGGGTTGAGGGTTTAGTGGTTACGAGTTTAGGGTTAAGGATGTAGGGTGTTAGGGTGATAGGGTGTTAGGGGGTTAGGGGGTTAGAGTTTTAGGGTGTTAGGGTTTAGGATGTTAGGTTTTAGGGTGTTTTGGTGTTAAAGTGTTAGGGGTGTTAGGGGTTAAGGCTTTAAGGGTTAGGATGTTAGGGTGTTAGGGTTATATGGTTTAGGGTTTTGGGTTTAAGGGTTTAAGGGTTAAGGGTTTAGGGGTTATGGTTTAGGGTTTAGGGGTTATGGTTTAGGGTTTTGGGTTTAGAGTTTTGGGTTAAGGGTTAAGAATTTAGGGTTTAGGATTTCGGGGTTAGGGGTTATGGTTTAGGGTTTAGGGTTTAGGATTTAGTGTTAAGGGTTTAGGGGTTACGAGTTTAGGGTTAAGAGTGTAAGGTGTTAGGGTTTAGGGTGTTAGGGTTTATGGTGTTAGGGGGTTAGGGTGTAAGGTGTTAAGGGTTTAGGGTTTAGGGTTTAGGGTTTAAGGGTTAATGGTTAATGGTTTAGGGGTTATTGTTTAGGGTTAGGGTGTTAGTGTGATAGGATGTTAGGGTTTTAGGGTGTTAGTGTGATAGAAGTATAGGGTTTTAGGGTGATAGGGTTTAGGATGTTAGGGTGTTGGGGGGTTAGGGTGTTAGTGTATTAGGGTGTTAGGGTGTTAGGGTTTTAGGGTGTTAGGGTGTTGGGGGTGTTAGGGGTTTAAGGTTTAGGGATTTTTGTCATTGTTTTTAGTTGTTTTGTTGTTTCTTACACACTTGGATTTTTGTTCCTAGATTAATTTTGATAGACCACATGCCATTAATCTTGAATGGAAGAATGGAATTATTCAAGAGGGAAAGAGGTGATGACAGTGATGAATGGGGCGTAGGAGGATGGGAACTTGAAAAAATAAGTAAATATAAGTTTAAGGGAATATTGAGAGACCAAGAAAATGAGAGAAAATGATGAAAAAGTATAGAATTTAAAAATCCACACATAATTAGCTTTGACATTGGAAGCCAAAAAACAGGCTGTTCGTGTTTTAATGTGACTTAGGACTTAGGAAAAATGGAAATAGAAAATGTATATAACAATGTAATCAGTTTAGCGGCTTTCTCTAATTGTGATTTGGGTTGGGATATTGAAAAAAAAAATCAATGTGCAAGGGTGGTTCCTCTGTGTTCCACTTCTCCTAGATAAAAGAAACAGAGAATGTTTAATGGATTTTAGGGTTTATGGTTTAGAGTTTAGGGTTTAGGGTTTTTAGGGTTTAGGGTTTAGAGTTTCAATGTTTATGGGTTTAGTGATTACGAGTTTAGAGTTAAGGGTGTAGGGTGTTAAGGTGTTAGGGGATTGGGGGGTTAGAGTTTTAGGGTGTTAGGGTTTAAGATGTTAGGTTTTAGGGTGTTATGGTGTTAGTGTAATAGGATGTTAAGGGTTTAGAGGTTAGGGGTTAGGGGTTAGGGGTTAAGGGTTTAGGGGTTCGGAGTTAGGAGTTAGGGGTTATGGGTTAGGGTTTAATGTTTAGGGGTTAGGGGTTACGAGTTTAGGGTTAAGGGTGTTAGGGTTTAGGGTGTTAGGTTTTAGGGTGTTAGAGTTTTTGGGTGATAGGGTTTTAGGATTTTAGTGTTTAGGATGTTAGGTTTTATGGTGTTAGGGTATTAGGGTTATAGGGTTTAAGGGTTAAGGGTTAAGGGTTTAGGGTTTAGGGTTAATGGTTTAGGGTTTACGAGTTATGGTTTAGGGTTTAGGGTTAAGGGTTTTGGGTTTCGAGGTTAGGAGTTAGGGTTTAGGGTTTAGGAGTTAGGGTTTAGGGTTTAGGATTTAGTATTTAGGGTTAAGAGTGTAAGGTGTTAGGGTTTATGGTGTTAGGGTATTAGTGTTTAGGATGTTAAGGGTTAAGGGGTTATTGTTTAGTGTTTAGGGTTTAAGGTTTTAGGGTTTAAGGGTTAAAGGTTTAGGGTGTTAGTGTGATAGGGTGTTAGGATTTTAGGGTTTAGGATGTTAGTTTTAGGGTGTTAGGGGTTTAGGGTGTAGGGTGTTAGGGTGTTAGGGTTTTAGGATCTTAGGGTTTTAGGGTGTAAGGGTGTTAGAGTTTTTGGGTGATACGGTTTAGGGTTTAGGGTTTAGGGTTTAGGGTTTAGGGTTTAGGGTTTATTAGAAAATGTATATAACAATGTAATAAGTTTAGCGGCTTTCTCTAACTGTGATTTGGGTTGGTATATTGAAAAGATAAAAAAAAAATTCAATGTGTAAGGGTGGTTGCTCAGTGTTCCACTTCTCGTAGATAAAAGAAACAGATAATGTTCAATGGATTTTGGAGATATAAAGGCATTTGTACAATTGTTGAAGAAAGTACGGTCGATGCGGAATAATCACTTTGCGTTCACGAGTGAGCATTTCTCATCCAAAAGAAGTAGACATCTCCGTCCTAGTGATCTTGTGATTCGTAACAAGAGCACTACAGGTTTTGAGAAGACAGACGGTGTGCATATGAAGGCTTCAATTATGCAGATAAAAGGCTACTTGCAAGACATTACTGGTAAAATCATCTTTATACTTTACTGATGTATTCACTGATGAACTGTCAGTACTTATTTATATTCTTTAACGATAGGTTATGCAGAATGGAATGCAACAAAAAAAACTACAATTTAGGGTTTAGGGTATAGGGTTTTAGGGTTTAGGGTTTTAGGGTTTAGGGTTTTAGGGTTTAGGGTTTAGGGTATAAGGTTTTAGGGTTTAGGGTTTTGGGGTTTAAGGGTTTAGCGTTAAGGTTTAAGGGTTTAGGGGTTAAGGGTGTAGGGTGTTAGGGTGTTAAGGTGTTAGAGTTTTTGGGTGATAGGGTTTTAGGGTGTTAGGGTTTAGGATGTTAGGTTTTAAGGTGTTAGGGTGTTAGGGTTATAGGGTATTAGGGTGTTAGGGGTGTTAGGGGTTTAGGGTTTAGGGTTTTTTGCCATTGTTTTTAGCTGTTTAGTTGTTTCTTACACACTTGGATTTTCTTCCTAGATTAATTTAGGGGTTAAGGGTGTAGGGTGTTAGGGTTTAGGGTGTTAGGGTCATAAGGTTTTAGGGTGTTAGGGTTTAGGATGTTAGGGTGTTTGGGTGTTAGGGTTTTAGGGTGTTAGAGTTTTTGGTTGATAGGGTTTTAGGGTGTTAGGGTTTAAGATGCTAGGTTTTATGGTGTTTGGGTTATATGGTGTTAGGGTGTTTGGGTTATAGGGTGTTAGGGGTTTAGGGTGTTAGGGTGTTAGGGTGTTAGGGTTTAGGGTGTTAGGGTTTTAAGGTTTTAGGGTGTTAGGGTTTAGGATGTTAGGGTGTTTGGGTGTTAGGGTTTTAGGGTGTTAGAGTTTTTGGTTGATAGGGTTTTAGGGTGTTAGGGTTTAAGATGCTAGGTTTTATGGTGTTTGGGTTATATGGTGTTAGGGTGTTTGGGTTATAGGGTGTTAGGGGTTTAGGGTGTTAGGGTGTTAGGGTGTTAGGGTTTAGGGTGTTAGGGTTT
>MKYO02026828.1:8095-29567 GCA_002013955.2 Citrus medica | reverse complement strand
GTCTTTAAATGGAGCACTGACTTCCGGTGTTCAGCGGAGTCTCCAATTGTCCCGGTTTGGGTTTCTTTACCTTATCTTCCTGTCCACTTCATTCATTGTAAATCTGCCCTTTGCTCCATTGCTTCCGCTATTGGCACTCCGCTTCGGGTTGACCACGCCACGGCTTCGGTTAATCGGCCGTCTGTAGCTCGTGTTTTAGTGGAGTATGATGTCTCCAAGCCGTTACTCCCGCGCATCTGGATTGGTGAGGGGGAGTCAGGTTTTTGGCAAACTGTGGTTTTTGAACGAGTTCCGGCGTATTGTGAATCTTGCAAACATCTCGGCCATTCTGTGGACTCTTGTTATATTGCTAATCCGGAGCTTCGCAAGACCCAGCCTACAGATGGGGCCCAGTCCAGAGACAAGGGCAACATGAAGAAGTCTGACACCGTAATTCAGCCACAACAGCCTAGTACTACCCATTTTTGGCAAACTGTAGGGGGAGTCAGGTTTTTGGCAAACTGTAGTACTATCATTTCCCAACGTCACAAAACCCTAAACTTTTACCGCTCAACGGCACAAGAGCTGCAAGAGGTGTAGGAGTAGTGACCGTAGAATCAGCACCAGTAACAGCAGGAACGAAGTCACTGCACTTGGGCTCAGTAGAGGCACACACAACTGAAGGCTGGGTGACTGTGCTCGAAGGAGGTATGTCAGAAATAGCGGGAAGATCAGAAATGGTAACTTGTGTCGCTTCAGCAGTAGGAACTTCATTTGGTGCTTCCCTGGTTTCTGCACTGGTGGTAGGACCATTATGAGCAACCGGAGGAACAACTGTTGCCGCTTCATTTGGTACCATGCTCTGGTTTCTGTTATCAGCTTTCTGAACATACTGAGTCTTTATAGGTGCCTTTGTCTTGTTACCCTCACCATCAGGAACAACAGTTTGCCGAACTGGGTCGACACGGTCCGCTTTCCGCAACTCGGGTTTGGTAATGTAGCAAGTATCATCAGAGTGGCCCACGTGCTTGTAGGCAGCACAATACCGAGGCACCTTTTCGAAGATGATATACTGCCAGAAGCCAGTGTCTTTTTCTCCGATCCATAACCGCTTCAATAAAGGCCTAGAAATGTCATACTCAATGAGGACTCTCGCAACAGTAGGCCTACTAACCGCGGCGGTGGCATGATCGATCCGAAGCGGTTTACCGATAGCAGCAGCAATCGAATACAGAGCCTCTTTGCATCTCATGTAATGGACAGGTAAAAACGGCAAGGAGACCCATACCGGAACAATCGGCGATTCTTCCGAACTATGAAATGTTGTGGACCATTTGAAGACCCGCATAGCTCTGCCATCAATAAACCAGGATTGGCGGAGCCAAATTCTCGTATAGTCTTCTTCCAGGTGCAGTTGGATTAGTATGTGACGAGGGTCCAATAATGAGATTTCAACATTTCTTTTCAAGCCAAGAGCCACAAAAAATTTGCGGATAACATCAATAGGAGGGCGGCCGAAAGAAAACTTACCAACCAAAGCGAGCTTGAACGGCGCGTCCATGATGTTAATTTCTTCTTCGGTGAAAAAAATGGCCGGCTCTCCTGTATGGGTCGAGGATTGCCTGAAGGCAGTGGTCGGTGCAGCTCTTTGAGACCCAGCAGCGGCATCCACAAACGATTTGCAGGGTGGGACAGTGGGCGATTTTGCCACCATTTGTGCAAACGATGGAAGCGGCGGAAACTCCAATGAAGTAGCCGGAAGGCCACCGGCCATGGCCGGAGAAGCCATTCGGGCCGAGTTGCGCGACGGGAGACTCCGGAAGAAAAATGCCCAAAATCCCAAGTTCTGTGAATAGTACCCCGAAATCACTGTAGCAATCACGGGTACTGTAGCAATCACGGGTACTGTAGAGATCACGGGCAATGTAGCACGAACAAGTACTGTACAGATCAAGAACACTGTAGCATGAATAGTAAACTCAAAATTCCAACCGTCGTGTAGGCTTCAATTCACCTCCAAAATTCTCATATAAGGTATGGAAACGTAGATCGGTGAGAGGGGCAGAATTCTGAGGGGGTGGTGAGAGTTCACTCGCCGGAAATTTCGCCGGATCTAGGATTTAGATATCGTCACTATTCATTGAATAGTAAACCGAAACTTCAAAGCTTGATCCGGTATTCAAATCAACTCCAAATTCCCCAATAAACACACGGAAATGTAGATCAATGAAGGGTGAATATGTTTAAGAGGGAGGTGTAGGCTTACTTGCCGGAAAATGTGGCCGGAAAACCGAAACTAGCATTCGGGTACTGTAGCACGCATAGTGTTCCGACTTCACTTCAATCTTTCAAGGTCCAAATGTGCTCCAAATTTTCCACACAACATATCAAATCGAAGGGAATTCAAAGGCCGACGTGCTGGAAGTGGAGGTGTAGATTCACTCGCCGGAAAATTTGCCGGAAAGATGAATTAAAGTCGCGGCATCACTGTAGCGATTGAGAGAAAAATGACACTGTAGCAAAACGCTACTGTAGCAGATCCAGGTAGGGTTTAGGGTTTAGGGTTTAGGGTTTAGGGTTTAGGGTTTAGGGTTTAGGGTTTAGGGTTTAGGGTTTAGGGTTTAGGGTTTAGGGTTTAGGGTTTAGGGTTTAGGGTTTAGGGTTTAGGGTTTAGGGTTTAGGGTTTAGGGTTTAGGGTTTAGGGTTTAGGGTTTAGGGTTTAGGGTTTAGGGTTTAGGGTTTAGGGTTTAGGGTTTAGGGTTTAGGGTTTAGGGTTTAGGGTTTAGGGTTTAGGGTTTAGGGTTTAGGGTTTAGGGTTTAGGGTTTAGGGTTTAGGGTTTAGGGTTTAGGGTTTAGGGTTTAGGGTTTAGGGTTTAGGGTTTAGGGTTTAGGGTTTAGGGTTTAGGGTTTAGGGTTTAGGGTTTAGGGTTTAGGGTTTAGGGTTTAGGGTTTAGGGTTTAGGGTTTAGGGTTTAGGGTTTAGGGTTTAGGGTTTAGGGTTTAGGGTTTAGGGTTTAGGGTTTAGGGTTTAGGGTTTAGGGTTTAGGGTTTAGGGTTTAGGGTTTAGGGTTTAGGGTTTAGGGTTTAGGGTTTAGGGTTTAGGGTTTAGGGTTTAGGGTTTAGGGTTTAGGGTTTAGGGTTTAGGGTTTAGGGTTTAGGGTTTAGGGTTTAGGGTTTAGGGTTTAGGGTTTAGGGTTTAGGGTTTAGGGTTTAGGGTTTAGGGTTTAGGGTTTAGGGTTTAGGGTTTAGGGTTTAGGGTTTAGGGTTTAGGGTTTAGGGTTTAGGGTTTAGGGTTTAGGGTTTAGGGTTTAGGGTTTAGGGTTTAGGGTTTAGGGTTTAGGGTTTAGGGTTTAGGGTTTAGGGTTTAGGGTTTAGGGTTTAGGGTTTAGGGTTTAGGGTTTAGGGTTTAGGGTTTAGGGTTTAGGGTTTAGGGTTTAGGGTTTAGGGTTTAGGGTTTAGGGTTTAGGGTTTAGGGTTTAGGGTTTAGGGTTTAGGGTTTAGGGTTTAGGGTTTAGGGTTTAGGGTTTAGGGTTTAGGGTTTAGGGTTTAGGGTTTAGGGTTTAGGGTTTAGGGTTTAGGGTTTAGGGTTTAGGGTTTAGGGTTTAGGGTTTAGGGTTTAGGGTTTAGGGTTTAGGGTTTAGGGTTTAGGGTTTAGGGTTTAGGGTTTAGGGTTTAGGGTTTAGGGTTTAGGGTTTAGGGTTTAGGGTTTAGGGTTTAGGGTTTAGGGTTTAGGGTTTAGGGTTTAGGGTTTAGGGTTTAGGGTTTAGGGTTTAGGGTTTAGGGTTTAGGGTTTAGGGTTTAGGGTTTAGGGTTTAGGGTTTAGGGTTTAGGGTTTAGGGTTTAGGGTTTAGGGTTTAGGGTTTAGGGTTTAGGGTTTAGGGTTTAGGGTTTAGGGTTTAGGGTTTAGGGTTTAGGGTTTAGGGTTTAGGGTTTAGGGTTTAGGGTTTAGGGTTTAGGGTTTAGGGTTTAGGGTTTAGGGTTTAGGGTTTAGGGTTTAGGGTTTAGGGTTTAGGGTTTAGGGTTTAGGGTTTAGGGTTTAGGGTTTAGGGTTTAGGGTTTAGGGTTTAGGGTTTAGGGTTTAGGGTTTAGGGTTTAGGGTTTAGGGTTTAGGGTTTAGGGTTTAGGGTTTAGGGTTTAGGGTTTAGGGTTTAGGGTTTAGGGTTTAGGGTTTAGGGTTTAGGGTTTAGGGTTTAGGGTTTAGGGTTTAGGGTTTAGGGTTTAGGGTTTAGGGTTTAGGGTTTAGGGTTTAGGGTTTAGGGTTTAGGGTTTAGGGTTTAGGGTTTAGGGTTTAGGGTTTAGGGTTTAGGGTTTAGGGTTTAGGGTTTAGGGTTTAGGGTTTAGGGTTTAGGGTTTAGGGTTTAGGGTTTAGGGTTTAGGGTTTAGGGTTTAGGGTTTAGGGTTTAGGGTTTAGGGTTTAGGGTTTAGGGTTTAGGGTTTAGGGTTTAGGGTTTAGGGTTTAGGGTTTAGGGTTTAGGGTTTAGGGTTTAGGGTTTAGGGTTTAGGGTTTAGGGTTTAGGGTTTAGGGTTTAGGGTTTAGGGTTTAGGGTTTAGGGTTTAGGGTTTAGGGTTTAGGGTTTAGGGTTTAGGGTTTAGGGTTTAGGGTTTAGGGTTTAGGGTTTAGGGTTTAGGGTTTAGGGTTTAGGGTTTAGGGTTTAGGGTTTAGGGTTTAGGGTTTAGGGTTTAGGGTTTAGGGTTTAGGGTTTAGGGTTTAGGGTTTAGGGTTTAGGGTTTAGGGTTTAGGGTTTAGGGTTTAGGGTTTAGGGTTTAGGGTTTAGGGTTTAGGGTTTAGGGTTTAGGGTTTAGGGTTTAGGGTTTAGGGTTTAGGGTTTAGGGTTTAGGGTTTAGGGTTTAGGGTTTAGGGTTTAGGGTTTAGGGTTTAGGGTTTAGGGTTTAGGGTTTAGGGTTTAGGGTTTAGGGTTTAGGGTTTAGGGTTTAGGGTTTAGGGTTTAGGGTTTAGGGTTTAGGGTTTAGGGTTTAGGGTTTAGGGTTTAGGGTTTAGGGTTTAGGGTTTAGGGTTTAGGGTTTAGGGTTTAGGGTTTAGGGTTTAGGGTTTAGGGTTTAGGGTTTAGGGTTTAGGGTTTAGGGTTTAGGGTTTAGGGTTTAGGGTTTAGGGTTTAGGGTTTAGGGTTTAGGGTTTAGGGTTTAGGGTTTAGGGTTTAGGGTTTAGGGTTTAGGGTTTAGGGTTTAGGGTTTAGGGTTTAGGGTTTAGGGTTTAGGGTTTAGGGTTTAGGGTTTAGGGTTTAGGGTTTAGGGTTTAGGGTTTAGGGTTTAGGGTTTAGGGTTTAGGGTTTAGGGTTTAGGGTTTAGGGTTTAGGGTTTAGGGTTTAGGGTTTAGGGTTTAGGGTTTAGGGTTTAGGGTTTAGGGTTTAGGGTTTAGGGTTTAGGGTTTAGGGTTTAGGGTTTAGGGTTTAGGGTTTAGGGTTTAGGGTTTAGGGTTTAGGGTTTAGGGTTTAGGGTTTAGGGTTTAGGGTTTAGGGTTTAGGGTTTAGGGTTTAGGGTTTAGGGTTTAGGGTTTAGGGTTTAGGGTTTAGGGTTTAGGGTTTAGGGTTTAGGGTTTAGGGTTTAGGGTTTAGGGTTTAGGGTTTAGGGTTTAGGGTTTAGGGTTTAGGGTTTAGGGTTTAGGGTTTAGGGTTTAGGGTTTAGGGTTTAGGGTTTAGGGTTTAGGGTTTAGGGTTTAGGGTTTAGGGTTTAGGGTTTAGGGTTTAGGGTTTAGGGTTTAGGGTTTAGGGTTTAGGGTTTAGGGTTTAGGGTTTAGGGTTTAGGGTTTAGGGTTTAGGGTTTAGGGTTTAGGGTTTAGGGTTTAGGGTTTAGGGTTTAGGGTTTAGGGTTTAGGGTTTAGGGTTTAGGGTTTAGGGTTTAGGGTTTAGGGTTTAGGGTTTAGGGTTTAGGGTTTAGGGTTTAGGGTTTAGGGTTTAGGGTTTAGGGTTTAGGGTTTAGGGTTTAGGGTTTAGGGTTTAGGGTTTAGGGTTTAGGGTTTAGGGTTTAGGGTTTAGGGTTTAGGGTTTAGGGTTTAGGGTTTAGGGTTTAGGGTTTAGGGTTTAGGGTTTAGGGTTTAGGGTTTAGGGTTTAGGGTTTAGGGTTTAGGGTTTAGGGTTTAGGGTTTAGGGTTTAGGGTTTAGGGTTTAGGGTTTAGGGTTTAGGGTTTAGGGTTTAGGGTTTAGGGTTTAGGGTTTAGGGTTTAGGGTTTAGGGTTTAGGGTTTAGGGTTTAGGGTTTAGGGTTTAGGGTTTAGGGTTTAGGGTTTAGGGTTTAGGGTTTAGGGTTTAGGGTTTAGGGTTTAGGGTTTAGGGTTTAGGGTTTAGGGTTTAGGGTTTAGGGTTTAGGGTTTAGGGTTTAGGGTTTAGGGTTTAGGGTTTAGGGTTTAGGGTTTAGGGTTTAGGGTTTAGGGTTTAGGGTTTAGGGTTTAGGGTTTAGGGTTTAGGGTTTAGGGTTTAGGGTTTAGGGTTTAGGGTTTAGGGTTTAGGGTTTAGGGTTTAGGGTTTAGGGTTTAGGGTTTAGGGTTTAGGGTTTAGGGTTTAGGGTTTAGGGTTTAGGGTTTAGGGTTTAGGGTTTAGGGTTTAGGGTTTAGGGTTTAGGGTTTAGGGTTTAGGGTTTAGGGTTTAGGGTTTAGGGTTTAGGGTTTAGGGTTTAGGGTTTAGGGTTTAGGGTTTAGGGTTTAGGGTTTAGGGTTTAGGGTTTAGGGTTTAGGGTTTAGGGTTTAGGGTTTAGGGTTTAGGGTTTAGGGTTTAGGGTTTAGGGTTTAGGGTTTAGGGTTTAGGGTTTAGGGTTTAGGGTTTAGGGTTTAGGGTTTAGGGTTTAGGGTTTAGGGTTTAGGGTTTAGGGTTTAGGGTTTAGGGTTTAGGGTTTAGGGTTTAGGGTTTAGGGTTTAGGGTTTAGGGTTTAGGGTTTAGGGTTTAGGGTTTAGGGTTTAGGGTTTAGGGTTTAGGGTTTAGGGTTTAGGGTTTAGGGTTTAGGGTTTAGGGTTTAGGGTTTAGGGTTTAGGGTTTAGGGTTTAGGGTTTAGGGTTTAGGGTTTAGGGTTTAGGGTTTAGGGTTTAGGGTTTAGGGTTTAGGGTTTAGGGTTTAGGGTTTAGGGTTTAGGGTTTAGGGTTTAGGGTTTAGGGTTTAGGGTTTAGGGTTTAGGGTTTAGGGTTTAGGGTTTAGGGTTTAGGGTTTAGGGTTTAGGGTTTAGGGTTTAGGGTTTAGGGTTTAGGGTTTAGGGTTTAGGGTTTAGGGTTTAGGGTTTAGGGTTTAGGGTTTAGGGTTTAGGGTTTAGGGTTTAGGGTTTAGGGTTTAGGGTTTAGGGTTTAGGGTTTAGGGTTTAGGGTTTAGGGTTTAGGGTTTAGGGTTTAGGGTTTAGGGTTTAGGGTTTAGGGTTTAGGGTTTAGGGTTTAGGGTTTAGGGTTTAGGGTTTAGGGTTTAGGGTTTAGGGTTTAGGGTTTAGGGTTTAGGGTTTAGGGTTTAGGGTTTAGGGTTTAGGGTTTAGGGTTTAGGGTTTAGGGTTTAGGGTTTAGGGTTTAGGGTTTAGGGTTTAGGGTTTAGGGTTTAGGGTTTAGGGTTTAGGGTTTAGGGTTTAGGGTTTAGGGTTTAGGGTTTAGGGTTTAGGGTTTAGGGTTTAGGGTTTAGGGTTTAGGGTTTAGGGTTTAGGGTTTAGGGTTTAGGGTTTAGGGTTTAGGGTTTAGGGTTTAGGGTTTAGGGTTTAGGGTTTAGGGTTTAGGGTTTAGGGTTTAGGGTTTAGGGTTTAGGGTTTAGGGTTTAGGGTTTAGGGTTTAGGGTTTAGGGTTTAGGGTTTAGGGTTTAGGGTTTAGGGTTTAGGGTTTAGGGTTTAGGGTTTAGGGTTTAGGGTTTAGGGTTTAGGGTTTAGGGTTTAGGGTTTAGGGTTTAGGGTTTAGGGTTTAGGGTTTAGGGTTTAGGGTTTAGGGTTTAGGGTTTAGGGTTTAGGGTTTAGGGTTTAGGGTTTAGGGTTTAGGGTTTAGGGTTTAGGGTTTAGGGTTTAGGGTTTAGGGTTTAGGGTTTAGGGTTTAGGGTTTAGGGTTTAGGGTTTAGGGTTTAGGGTTTAGGGTTTAGGGTTTAGGGTTTAGGGTTTAGGGTTTAGGGTTTAGGGTTTAGGGTTTAGGGTTTAGGGTTTAGGGTTTAGGGTTTAGGGTTTAGGGTTTAGGGTTTAGGGTTTAGGGTTTAGGGTTTAGGGTTTAGGGTTTAGGGTTTAGGGTTTAGGGTTTAGGGTTTAGGGTTTAGGGTTTAGGGTTTAGGGTTTAGGGTTTAGGGTTTAGGGTTTAGGGTTTAGGGTTTAGGGTTTAGGGTTTAGGGTTTAGGGTTTAGGGTTTAGGGTTTAGGGTTTAGGGTTTAGGGTTTAGGGTTTAGGGTTTAGGGTTTAGGGTTTAGGGTTTAGGGTTTAGGGTTTAGGGTTTAGGGTTTAGGGTTTAGGGTTTAGGGTTTAGGGTTTAGGGTTTAGGGTTTAGGGTTTAGGGTTTAGGGTTTAGGGTTTAGGGTTTAGGGTTTAGGGTTTAGGGTTTAGGGTTTAGGGTTTAGGGTTTAGGGTTTAGGGTTTAGGGTTTAGGGTTTAGGGTTTAGGGTTTAGGGTTTAGGGTTTAGGGTTTAGGGTTTAGGGTTTAGGGTTTAGGGTTTAGGGTTTAGGGTTTAGGGTTTAGGGTTTAGGGTTTAGGGTTTAGGGTTTAGGGTTTAGGGTTTAGGGTTTAGGGTTTAGGGTTTAGGGTTTAGGGTTTAGGGTTTAGGGTTTAGGGTTTAGGGTTTAGGGTTTAGGGTTTAGGGTTTAGGGTTTAGGGTTTAGGGTTTAGGGTTTAGGGTTTAGGGTTTAGGGTTTAGGGTTTAGGGTTTAGGGTTTAGGGTTTAGGGTTTAGGGTTTAGGGTTTAGGGTTTAGGGTTTAGGGTTTAGGGTTTAGGGTTTAGGGTTTAGGGTTTAGGGTTTAGGGTTTAGGGTTTAGGGTTTAGGGTTTAGGGTTTAGGGTTTAGGGTTTAGGGTTTAGGGTTTAGGGTTTAGGGTTTAGGGTTTAGGGTTTAGGGTTTAGGGTTTAGGGTTTAGGGTTTAGGGTTTAGGGTTTAGGGTTTAGGGTTTAGGGTTTAGGGTTTAGGGTTTAGGGTTTAGGGTTTAGGGTTTAGGGTTTAGGGTTTAGGGTTTAGGGTTTAGGGTTTAGGGTTTAGGGTTTAGGGTTTAGGGTTTAGGGTTTAGGGTTTAGGGTTTAGGGTTTAGGGTTTAGGGTTTAGGGTTTAGGGTTTAGGGTTTAGGGTTTAGGGTTTAGGGTTTAGGGTTTAGGGTTTAGGGTTTAGGGTTTAGGGTTTAGGGTTTAGGGTTTAGGGTTTAGGGTTTAGGGTTTAGGGTTTAGGGTTTAGGGTTTAGGGTTTAGGGTTTAGGGTTTAGGGTTTAGGGTTTAGGGTTTAGGGTTTAGGGTTTAGGGTTTAGGGTTTAGGGTTTAGGGTTTAGGGTTTAGGGTTTAGGGTTTAGGGTTTAGGGTTTAGGGTTTAGGGTTTAGGGTTTAGGGTTTAGGGTTTAGGGTTTAGGGTTTAGGGTTTAGGGTTTAGGGTTTAGGGTTTAGGGTTTAGGGTTTAGGGTTTAGGGTTTAGGGTTTAGGGTTTAGGGTTTAGGGTTTAGGGTTTAGGGTTTAGGGTTTAGGGTTTAGGGTTTAGGGTTTAGGGTTTAGGGTTTAGGGTTTAGGGTTTAGGGTTTAGGGTTTAGGGTTTAGGGTTTAGGGTTTAGGGTTTAGGGTTTAGGGTTTAGGGTTTAGGGTTTAGGGTTTAGGGTTTAGGGTTTAGGGTTTAGGGTTTAGGGTTTAGGGTTTAGGGTTTAGGGTTTAGGGTTTAGGGTTTAGGGTTTAGGGTTTAGGGTTTAGGGTTTAGGGTTTAGGGTTTAGGGTTTAGGGTTTAGGGTTTAGGGTTTAGGGTTTAGGGTTTAGGGTTTAGGGTTTAGGGTTTAGGGTTTAGGGTTTAGGGTTTAGGGTTTAGGGTTTAGGGTTTAGGGTTTAGGGTTTAGGGTTTAGGGTTTAGGGTTTAGGGTTTAGGGTTTAGGGTTTAGGGTTTAGGGTTTAGGGTTTAGGGTTTAGGGTTTAGGGTTTAGGGTTTAGGGTTTAGGGTTTAGGGTTTAGGGTTTAGGGTTTAGGGTTTAGGGTTTAGGGTTTAGGGTTTAGGGTTTAGGGTTTAGGGTTTAGGGTTTAGGGTTTAGGGTTTAGGGTTTAGGGTTTAGGGTTTAGGGTTTAGGGTTTAGGGTTTAGGGTTTAGGGTTTAGGGTTTAGGGTTTAGGGTTTAGGGTTTAGGGTTTAGGGTTTAGGGTTTAGGGTTTAGGGTTTAGGGTTTAGGGTTTAGGGTTTAGGGTTTAGGGTTTAGGGTTTAGGGTTTAGGGTTTAGGGTTTAGGGTTTAGGGTTTAGGGTTTAGGGTTTAGGGTTTAGGGTTTAGGGTTTAGGGTTTAGGGTTTAGGGTTTAGGGTTTAGGGTTTAGGGTTTAGGGTTTAGGGTTTAGGGTTTAGGGTTTAGGGTTTAGGGTTTAGGGTTTAGGGTTTAGGGTTTAGGGTTTAGGGTTTAGGGTTTAGGGTTTAGGGTTTAGGGTTTAGGGTTTAGGGTTTAGGGTTTAGGGTTTAGGGTTTAGGGTTTAGGGTTTAGGGTTTAGGGTTTAGGGTTTAGGGTTTAGGGTTTAGGGTTTAGGGTTTAGGGTTTAGGGTTTAGGGTTTAGGGTTTAGGGTTTAGGGTTTAGGGTTTAGGGTTTAGGGTTTAGGGTTTAGGGTTTAGGGTTTAGGGTTTAGGGTTTAGGGTTTAGGGTTTAGGGTTTAGGGTTTAGGGTTTAGGGTTTAGGGTTTAGGGTTTAGGGTTTAGGGTTTAGGGTTTAGGGTTTAGGGTTTAGGGTTTAGGGTTTAGGGTTTAGGGTTTAGGGTTTAGGGTTTAGGGTTTAGGGTTTAGGGTTTAGGGTTTAGGGTTTAGGGTTTAGGGTTTAGGGTTTAGGGTTTAGGGTTTAGGGTTTAGGGTTTAGGGTTTAGGGTTTAGGGTTTAGGGTTTAGGGTTTAGGGTTTAGGGTTTAGGGTTTAGGGTTTAGGGTTTAGGGTTTAGGGTTTAGGGTTTAGGGTTTAGGGTTTAGGGTTTAGGGTTTAGGGTTTAGGGTTTAGGGTTTAGGGTTTAGGGTTTAGGGTTTAGGGTTTAGGGTTTAGGGTTTAGGGTTTAGGGTTTAGGGTTTAGGGTTTAGGGTTTAGGGTTTAGGGTTTAGGGTTTAGGGTTTAGGGTTTAGGGTTTAGGGTTTAGGGTTTAGGGTTTAGGGTTTAGGGTTTAGGGTTTAGGGTTTAGGGTTTAGGGTTTAGGGTTTAGGGTTTAGGGTTTAGGGTTTAGGGTTTAGGGTTTAGGGTTTAGGGTTTAGGGTTTAGGGTTTAGGGTTTAGGGTTTAGGGTTTAGGGTTTAGGGTTTAGGGTTTAGGGTTTAGGGTTTAGGGTTTAGGGTTTAGGGTTTAGGGTTTAGGGTTTAGGGTTTAGGGTTTAGGGTTTAGGGTTTAGGGTTTAGGGTTTAGGGTTTAGGGTTTAGGGTTTAGGGTTTAGGGTTTAGGGTTTAGGGTTTAGGGTTTAGGGTTTAGGGTTTAGGGTTTAGGGTTTAGGGTTTAGGGTTTAGGGTTTAGGGTTTAGGGTTTAGGGTTTAGGGTTTAGGGTTTAGGGTTTAGGGTTTAGGGTTTAGGGTTTAGGGTTTAGGGTTTAGGGTTTAGGGTTTAGGGTTTAGGGTTTAGGGTTTAGGGTTTAGGGTTTAGGGTTTAGGGTTTAGGGTTTAGGGTTTAGGGTTTAGGGTTTAGGGTTTAGGGTTTAGGGTTTAGGGTTTAGGGTTTAGGGTTTAGGGTTTAGGGTTTAGGGTTTAGGGTTTAGGGTTTAGGGTTTAGGGTTTAGGGTTTAGGGTTTAGGGTTTAGGGTTTAGGGTTTAGGGTTTAGGGTTTAGGGTTTAGGGTTTAGGGTTTAGGGTTTAGGGTTTAGGGTTTAGGGTTTAGGGTTTAGGGTTTAGGGTTTAGGGTTTAGGGTTTAGGGTTTAGGGTTTAGGGTTTAGGGTTTAGGGTTTAGGGTTTAGGGTTTAGGGTTTAGGGTTTAGGGTTTAGGGTTTAGGGTTTAGGGTTTAGGGTTTAGGGTTTAGGGTTTAGGGTTTAGGGTTTAGGGTTTAGGGTTTAGGGTTTAGGGTTTAGGGTTTAGGGTTTAGGGTTTAGGGTTTAGGGTTTAGGGTTTAGGGTTTAGGGTTTAGGGTTTAGGGTTTAGGGTTTAGGGTTTAGGGTTTAGGGTTTAGGGTTTAGGGTTTAGGGTTTAGGGTTTAGGGTTTAGGGTTTAGGGTTTAGGGTTTAGGGTTTAGGGTTTAGGGTTTAGGGTTTAGGGTTTAGGGTTTAGGGTTTAGGGTTTAGGGTTTAGGGTTTAGGGTTTAGGGTTTAGGGTTTAGGGTTTAGGGTTTAGGGTTTAGGGTTTAGGGTTTAGGGTTTAGGGTTTAGGGTTTAGGGTTTAGGGTTTAGGGTTTAGGGTTTAGGGTTTAGGGTTTAGGGTTTAGGGTTTAGGGTTTAGGGTTTAGGGTTTAGGGTTTAGGGTTTAGGGTTTAGGGTTTAGGGTTTAGGGTTTAGGGTTTAGGGTTTAGGGTTTAGGGTTTAGGGTTTAGGGTTTAGGGTTTAGGGTTTAGGGTTTAGGGTTTAGGGTTTAGGGTTTAGGGTTTAGGGTTTAGGGTTTAGGGTTTAGGGTTTAGGGTTTAGGGTTTAGGGTTTAGGGTTTAGGGTTTAGGGTTTAGGGTTTAGGGTTTAGGGTTTAGGGTTTAGGGTTTAGGGTTTAGGGTTTAGGGTTTAGGGTTTAGGGTTTAGGGTTTAGGGTTTAGGGTTTAGGGTTTAGGGTTTAGGGTTTAGGGTTTAGGGTTTAGGGTTTAGGGTTTAGGGTTTAGGGTTTAGGGTTTAGGGTTTAGGGTTTAGGGTTTAGGGTTTAGGGTTTAGGGTTTAGGGTTTAGGGTTTAGGGTTTAGGGTTTAGGGTTTAGGGTTTAGGGTTTAGGGTTTAGGGTTTAGGGTTTAGGGTTTAGGGTTTAGGGTTTAGGGTTTAGGGTTTAGGGTTTAGGGTTTAGGGTTTAGGGTTTAGGGTTTAGGGTTTAGGGTTTAGGGTTTAGGGTTTAGGGTTTAGGGTTTAGGGTTTAGGGTTTAGGGTTTAGGGTTTAGGGTTTAGGGTTTAGGGTTTAGGGTTTAGGGTTTAGGGTTTAGGGTTTAGGGTTTAGGGTTTAGGGTTTAGGGTTTAGGGTTTAGGGTTTAGGGTTTAGGGTTTAGGGTTTAGGGTTTAGGGTTTAGGGTTTAGGGTTTAGGGTTTAGGGTTTAGGGTTTAGGGTTTAGGGTTTAGGGTTTAGGGTTTAGGGTTTAGGGTTTAGGGTTTAGGGTTTAGGGTTTAGGGTTTAGGGTTTAGGGTTTAGGGTTTAGGGTTTAGGGTTTAGGGTTTAGGGTTTAGGGTTTAGGGTTTAGGGTTTAGGGTTTAGGGTTTAGGGTTTAGGGTTTAGGGTTTAGGGTTTAGGGTTTAGGGTTTAGGGTTTAGGGTTTAGGGTTTAGGGTTTAGGGTTTAGGGTTTAGGGTTTAGGGTTTAGGGTTTAGGGTTTAGGGTTTAGGGTTTAGGGTTTAGGGTTTAGGGTTTAGGGTTTAGGGTTTAGGGTTTAGGGTTTAGGGTTTAGGGTTTAGGGTTTAGGGTTTAGGGTTTAGGGTTTAGGGTTTAGGGTTTAGGGTTTAGGGTTTAGGGTTTAGGGTTTAGGGTTTAGGGTTTAGGGTTTAGGGTTTAGGGTTTAGGGTTTAGGGTTTAGGGTTTAGGGTTTAGGGTTTAGGGTTTAGGGTTTAGGGTTTAGGGTTTAGGGTTTAGGGTTTAGGGTTTAGGGTTTAGGGTTTAGGGTTTAGGGTTTAGGGTTTAGGGTTTAGGGTTTAGGGTTTAGGGTTTAGGGTTTAGGGTTTAGGGTTTAGGGTTTAGGGTTTAGGGTTTAGGGTTTAGGGTTTAGGGTTTAGGGTTTAGGGTTTAGGGTTTAGGGTTTAGGGTTTAGGGTTTAGGGTTTAGGGTTTAGGGTTTAGGGTTTAGGGTTTAGGGTTTAGGGTTTAGGGTTTAGGGTTTAGGGTTTAGGGTTTAGGGTTTAGGGTTTAGGGTTTAGGGTTTAGGGTTTAGGGTTTAGGGTTTAGGGTTTAGGGTTTAGGGTTTAGGGTTTAGGGTTTAGGGTTTAGGGTTTAGGGTTTAGGGTTTAGGGTTTAGGGTTTAGGGTTTAGGGTTTAGGGTTTAGGGTTTAGGGTTTAGGGTTTAGGGTTTAGGGTTTAGGGTTTAGGGTTTAGGGTTTAGGGTTTAGGGTTTAGGGTTTAGGGTTTAGGGTTTAGGGTTTAGGGTTTAGGGTTTAGGGTTTAGGGTTTAGGGTTTAGGGTTTAGGGTTTAGGGTTTAGGGTTTAGGGTTTAGGGTTTAGGGTTTAGGGTTTAGGGTTTAGGGTTTAGGGTTTAGGGTTTAGGGTTTAGGGTTTAGGGTTTAGGGTTTAGGGTTTAGGGTTTAGGGTTTAGGGTTTAGGGTTTAGGGTTTAGGGTTTAGGGTTTAGGGTTTAGGGTTTAGGGTTTAGGGTTTAGGGTTTAGGGTTTAGGGTTTAGGGTTTAGGGTTTAGGGTTTAGGGTTTAGGGTTTAGGGTTTAGGGTTTAGGGTTTAGGGTTTAGGGTTTAGGGTTTAGGGTTTAGGGTTTAGGGTTTAGGGTTTAGGGTTTAGGGTTTAGGGTTTAGGGTTTAGGGTTTAGGGTTTAGGGTTTAGGGTTTAGGGTTTAGGGTTTAGGGTTTAGGGTTTAGGGTTTAGGGTTTAGGGTTTAGGGTTTAGGGTTTAGGGTTTAGGGTTTAGGGTTTAGGGTTTAGGGTTTAGGGTTTAGGGTTTAGGGTTTAGGGTTTAGGGTTTAGGGTTTAGGGTTTAGGGTTTAGGGTTTAGGGTTTAGGGTTTAGGGTTTAGGGTTTAGGGTTTAGGGTTTAGGGTTTAGGGTTTAGGGTTTAGGGTTTAGGGTTTAGGGTTTAGGGTTTAGGGTTTAGGGTTTAGGGTTTAGGGTTTAGGGTTTAGGGTTTAGGGTTTAGGGTTTAGGGTTTAGGGTTTAGGGTTTAGGGTTTAGGGTTTAGGGTTTAGGGTTTAGGGTTTAGGGTTTAGGGTTTAGGGTTTAGGGTTTAGGGTTTAGGGTTTAGGGTTTAGGGTTTAGGGTTTAGGGTTTAGGGTTTAGGGTTTAGGGTTTAGGGTTTAGGGTTTAGGGTTTAGGGTTTAGGGTTTAGGGTTTAGGGTTTAGGGTTTAGGGTTTAGGGTTTAGGGTTTAGGGTTTAGGGTTTAGGGTTTAGGGTTTAGGGTTTAGGGTTTAGGGTTTAGGGTTTAGGGTTTAGGGTTTAGGGTTTAGGGTTTAGGGTTTAGGGTTTAGGGTTTAGGGTTTAGGGTTTAGGGTTTAGGGTTTAGGGTTTAGGGTTTAGGGTTTAGGGTTTAGGGTTTAGGGTTTAGGGTTTAGGGTTTAGGGTTTAGGGTTTAGGGTTTAGGGTTTAGGGTTTAGGGTTTAGGGTTTAGGGTTTAGGGTTTAGGGTTTAGGGTTTAGGGTTTAGGGTTTAGGGTTTAGGGTTTAGGGTTTAGGGTTTAGGGTTTAGGGTTTAGGGTTTAGGGTTTAGGGTTTAGGGTTTAGGGTTTAGGGTTTAGGGTTTAGGGTTTAGGGTTTAGGGTTTAGGGTTTAGGGTTTAGGGTTTAGGGTTTAGGGTTTAGGGTTTAGGGTTTAGGGTTTAGGGTTTAGGGTTTAGGGTTTAGGGTTTAGGGTTTAGGGTTTAGGGTTTAGGGTTTAGGGTTTAGGGTTTAGGGTTTAGGGTTTAGGGTTTAGGGTTTAGGGTTTAGGGTTTAGGGTTTAGGGTTTAGGGTTTAGGGTTTAGGGTTTAGGGTTTAGGGTTTAGGGTTTAGGGTTTAGGGTTTAGGGTTTAGGGTTTAGGGTTTAGGGTTTAGGGTTTAGGGTTTAGGGTTTAGGGTTTAGGGTTTAGGGTTTAGGGTTTAGGGTTTAGGGTTTAGGGTTTAGGGTTTAGGGTTTAGGGTTTAGGGTTTAGGGTTTAGGGTTTAGGGTTTAGGGTTTAGGGTTTAGGGTTTAGGGTTTAGGGTTTAGGGTTTAGGGTTTAGGGTTTAGGGTTTAGGGTTTAGGGTTTAGGGTTTAGGGTTTAGGGTTTAGGGTTTAGGGTTTAGGGTTTAGGGTTTAGGGTTTAGGGTTTAGGGTTTAGGGTTTAGGGTTTAGGGTTTAGGGTTTAGGGTTTAGGGTTTAGGGTTTAGGGTTTAGGGTTTAGGGTTTAGGGTTTAGGGTTTAGGGTTTAGGGTTTAGGGTTTAGGGTTTAGGGTTTAGGGTTTAGGGTTTAGGGTTTAGGGTTTAGGGTTTAGGGTTTAGGGTTTAGGGTTTAGGGTTTAGGGTTTAGGGTTTAGGGTTTAGGGTTTAGGGTTTAGGGTTTAGGGTTTAGGGTTTAGGGTTTAGGGTTTAGGGTTTAGGGTTTAGGGTTTAGGGTTTAGGGTTTAGGGTTTAGGGTTTAGGGTTTAGGGTTTAGGGTTTAGGGTTTAGGGTTTAGGGTTTAGGGTTTAGGGTTTAGGGTTTAGGGTTTAGGGTTTAGGGTTTAGGGTTTAGGGTTTAGGGTTTAGGGTTTAGGGTTTAGGGTTTAGGGTTTAGGGTTTAGGGTTTAGGGTTTAGGGTTTAGGGTTTAGGGTTTAGGGTTTAGGGTTTAGGGTTTAGGGTTTAGGGTTTAGGGTTTAGGGTTTAGGGTTTAGGGTTTAGGGTTTAGGGTTTAGGGTTTAGGGTTTAGGGTTTAGGGTTTAGGGTTTAGGGTTTAGGGTTTAGGGTTTAGGGTTTAGGGTTTAGGGTTTAGGGTTTAGGGTTTAGGGTTTAGGGTTTAGGGTTTAGGGTTTAGGGTTTAGGGTTTAGGGTTTAGGGTTTAGGGTTTAGGGTTTAGGGTTTAGGGTTTAGGGTTTAGGGTTTAGGGTTTAGGGTTTAGGGTTTAGGGTTTAGGGTTTAGGGTTTAGGGTTTAGGGTTTAGGGTTTAGGGTTTAGGGTTTAGGGTTTAGGGTTTAGGGTTTAGGGTTTAGGGTTTAGGGTTTAGGGTTTAGGGTTTAGGGTTTAGGGTTTAGGGTTTAGGGTTTAGGGTTTAGGGTTTAGGGTTTAGGGTTTAGGGTTTAGGGTTTAGGGTTTAGGGTTTAGGGTTTAGGGTTTAGGGTTTAGGGTTTAGGGTTTAGGGTTTAGGGTTTAGGGTTTAGGGTTTAGGGTTTAGGGTTTAGGGTTTAGGGTTTAGGGTTTAGGGTTTAGGGTTTAGGGTTTAGGGTTTAGGGTTTAGGGTTTAGGGTTTAGGGTTTAGGGTTTAGGGTTTAGGGTTTAGGGTTTAGGGTTTAGGGTTTAGGGTTTAGGGTTTAGGGTTTAGGGTTTAGGGTTTAGGGTTTAGGGTTTAGGGTTTAGGGTTTAGGGTTTAGGGTTTAGGGTTTAGGGTTTAGGGTTTAGGGTTTAGGGTTTAGGGTTTAGGGTTTAGGGTTTAGGGTTTAGGGTTTAGGGTTTAGGGTTTAGGGTTTAGGGTTTAGGGTTTAGGGTTTAGGGTTTAGGGTTTAGGGTTTAGGGTTTAGGGTTTAGGGTTTAGGGTTTAGGGTTTAGGGTTTAGGGTTTAGGGTTTAGGGTTTAGGGTTTAGGGTTTAGGGTTTAGGGTTTAGGGTTTAGGGTTTAGGGTTTAGGGTTTAGGGTTTAGGGTTTAGGGTTTAGGGTTTAGGGTTTAGGGTTTAGGGTTTAGGGTTTAGGGTTTAGGGTTTAGGGTTTAGGGTTTAGGGTTTAGGGTTTAGGGTTTAGGGTTTAGGGTTTAGGGTTTAGGGTTTAGGGTTTAGGGTTTAGGGTTTAGGGTTTAGGGTTTAGGGTTTAGGGTTTAGGGTTTAGGGTTTAGGGTTTAGGGTTTAGGGTTTAGGGTTTAGGGTTTAGGGTTTAGGGTTTAGGGTTTAGGGTTTAGGGTTTAGGGTTTAGGGTTTAGGGTTTAGGGTTTAGGGTTTAGGGTTTAGGGTTTAGGGTTTAGGGTTTAGGGTTTAGGGTTTAGGGTTTAGGGTTTAGGGTTTAGGGTTTAGGGTTTAGGGTTTAGGGTTTAGGGTTTAGGGTTTAGGGTTTAGGGTTTAGGGTTTAGGGTTTAGGGTTTAGGGTTTAGGGTTTAGGGTTTAGGGTTTAGGGGTTTAGGGTTTTGGGGTTTGGGGTTTGGGGTTTGGGGTTTTTGGGTTTTGGGGTTTAGGGTTTGGTGGTTAGGGGTTAGGGGTTAGGGTTTTTTTTGTGGAGAATCCACCAAAAAAGGTGGGGGGTTAGGCGGGACCCCTACCTGTCAAATACAACCGAGAAAACGAAAGATACATAGGAGGGGGACATGAGCCAAAACCTCCCCGAGATAATGAAAAACAAAAGAAATATGACAAAACCTATCGTCTCACATAAGGAATCGACTGGGCGTCTGTGCGAAGGATACCGAATAGGCCTCTAGGCAGCTCCTGAGAGGAAAAGAAACGCCGACTAGATTTATGAGAGCAGGCCCAGTTGGCCAAGAAGTCTGCTGCCGAAGTAGCCTCGCGGAGGACATGCTTCACCTGAATGGAAGCTGAAGAAATCAAGCGGCATGCCTGTCGCAGCATATACGAATAATCCCACCGAACTGGACCCTGGGAGAGAACCTATGATACCACCGTAGCAGAATCCGACTCAACCTCGAGAACCGAGTGGCCCAACTAGGAAGCCAACTCCAAACCCTCGCAAACCGCCATGAGCTCAGCATATAGGATAGGCTTGTGACCCAAGAATGATCCAAAAGCAGGTAAGGCAACGCCACGGTGATCCCGTAATATACCCCCGGAAGCAGCCATCCCAGGGTTGCCCCTCGAGCAACCATCCACAGTCAGCTTGACCACACCAGGAGAAGGTCTGGTCCAGGCAACTAATCGTATCAGTCTCATGGGGGTAGCCAAGACTCTCAAGCCTTCCAAAAACCGGGAATCCAAGACTCCCCTCAGTTGGGGAGGTTTGAAACCAAAAGCAGAACCAGCAAGTCTAAGGTCGGCGCCAGCCTGAAAGATAACTGCATCAGTAGAGAAAGACTGCGAGTGGAACCGGGAAGCATTTCGGGCCTTCCACACTTGCCATAAAATGAAGCAAGGCAGAAGGACCCGAAGATGATGTCGGGAGGGGGCACGACGTCTCCAAATGAGAAGCAACGCACGGGGAGACATAAAACCAAGCTCTCGCATCCCCAAAATCCGCTGGTAGTGACCCCAAATGAGACGGGTCCTCGGGCAGTCCAGAAAAAGGTGTCGAAGGGTCTCAGCCTCCCGACCGCACACACACCTAGAAACCATGTGAAATCCCCTCGAGCACAAGGCATCATCAGTAGCTAGAAAACCATGAAGGAGTCTCCAGAGAAAGAAAGATACTCTCGATGGAATGTGTCTCTGCCAGATAATGGAATAAACCTCATCTCGCGGTCTAGTGCACCGCACAAGCTCCCAAGCAGTCCGTAAGTGAAAGGTGCCATCGGGGCTAAGATCCCAGTGAATCAAATCTGGCTCCTCACAAGAAATAGGCACCAATAAAATCTGCTCAACAATAGATATAGGTAGAATGTCCTCCAGCTTGCCTCTGTCCCAGACTGTGCCCTGCCAATAAAAGGAAACCGGCCGCGAGGAAGCCGCAGCAGGGTTAAAAAAATATAAGGGGCAAGAGCCCAACCAGCAATCATACCAGAAACTGCACTCTCCCTGCCCAACAAGCCAACGCTCATGAGGACCAGCCGTATTACGAATCAAACAAAGACGTCTCCAAAGAGGGGAGGCAGGATAGTGAAACTGAATAATGCCCGGATGCAAGGTTCGACAATACTTGGACTTCATAAAGGAAGCCCAAAGCGAACTCTGCTGACGGAACCGCCACCAGAGTTTGATCTCAAAAGCCTCTGCCATATCATCGAAGGACCGAATGCCGAGGCCGCCCTCATCAACAGGAAAACAAACTGCCGGCCATCTACACCAGTGGATCCGCCGTCTCCCCTCGGAATCACCCCATAAGAATCGGGTGAATAGTCTCTCTAAGCTCTGGATCACCGTCGAGGGAGGGCGGAGAATATGAAATAAATGCAAAGGCAAGGCAGACAGCACGTGGCGAATGAGAATCAGCTTCCCACCAAAGGAGAGCAGTCGGTTGGCCCAGCCGGAGATCCTCTCCCTGACCTTCCGGACCATATCATCAAAGTAAGAAATCTTGAGGCATCCGGTGAAGATCGGACACCCAAGATAAATAAAGGGGAGCTGTCGCCACTGAAAACCAGTAACTGAGTGCACAATAGTCCGACAGGAGGCTGAAGCCGGTTTCCCAATGTAGAAGCTGCTCTTGGTCCGACTAATCGACTGCCCCGAAACCGCCTGATAGTGGTGAAGGAAATCCATGACCCGCTGTAAACTACAACGACTCCCATTTGCAAAAATAACAATGTCATCCGCAAAGCTCAAATGGGAGATATCAGTAGGGGCGGCAGATCGGTACCTAACCGAAGGGTACCGGGAATAAAGGTGATCTAAGCCTCGAGATAGAAATTCAGCAGCAATAATAAAGAGACAAGGAGAGATGGGATCTCCCTGCCGAAGACCCCTCTCAGACTGAAAATACCCATGGATGGCTCCATTCACTAGCACCGAAAACCAAGGGCCGTAGACAGCTCTCCGAATCAAGGAAATCCAACGCTCCGAGAACCCAAAACAGCGAAGCATCTGGAGAATGAAGGGCCAAGACATACGATCATAAGCCTTTTCCATATCTAGTTTCAACACCACATTGTAGCCACGGGTACGTCGGTTGAGATCATGAGCGAGTTCTTGAACTAGGAGCACGTTGTCATGAATCACTCGTCCGGGAACAAAACCGCTCTGGGTGGGGGAGATAATCCGAGGCAGGATGGGTGACAGTTTCTGAACGAGCAACTTGGTGATAACCTTGTTGCTCACGTTACAGAGACTAATCGGCCGGAAGTCAGCCCAAGAGGAAGGGGATTCCTTCTTGGGCAGAAGGACCAAAAAAGTACTCTGAAAACCCCTGGGCATGGCCGAACCTCGGAAATAATCGAGAACATCATCTAACAAATCCCGCCCTATGATGTCCCAACAAAACTGGTAAAACCTGGCACAGAAACCATCAGGACCCGGAGCGCTCTCAGGATCAATGGAAAAGACCGCCCGTCTAACATCATTAATATCCGGCTCCCTGCATAAAACCGCATCATCCTCCGCTGTCACAAGGGAGGGAATAGTGTCAAAATCAGTCTGTTGGAACTGTCCGGCGTCTCCAGATAATAAACCCCGAAAATAACCAACGGTGGAGGCAGTAACAGCAGAAGGATCAGTAATCCACTCAGAAGATGAATCATCACGAATCCTGTGGATATGGAATAACTGGCGCTTTTTCCGGATAATCGCATGGAAGAAGCGGGTGTTAGAATCGCCCTCACGGACCCATCTAACACTAGACTGCTGGCGCATAAAGATCTCCTCACGGAGTAAAGCCTGCTGTAA
>MKYO02026817.1:229026-241956 GCA_002013955.2 Citrus medica | reverse complement strand
AAAGTTAAAAGAGATCTCGTCGAAGCCCTGATTGATGGAGAATTTTATATGCGGGAGGATGCGGAAGTGCCAGACAAAGACAAGGGGCTAGAATGGCAATTGATGCACTTGTGGGAAATTTATACAGCACAACACAACCCATCACATCATTCGAACAAATAGCCCTGGTTCATTTTCTCACTTTAGACTCTTGGCCATCCTGAGAAGGTGAGAGATATCATATATCAGTAACTGGTATATAATTTTCTTTGGTGTGAAAAAAAGATTTATTTTACCTAAGTAGAGCACACCATGAGAACGTTCTTCTCATCCTTGTTTCTGGTGGACTTTAATCCTTTCTTCTGGTACAACTTTTCATAGTAATATATTAATTTTCATTTCCTGGTTTATATTGACAAGAGAGACGAGGTTTCGCTCAAACAATATGTCTTAGCCCTCTTTTATCATTGTAGATTACGGTATCAAAGGATCAGACGATTATCCTTCTTTGTAAGGCTTGCATAGGACATGAAAAGGTCTGTGTTGTGACATTTCACATTATTTTCCAACAAGTTATCAGAATTTTCAATTGTGTTTATAATTTGAAGTGACTCTGCTTTTCAGTTTATACTGTTTGGCTCTTTTGTGCTTCTTTGGGCTGTTTTTATATTTTTGGACAACTTGCTTTTCAGTTTATAGTGGAGATTCACAATGGAAAATTTACAAGATTTCCCTGAAGAGAGCTGTACAAAGCACTCTTATCTCGCTGCTGTTATAAAGGTTTGGTTTTTTAGAATTGTTAATTAGTTCTTCAAGAGCTTTGAAACTGACTTGTGCTGGGCATAGAATGAAAGTTCTCAGCCTAACATGACCTATTAGCACGATCCATTTGGGCCAAGTCATGACTAGGTCTAAACTCTAAATCCTGGTTGGCTAGCCAAGAAATTTGAATTTTCTTTTATCTACTATTAAAAAAAGTTGAATAAAATCATTTATAGGGAGGATCAATGATCAGGTCATTTTGGATAAAATGATTTAATTAATTGATTAATTCTTTGGATTCAAATTACATTCCCATCTTCATATGATTATAATTGAAGTATAGAGCAGACTAATACCGTACAAATACTTTGATACTTTAAAATGGGAAAAAGAGAAGAAAAACAATACCAAACAGTCAATTAGACATTATAATATATGTGAAGTTTTGGAACTGGATTTTGGTAGAAGTATAATAGGAATGTGCCAAGGATGAATCAATTTGCTTGTTTGGTTACGGTAATCGCATTTAGAAGACATGACTGCATCTTATTTTGTTGTTGCATCATGCTATAAATGAAATTTGGCTCGTTGAGATGAAAGATTGTTGAATTAGAGATGTTAGGTAAGGAAGTATTCTGATTTGAAATGAAACGGGTGTTGTTGTTGTAAGGTCTATGGAAGTAATAAAGCTGAAGTGCGTGAAAAGAATGATAGAGTTGCTAATGCCATAAATGCTGTCAAGGTTGCAACTGAAGAAGGAGTTGGTAAACCTCTTATATTTTTGGCTTTTGTTGGTCTATCTTGTTTGATTGATGCATGACATACAAATGTTATATGTATTCTGATGCATTTGCAGTTAGTGTCATGTCACTTTTATATGCCTGCAAGGAGATGGATAAATTGCAAACTGCTAACCATGGTAAGAAGATTGGTGTTCAAGCTATCCAATATGCTCTTGAGGTTTTCTTTATTCTTCTTTTTAATTATGTATGTGATATTTCTAAAACCTCTTATTGTCTATCTATCTAAAGGCAGAGGGTTGCTAAGATTATTCCTCGTTGAAAGGTGAAAAGTGACATATACTTCACAAATGCATTCGTGGTTTTCGTTATAGGGCATGAGGCTTATCTTTTATGTATCTCAAGAGTGAATCATGGTAGAGAATATTGGTAACAAAATGTCTAGTTTTTCAGAGCCTTCTGATTGGTTGAGCCTGCATCTGCAGATGCTGGTGAGCGTGATTGCTTATAGTGCTGGAGTTGATGGGTCAGTTGTTATCAAGCTACTCGAGGGATCCAAGCCTAAACCCCTCTGTAAAGGTTTGCGTCTGTTTCCCCCTTTTTCAAATAATGGAAATTTGAAAAGGAAACGAGTGAAATTCAAGGGTTGGGAATTAAGGTGAGGGAATTAAGGTGAAAATGCAGATATGCTTATGCCAGAAATTGTTTTTCCATTGAAAACCATAAGAGCAGTCTTGGTGGAGGCTACAAGGTAACTAACTAGTTATTTAAAACCTTTAAGCTTATGCTAATTTTTTTTTATCTAAGCACATATTAATTCTTTCTTCTTGTGTAGTGAGATGTTAGCAAGACTTTGAAATTGAGGCTCTTAAGGTGGCTCAGCTTGTCTTTCCAAGAATATTTGCAAAGAAAGTTCCAGCTGATACAAGCCTCTAGAGTAAAACAAAGGCGTAATGGAGGCTTCTATCAGCTTTCACTGGGTGCTGTTATGGTTATGGGGATTTATAATCCAAATTCTCATGACACATTATATTTATTTATTATTTGTTTGAAAAGCATACATTAAGCTTTTTCATAAACTATACACGAACAAGAAGCGGAATATATTGGTCATCAGGAGTTGCGCCTTAGATAAATAATACATGGATGCTCCAACTTCTTATATGCAGTTTATTTTTTTTCTTTTTCCCCTTATTTTCCCTTTTCTATTAGAAGCAAAAATATTCTCGACATCCCATTTCTAATCTATGTATATAATATCCCTCCAATAAAATGTTGCCAGATTATGGTTGCTATTACCATTAGCAAGAGGTGAGTGGTAGATTTGTTGTTTTGTTGCAAAATTAATATGTCAACTTTATTGCAAACTTTGCACTTGAAATCGGAAGTCTTCTATTTTTTTTATTTTTTGAAAAAATAAGAATGGTATTTAAATAAGAAGGGATATCAACGGAATTGAACTGATGGTGTGCTTGTTTATCAGTGACATTCATGTTTATTTTTCAGAAAATACAATCCATAATAAGAATAAATTTTATAGGACCACTCAAAATGAGAGTGTGGAATAAAATTCTCATTTTCTAAATTGGTCTTTTTTTTTTACCCTTATTGATATTGAAATTCAAAAATTTCTTTTTCACCTCCCATATAAAAAAAAAAACCAATTACTTCAATAATTTTATTATTTAAAATTAACATTTATAAAAAATTATTATAAAAGATTTTTTTTTCTCTGGAAAACTAGTTTAACTTAATATTATTAAGAAATATACATACATTTTAGTTTTATTAGTTTAGCTCAATTTTGCTTTTTTTTTGGAAGTCAGTGTTTTATATTTATTTTAGTGCATGTAATATGTAAAAATAACTTGATTTTACCTATTTTGATAAATTTACGTTATTTTGGATTTAAATATAAAAGGTATTAAAACTCCATTTATATCAATTTTTTTTTATTATTATTAATGTTCTCTTTGGGAAGGATATAAGTCTTCCATCACTTTCATTTTGTGTCACATTATAATTTGTGGTACATTTGGCAACTTGCATTACATTGTATTGCAATTGCATTGAAACACTGCTCTTATGCTAACTCATGCTTGGTTAAAATTTTTAGTTGCATTGCACTACATTTAAAAGTTGGCTAATATAAGAAAAGGTGTATGAAATAGATTCACAGGGGAGACGGTGGCAGGGTTTCAGCTATATTATATTCAAACATTGTTTATATTTTAATTATAATCGTATAATTTTTATTATTTAATGAATTATAGGAAATTTATATTTAAATAAAAATTTAATTTAATTACTAATAAAAGATAGTAACACACCTAAATATTTAATAAATAAATGATTATACATTATTTTATTTCATTAAATATAATCATTTTAATTATTTACTTTAAATATGTAAAAAGTATTTTAATTTTATTTTATCATTTATTATTCAATAAAAAATTAATTTATAACTTAATATCATATTGTTTTATAAATATAATATAATATCATTTATATTATATTATATTATGTTATGTTATTATATAGTATTATACTTTTAAATGTAATATTAAATTTTACTACATTATAATATGATTATACTATATTCCAATAACGAATATATAGAAATAAATTAGATTATAATATAATATTATTAATATTATAACATAGTATTGTAGTGTTTTATTATTTAATCATAGTATATGATTAAATCATGTTTATTATAAAATTAATATATAAAAATAATTATTAATACTTAATTTCAATAATTAATAATGGAATCCTAAAATATTAATAAACTTAAATAATATTAATTTAATTTTGACATCAATATAAAAATAATATTATTTTCATAATACTGTCTATGTTGCGCCAAACATAATATTGTAATGTAGAAATCCTAATGCAATATATCGTAACACAATACATTTAATGCAAAAAGTGTGCCAAACAAATCCATAAAGCACAAAAATTAAAGAAGGAGAAAGGACAATAAAAACAGGCAAAAAAATAAAAACAAGTCGTATTCTTTAGTCAAGACTCAAGGGTGGAAATTGAGACTATTTGCAATTATTAGGTAGAAATTTGATTTTCTTTTTCCCAATGGATATAACGTTGATGGATGATACAAATTTTATACAGTTGGTGTAAAACTGAATTAATTTAAATTTTTGTAGCATTTTCTATAATGGAGTAATATTCAAATCAACAGTTGATAATATCTTTAAATTTCAATAACTTTAATTAGCATCATCAACAATCTGTTGAAATGTTATCAATATAATTCTTCGGTAGGAAAATTGTCGGCTAGTCTCATTAGTCAGAACGATTTCTTGAGTCATTATCACTCAGACTCACTTTTAAATTTGAATATGTAAGTAGATTTCTAATTAATTAAATTGAATAGTTGTGTTTTGTACCTGTGATCACTTGAATTCCACTAATAATTATTAAAAGTTGAAGAGCATCAAATTTATTTATTTTTTCTAACTTGTCGAGGATTGAAAAACATTGTTGAATCATTAATAGGAAAATCATTCAAAAAAACGTAGAATGAGGATGCAAGACAGCAAGAATATTAATAAGTATGTTAAAGCCGGCTAAATTAAGAAAATTTTAAGTAGTTTATGTAAATCATATTTCCATATGTTTCTAATATCTTATTGCATAAAAATTTCAGTAGTTTAAGTAAAGATTTTTTCAGAACCGTAAAGAGTGTACAAAATAAAACTTAATGATAAATTATTTGAATCCTCATAATACTCACTTGACCCACTTTTTAGGTTAAAAAAAAGAAAATTATTAAATTGCCTCTAACATAAAATACTATTATAGAATTAATAAGTAAACAACATGCTCTCATCTTTGGATCGACAATCTCTAAATTTGTTTAATTTTTACATACACACACACACGTAGTAATTTTCTAATCTAGAATTTTAAATTACGGGAAAATCTAGAAAAACTTTAAAATCTTATAATTTTAAAGGATTATGAAATTAGCACTTTAAAGCCGCAGGGTTTTAAAACTTTTTCAGACTTTCCTGTATTTTAAAATTCTAAATTGGAACATTTATATATATATATATATATGAGTGAGAGAGAGAATCTTGGATTTGTTAAAGTTTGAAAAAAGCTATTAAGTCACAACGCAATGGTATTATACTATTAAACTTCACAATTTAATGACTTTTCTACACCTTAATAAAGTTGCTTGAAAACCTCTAGTGGATGCCTTTAATAACTCAATTAATATGTCATCTTGGGCACAAAAGAAGTAAAATTCTTGCCCAATTAGGTATTGGAGAACTTGAAAGATTAAACATACTCACTTTTATTAATGAAAGCTCTAAAACACTCAACTTTCACAAACACTTAGAAGCTTGCTTCTTTTTCTTCTTTAAATTTGATCTCTTATTTTTGTGACATTGACAATACAAATAGCAAGGGTATTTATAATCCCCAAAACTCAATACAAATCACACATACAAACTAAATAAATTTGATTGCAACTGTTCATTTATTCTTAACCATCACACTAATCTCAACCTAACTCACTCCACTCTGAGGCTTATTTTACAATGCCAAGTAGTGTTCTCAACCTAATGAAGTCCTCTTACTTTAGTGGCTTGGTAAGATATCAGTAATGTAATCATGTGATATGACATACTTTTCTTGTACTTTCTTTCTTTCAATGTAGTCAACTATGAGATGATAATGAGTGTCGATATGCATACTTCGATCATGAAAAATTGGATTCTTGGATAGTGCAATTGGTGACTTTTTATCGATACAAATTTTGATTGCCTTTCTTTGCAGCAAAGTCAAGTCCTTCAACAAATTCTTTAGCCAAATTGCATGACAAACAGATGATGTGGTAGCTACACACTCATTTTGATAGGTGGAAAGTATGACAATTGGCTGCTCATTTGACATATATGTGAAAGCAATGTCTGCCATAAAAAATACGAATCCTGTAATGTTCTTTTGATCATTTGTATCTCTACTCCAATCACTATCGTTATATATAACAAGCTCGTAGTCATTGAAGAATGAGTATAAGAAGCCAAAATCAATTGTACCTTTAATGTAGCAAATGATTCTTTAATGGATAAATTAAGGGAAAATATCCACCGTCCACCCGTTTTTTCTAACTTTTTTAAAAATATACAATTCTTTTTTTTTTGTTGGAATCCACCTAAAATTACATTTTTTTTCACTTTTCCACTTCCGTTTGGAATCCGTTAAGAAAACTAATGGAAACTTAAAAAAATGACCATTTTACCCCCCAAAACGAAAAAAACAATTTCACCCAAAAATTACCAAAAATAATGAAATTAAATCTAAATATTTTCCCCATCAGTTAATAAATAAATTAATTCCACAACCATCAAATGAAGTTTTTTTTAAAAATATGTCTATAATTAGAATGCTAAATTATAATAAAAGTATTAAAAATAGCCCAATTTCACAAACTATCAATTGAATTTAAAATAAGTAGAGTTTTATTATTTATTGAGTTATAATCTCTAGTAGTTAAGATTTTTTTATACTTCATTAACGTACCAATAATGATATTTATCATTAAATCTGATTATTTTTGGCATTTTTAAGGTGAAATTGTAATTTTCATTTTGGGGGTAAAATGGTCATTTTTTAAAGTTTCCGTTAGTTTTCTTAACGAATTCCAAGCAGAAGTAGAAAAATGAAATAAAATGTAACTTTAGGTGGATTCCAACAAAAAAAAAAAGAAATTGTGTATTTTTGAAAAAGTTGAAAAAAACGGGTGGACGGTGGATATTTTCCCATAAATTAATATCATGATTTTAATAAATAAAATTATAAATATCATGATTTTATAAATGATAAATAAAAAAATTTTACGACATTAATATTTCATTTATGAAATCATAACTTAGTTAATAGTTAATGGAGATATGTTTCATTTGTGAATGAAATATTTTTCATATTTATACATATAAAAAAATTATGAACGAAATATTTTTATGATAAATGAAAAATTATATTTTCATTCAATGGAGTTCAAGTGCAATTATAATATTAGTAGTTTAAATAAAATTAGGTGTAATTGTTATTGTAGGATTGTAATTTTATTTTTCATTAATCATTACTATGATCTAGAAAATTATTATTATTATTATTAGGCTGATGGAATTAAAAAAACACTCCAGGCACGTGATTGAATAAAGTAGTCAGGCATGTGGGTATTTTTGGGTACGCTGGACATGTGGGCTTAAAGGGGAAAAAATGATGTGGGTTGTGCCTAGCCCATATTAAAAAAAGTGGGCACGACCCACAGACCCTAGTGGGCCGATGCTTGACGGATTGTGTTGTGCGTTGGCCATCATTAGTTTTTGGATTGAACAACTTAAGGGTTGGAAGAAGAACAAGAAGAGAAAAAACAAAGTTGCAGAAAATCATGAATTAGTTTCAAGGGTATATTGGGCATTAAGATGGATTTATAAAGGATAATATAAAATTTGAAATTTTAACAAGGGTTTAATAAGTAAAGAGATTTGAATTTAATTTGGTGGATTCAAATGTACTCAAGTAAACTTAATTATTTGACATTAGTATATTAGTGTATGGGATAATAAAATTATCATGATAATTTGTAGAGTATAAATAGTGCTATCCTTTTTTTAAATAGTAACTCTTGAAATTGTCTGTTTAGTCTATGGGAACATGCTTGTTTGTGAATGCCAATTGACTTTACAAAGGGATAAACGGAGCATCATTAATCTATCCAAAAGAAGCGCATAAGATTTTTTATAACATTATATATACGTGCTAATAAATGGATGAGCGCTTTGTTGACAAATGGATGAACGCATTGTTAACGAGATGATAAGTTGCAAATGTAGGACTTAAAAAAAAATCTTAAAGAAGTGTTGTGGTTATAAACTTATAATAGTCGTGAGTTTCTAAGACTTGAAAGGTTATAGTCCGCGCACATCTCCACTAGCTTCTCTTGGCCACCAAACTAACTATTTGGTGCACATGAATTTACCAATTGATAAATTGTGAAATCAGTATCGGCTATGACTAACATGATCCATCATAATTATTTCTCGTCTCCGAAGAATTATTAGTAACTGTAAAAGGAAGTCTTCAATGTGAAGAATTATTTGTGAATATTTGTTCCTGAGTTTGGTCCATTGTTTTGTGAGATGAAATAAAAAAAAGGAAAATAAGAAAAAAAAGAACGATGAGGAAGAAGACAGAGTTGAAAAAACAAAAGATTTCTCTATGATACTGTATGGATTTTTACAGCATTGATAGTAGGATTAATGTGGACCATCAGATGTAAGAGTTTTAATATGAATCATTAATTTAATATAATAAATAATTAGATAATTAATTAAAATATAACAGGTAATCTACAGGTTGCGGGTAAACATCAATTTGTTAATTTTAAATTAATGTTAATTTTAAATTAATATTAATTTAGAAAAAAGTCACTCACACCTCTAAGGTTTGCTTAAATAATCATATAGATCCATTTAGTTTCATAAATGATCACACAGACTTTCTTAGTTTCATAAATGACTATTATACCTTTTGATTAAAATAATCTTTTTTTAATGATGGATTAAAATAATCTAAATAAATATAAATATAGTAAGAAGATAAAAATAATAAATAAATATCATATGATACAAATAAAATGTTATAATAAGTATAGTTGATAAAATAACGTGTACAATGAAAATTTTGCTAATATTAAGTTATTATTAGTCTATCTTGACGGATTAACTAAAATCTATTAATTCAAAAATTGCTTTTAAGATTTATATTAACGTAGATATAATTAAATAAGATATTGTAAAAAATAATATAAATTTTATAAATCATTGTGAAATTATTGTGAATGTTAGGTATAATTATTTAATTTTAGTAGTATGTCAAAAAGATTTAAATATTAGTAAAAAGAATATGACAAACTAATAATAAAAGAATATGAAAAATAAATAATGTTAAAATAATTTTGTTAATATTGAAAATATTTTATACTTATTTAATATATTATATTTTTAATTTAAGGAGTTATGTATGACCATTTAAGTAAAATTTAGAGGTGTGGGTAGTTTTTTCCCTATTAATTTTGTAGCCTATTTAAAGTACTATATCATTCTATATCATACATCGCACTTAAGATGTTGATTTTATTGAAGTGTTATGTTATTAAAAATTAAACTTTGCATTTATAATGTACTACAACTTTAATGTATTATGAATTGATTTGTGAAATATAAATATTAACAAAAGCTAATTTGTAGACTAATAAAGTAAACCATATTTTATGGGCACTAGATACATTAATCTAATGTCAAATAAGATATATCACATGATATTTCAAACTGTAGTCCAATTTTCAGCATTTGCATATGGTTTTATAAGCTAGTAAACCAATAAAATATACCATGAGAAATCAAAGGCTATTGCATATATTGCACCACTGGATATATATATAATCTTCCATGGCCATGCATTAGAATAAAATAATCTAACCACACAGACTATATTCGATTGATAAATTTTGAAATTATTTTGATTACATGATAATCGAATTATCTTATAACATTAAGGATATAAATTAAGTACTATTTTATCAAATTTGAGTATCGCATTGAGTTTTCAAATTAATTAAATGTTGAAACTCTTTCATGTTTGGCCTGACATTATTACTTAATAAAATTACGAAAAGCCAATAATGAATGATGTAGGATACATAGTAAAATAAACTTTAAAATGTAATTAAGTATTCCCATAAATTTTTATAATTAAACAAAATATGTTTTTTAAGTGAAATTGTGAGAATATTTAAAATTGTAGGGATGGTCACTAAAATTTCTCAGACTTGAGCAAACTACACGATCCCACACGGTTTATTTTGACAAATACAACTTGTTAACCGCTGACTATTGGTAGAATAAGTTCCTATCAACAAAACACAATTCAAACTCATATTTGCAAGTAACAAACAATATCTCATCAACGAACAAATTTGAGTGGAGTTTTTGGTCAATCAATCTGAATAAATTTGAGTAGTGTTTTTTTGTCAATTAATCAAGTTTTTGGGTTTTCCAAAAATTTATGTTCAAGGTCAATTTGGGAGCTATCATTACAAGAAAGTAATGGATATTGATCAACAAAGTTAGTACTGTATATATTTAGAATTGTTATGATTATTTTGCTGTTGAGTGGAGAGATGGTTATGTGGAGATTTCAGCTATGTAACCATGTAATGACCAATGCTTTAAAATCAAACACTTGTTCGATAATTTGACAAAACAAAAAAGAATTAACAAAAATGTAGAAATGTAAGAAAAATGGGCATGTAATGTTTGGCAATCGTGCTTCTAGGGGAAAGAGGCTGAAACAAAGAACTAATACATTTTTTAAGTTGGTTGCTTCAGTGATTCTGAGTAGTCAGCATTTTTTAAGCCATATATTCTGTAGAAACCTTCAAATAGAAAACTGTAAAATTCTTTGAACTCCTGAGGAATAAATCTTTCTAGACATATATAGTTTGTAATTTTATTCCTTGTTAATTGATATCAGTTTATTCAGAAACTTCGGGTCTTGTGCGGTTTCAAGACGGGTGTGACCTTTGTGCACTAAATCGTGAATATCTTTAAGAAGAGAAGTCCAAATTTGATTTTGTAAATTTCCTCCATAACTAGACACATTTATCTATCAAATCATATAATTATGCAATCTCATATATTCTAGATCAATACAGTTAAATCATGAAATTTGGCTGATACTCATTTACTTGGTTGCTTCAGTGATTCTGAGCAGTCAGCATTCTTTAAGCCATATCTTCATGTAGAAAACTTCAAATAGAAAATCGTAAAATTATTTGAACTCCTGAAGAATATACGTTCTAGAAATATATAGTTTTTAACTTTATTACATGTTAATTGATATCAGTTAATTCAGAAATTTCGAGTCTCGTGTAATTTTAAAGACGGTTGTGACCTTTGTGCACTAAATCGTGAATATCTTTAAGAAGAGAAGTCCAAATTTGATTTTGTAAATTTCGTTCATAACTAGACACATTTATCTATCAAATAATATATATTATACAATCTCATATATTCTAGATCAATACAGTTAAAGCATAAAATTTGGATGATAATCATTTACTTGGTTGCTTCAGTGATTCTAAGCAGTCAGCATTCTTTAAGCCATATCTTCATGTAGAAAACTTCAAATAGAAAACCATAAAATTATTTGAACTCTTGAAGAATAACTATTTCTATAAATGTATATTTTGTAATTTTATTCCTTTTTAATTGATATCAATTAACGCAGAAACTTCGGGTCTTGTGTAGTTTCAAGATAGTTGTAACCTTTGTGCACTAAATTGTGAAAATCTTTAAGAAGAGAAGTCCAAATTTGATTTTATAAATTTCGTCCATAACTAGACACATTTATCTATCAAACAATATATATTATACAATCTCATATATGCTAGATGAATACAGTTAAAGCATGAAATTTGGTTGATAATCATTTAGTTGGTTGCTTCAATGATTCTAAGCAGTCAGCATTTTTTAAGCCATATCTTCATGTAGAAAACTTCAAATAAAAAATCATAAAATTATTTGAACTCCTGAAGAATATACTTTCTAGAAATATATAGGTTTTAACTTTATTACGTGTTAATTGATATCAGTTAATTCAGAAACTTCGGGTGTCGTGTAATTTTAAAGACGGTTGTGACCTTTGTTTGTGCACTAAATCGTGAATATCTTTAAGAAGAGAAGTCCAAATTTGATTTTGTAAATTTCGTCCATAACTAGACACATTTATCTATCAAAGAATATATATTATGCAATCTCATATATTATAGATCAATACAGTTAAATAATGAAATTTGGCTTATAATCATAGACTTGGTTGCTTTAGTGATTTTGAGCAGTCAGCATTCTTTAATCCATATCTTCAGGTAAAAAACTTCAAATAGATAACCGTAAAATTATTTGAACTCCTGAGGAATAATCATTCTAGAAATAAATAATTTGTAATTTTATTCCTTGTTAATTGATATCAGTTAATTCAGAAACTTCGGGTTTTGTGTAGTTTCAAGGCAGTTGTGGAAGATTTGTTTCTCTTTCAGTTTCCTATATGCAAATAATATTTTCAATGATAAATTTTCACCACATGCGTCTTAAATATTGTCCGTAATCTCTGCGATCTTCACCCTAAACTCATCTCCCTTGCCCACGAAATTTTGACCACTTGATTCATTTTTACTATTTGAACATCTTTACTAGAAGAGTTCATCTTTTCCTTCCATGGGTGTGATTGGATATGAGTTATATTATGTTTAAGTGCTCCAACTACACTATACATTTTTATATCAATGCATAAGTATCTAAATTGTTCTTCTTCAGCTCACCAAGTTCATACCTAACAGCGG
>MKYO02026817.1:211567-227939 GCA_002013955.2 Citrus medica | reverse complement strand
ATGTGCTTTTTAGATTGAAGCCCTCGCTGGGAAGTTCAATTCACTTTATCACATATGATCAAAACCACAGTTTCTAGTGTCATTTTTTTGGGGTTTTGTTGATTACATGGAAAGCAACTAATTACTATAGCTGACGCATGGAAAACAAGATTAGAAGCACAATATTGCACGCACAACGGTTAGCAGCGCGCGACCAATAGCACACGCTACCAGCAAGATAGAGATATAAAAGGGCTTATTTTCTCCCAAAAAGAGAGTGAGACCACATTATTCAGATCAGAAAAAAAGATTTTTTCTCTTTAATTTTGAGAGAAAATTTTTCTCCTGCTAGTTGTTTTTAGTGGTGATAAAGGCGCCGACGCGTCAAGTGCAGATCAAACATAAGTCATAAGCTAGAAGATCATTAGTGACAGATTGTGATCTAACAAGCGTGGTGGTGATGGATCGTGATCTAACAGGCATGGTGGTGACAGATCATGATTTGGGAGCCTAGATTAACTCAGCGAAAAAGCCAAATCAAATTGTGAAGGTATGATTTTCTAGATACAAATTCCTATATATTATCTGAGATCGATTCTAAAAGGTTTTTTAAAAAATTGATTTTTCCCCAACAACTTAATGACTGGAGATAAACCTCTTTTTTTTGTGATTAGTATCTTCAGATGAATGACTAGAAAATACAAGGAAGCTAGGTTGTTTGAAATTGATTAGATGCAGACAAGCACCTATGCTCAAAACTATAGAATCCTCCAATCAAGCATGCAGGTTGATTTAGAGAATTGAAGAGAAATCTCTTCCTTGGCAAGATTACTCTTGAAGTCATTTCACAATTTCTCAACCTTTTATTTAACAAAAATCAGAACGTGTCTAGAACAATTGCAATCATTGTAATACAATTATGTTCATGTAAATAATTGAGGACTTGTAACTAATTAAAGGTGAAAGAAATGTATCTATAGTCAATCCCAAATCAAATGTAAAAGAATAGATTCAAGAAACCAAGAAGCATAATGAAAAGAAAATTAGAAAAAGAGCGAAGAAATTTTTTGCTTGTAGAAACTTTGTTCAATAGATTGTGGTGTGGAAACGACAGTGCTTCTTGTTAGGAAATTGAGCTTCGTCCCAAGATCACTCCAAGCAATTTATCAAGCAACAAATTAATAGAAAATTAAATGGAGAATACACCAATCACACAACACAAAATTTACGTGGAAAACTCCAAATCAAAAGAAAAATTATGGCTGTTGTCACAAGACAACCAGAGAAAAAATATTCACTATGTGGAAAATTATTACAACTACACTCTCAGAAATAATTTTCTCTCACCCAAGCCCCAAATACATAATTCCGAGAAATATCCCTTAACAATGCAAACCCGTAATACCCATATTGAGGAGCCAACTTCTCCTTCAATATAACTACATGCTTAAGAACATTTCTCTCTATCAATTTCTCACCAAAACTTGGATTCCTTCTCTAGGATTTGGGATGCTTTCAAATGAAGAGATGAACCCCTTTATTTATAGCCACCAGTGACTATTGTTTATTTTGTGGCTACTATTCATTTTACGCCTTTTCATTTTTTTTAATCAATTTTCAACAATCTCCACCTTGATTAAAAAAAAAATTCATAGCCACTACTACAAAACACTATCTTCACCAACAGTCATAATTTTCAATACAGAGAATTATCATACTCCCCCATAAAGAGTATACCACTTAGAATCAACCATTCTAAGATTTTTCTAGGCACATGTCAAACAAATCAGCTGAAAATTATGGTGCAATTCTCATGCTTTATTTTCTGAGAATTCTTCAACCATGGCATAACGTTTCCACCACACACCTTGCATTTATACCAAGCCAATGCCAGCGTGCAAACGTGTGGACCCCGCTGATCATAACATGTTCTCTTTCATGGCTACTTGGAGATCTACATGCCAAAAGAACTAACTCAGTCTCCTATCAAAAGGAAACTCACCATCTGTGAGAATATCAGTATTTCCTTTACTAATTCTATAGCAATTTACCGAGCCTGCTCCACCTTCTTGACAATTTCCTTAAGGTGCCAAAATTGTCCACACCTTCAAATCTTTGTGCATACCAGATTGAATACACCTTTGACTTGAATTTTCCACAAGCCAATAAAATATTCTTCCATTAATTTTTTTAACAACATCAAACTCGACCAAGTTTGAAAATCACCAACTGCTAAAATATATGCTTTACATAAACAGTACCATATACCCCAAGTACAAACCGTTGGCTCTGATACCACTGTTAGGAAATTGAGATTCCTCCCAAGATCACTCTAAGCAATTTATCAAGCATCAAATTAATAGAAAAATTAAATGGAGAATACACCACTCACACAAAACAAGATTTACGTGGAAAACTCCAAATCCGGAGAAAAACCACTGCCATTGTCACAAGACAACCAGAGAAAAAATATTCACTATGTGGAAAATTATTACAACCACACTCTCAAAAATAATTTTCTCTCACCCAAGCCCCAAATACAAAATTCCGAGAAATATCCCTTAACAAAGCAAACCCGTAATACTAATATTGAGGAGCCAACTTCTCCTTCAATATAACTACATGCTTAAGAACATTTCTCTCTCAATTTCTCATCAAAACTTGGATTCCTTCTCTGGGATTTGGGATACTTTCAAATGAAGAGATGAACCCCTCTATTTATAGCCACCAGTGACTATTGTTCATCTTGCGGCTACTGTTCATTTTGCAGCTACTGTTCATCTTACAACTACTGTTTATTTTCCGGCTTTTCTTTTTTTTAAAAAAAAAAATCAATTTTCAACACTTCTTTCAGTCAACAATGATTCTTCAAATTGATCAATTGTTATGGCACTTAGAATCAATTTCTTGTCACGAGTGAGGGTCTTGGCCAGTGGCTGAAGAAATTTTTACCATGCAGTGGTGGTGGATGACGATAGTGCTTCTGTCAGTCAACGGTGAGTCTTATGGCACTTTGAAGTTTGGCTTTTGTCAACCAACTACAAGTCTTATGGCGCTTTGAAATTTTGAGTTGATTCGTTGTTACGAGTGTGGGTCTTGGCCAGTGGCTGGGCCTGCGTTGATCTCGCTCTTGAGCCCAGAGTTCAATCAAAGTCTTAGGCCTATGTCGACCAAACATATTGCGTTGACGGTTAGGATCAAATAAGGCTAGTGCAATGTAGTTCACAAAATTGGATGTCATATAAAGTAGATAACGGTAAGCACCAGGCTATTTCATTTAAGTACAAAACTGTGGTGTAACTGTTGCATGGTACCACAGATTTATTTTTTATCTTTTTTACCCTTACTTTTTTAATTATTTATAAATTTATCATTATTTTATTTTTTTCATTCTTATTTCCTCTCCTCCATATTAAGATATTATGTGCCCTTTTTCTCCAGTTAGATCATTAACCAATTATTAGTCAATAACTCTTTTGAAATTAAAATATCATTAACTAATTAATTACCTCAATTATTTTTCACATCACAACCAAAAAAAAAAAATGCAGCAATTTGATTTGAATATTTCGATGGCAATTGCATAAATTAAAATAAATCTATCAAGTATAAGTGATTGATGTCATATTGGTTTGCATTATAGATAAAGTTTAAGTTTTGTTATTTTTTATTAACCAATAACTTTGAAATTAAATTGTACTATAGTTATTTTTTATTTAAAGTTCAGTCTGCATTTATTTGAAAGTGGTGACCAAAGCATAAAAAAGATAAAATACATAGTTTTTATAATTATTTATCTAATATTTTATTTTAGTAATGTCATGCTAGTTTTATTTTGTAAGCTAATTTATTAATTGAATTTTAATATGATGTCATCACTTATCTCACTCCTTAAAATAAAAAATAATAATAATAGAGAGTTAGATATTGATGTTTAGTTTTATGTCGAATTTTTTATCTTGAGACAACTGTTGTGCAAATTTTATTGAACTCGCAAGTGTATAAATCTATTGTAGAATAGATTAATGGTGACGAGTGTCGATCCCATGAGGAGGTGGATTTTAATTGTATGTAGAATTAATTTTTCTAAATGGATGGCTGGATTTGTGGTGAAAGTGACTTTAGATTATCCTAAAATTAGATTTTAAATGGCGAGAATAAATTGAATGGAAATTTATTGGAATAATGTACTTGGGTATCTGGATCCGTATCAACATGCACCATGAGCTAAATAATCCTTATTAATACCAATTAAATCATGGGGGGGGGGAATCCACACCTCATGAACCACACTCTAATCAAAATGGTGTTAAGGGTTTATCGTGTCAAATAATAATAACCTTAAACTAGAGAGCCGGTGAAACCAATGCGATATCTAGACAAGATTATTATTATTTATCGATGAAAAGTCAAATCATCCACAAAAATTAGAGGGGAAGAGAAAGTATATTTACCAAATAAAGCCCATGACACATGTTGAGACTTCACCTTCAACCCAAGCTTGAAAGAAAATTAGCTACTCATAATTGAACTAGGGGTAAAATAGAAATGTGTTAAAATACGAAGAAAATACAATACAGAGAATGAATTACAGAAAATGGAGTCCAAAAATGGACTCAAAGATATCAAATTAGGGGGGGAGAGCCCCCTTTTTATAGATACATTAAGTAAATCATGGTCATCGGATCAAAACATTTCAAACACTCAAGATTGCGCCACATCATCAGTCAACAGTACAGTAACACGGTTTGACCCCGGCTTGAGCAGTGATGCGGTTTGGTTAAAAATAATCCTGTGTAATGCATGTACCGTACGTGAGATTTTTGGTCCACTAATATGCTAGCACGTCATCAATCAACAGTGCATAAGAATTTTAGTCCAACAGAATCGTGACACCTTATCAGTCAATGCCACATCATCTATCAATGCCACGTCATCGATCCGTTTATGTGAACAATGTCATGAACAGTAGCATAGACAGTACCGTATATGTGAATAGTACCGTATATGTGAACAATGCCATTTTTCCTTTTATATTCCACCTAAGGTTTTCGACCGTCCTGAGTTCAAAAATGATGTATGTTTTACCATCAAATCTCTCGTTCATTGTGAAATGACTATGATGCCCCTAAAATACATAAAATACTTAATTAAAATAAAACACACATAATTAAATGACAATAAGTTTAAATACATAAAAGTAAGGGTGTTAATAAAACTTGAAGTGTAAAATGACGATTTTCTCCTTTATAAATATACATTTTCTAACACTCAACCCCCCCCCCAACCAGCTTATTGCTAGTCCCTAGCAAATAAAGCGAAAACAAAATTCAAATCCAAAATGATTTTTTTGTTAACAATCATGTTTATTTAATCAGACTAATGATAGTAATCAAATAAAAGTATAAGCATCATCTCCAGTCTATAGAAACATCGCACCCACATCAACCATCCACATGAATCAGCCCAATAGACTTTGTCATAACTACTTTCAAGAATGACATGTCAAACCCCAAAATCTCACTAGAAGTAGTGACACTCTCACAAAGAAATTAAACCCAATAAAAATAGTTACTCCAATGAATGGTAATTGAGAGAAAATAATAAAGAAGTGATATCACATGCTCTCACCAAGATGAAAGAAATATGCCCCCGGCTTAGAAATAATACGCTATCAGGTCAAATAAAAATGCTAGTCAACCCAATTTATTTTTTTATGCACCACTATATCTTTTTAGCCCATATAACTAACTTCTACTTCAGACTATAGTTCACTAAAATCAAGAAGGACTTTTATTAGGACGTAACTTCGGTTTGGGACATGGCTAACAAAGAAGGGAAATAAGGAAAACAAAGTGTATGTTTGAGAAAAATACAAAGGATTTTTTTTTGGAAGTTGCAAGGTGGATTTCACCTATTATTGTTATTTTTTTCTTTTTTTTTGAAACAACAAATTTGTTTTTTGTTTTGGGCATAAGTTCACTATAAAAAAATATTTATTTACATTTTTCTCAAACATAAATAGGTGATGGAACTTGTAAGATATTGGTAATACTCTAAATCGGAGTCGATCAAAATGATAAGTTTGACAAAGAAAAGTTTTTTTTTTCAAAGGCTCAAAAGGGTTAACTATGGACATTTGATAAAAAGGAATGGCTAGAAAGGCTCAAACGAATCAAAGATGGTATTTCCATCATTTTTTAAGGTTCTAAAGAATCTTTCATATCTACTAGTTAGATGGGCCTCCATATGTAGCAGCACGCATTTTTTTCTTTTTTTAATTTTATAATTTTTTTTAAGGGTTAACTCAAAAGAAATCTAGAGATCGTGTATACAATAATAAACTGCTAAGCTGTATAAAAAATGGACAAAATGGTTACTCTCCAAGAAAAATGATAGGCTCAAAAACTCACTTGGTACTTATTATGACATGTTCATTCCTTCTAGCAACTCATATTTGTCTATGACATCAACATGTAGAGTAGTAAACATAGTGTAACATCACTTAAGACCAAAGATAATACAAATACTAAAATTTGAAATTAATCATGTCATCCAATGTTAAAACAAATCACACAATTTTTTTTAAACAACATTCTAACCCCCAACCTATTCTAAACATAAAAAGAAAATATGCATGCAGAAATGTGACAATGATGCGGAAAAACTAATTAAAAAAGTTACACTTAAAATGATAGAAAACGAAAATGATTTTTTTTTATAACTTAAGAAGATACATTTATAGAGGCAATATACTCCATATTCAGCCATCTTTGACTCAAAAAAATTGAAAATGTATATTTATAAAGGGAAATTAAAAAGAAAAATGAACATCAAAACATTATAAAGAAAAAGAAAATGTTTGAATTTTTTTTTTGTTTTTTTTTCAAACGATGAAAATGCGTTTCTAGAGTCACTACACTCCATATTCAGCCATCTTCAACACAAAAAGTTAGCAACAGTTAGTTTCTACAACAAAAAAAATCAGTAAAAACTTAACCAAGATTCCACAATTATCGACTATTCCCTCTCTTCAACTAGAACGAAACATTGTCCTCAATGTTTGAAAGGAAAGAAGTAGAGTTTAGAAGACATCACCTGGGTGGTGCAACATAGAAGAAAATATTTACAAGCGGGGAGTTAAATCTAATTTGTACTTCTTACTGCAGCTACTTTACCATCATTATTTGGACACTCCAACACAAAGGTCCAAGGGTTTGGCTCCGGTCTATAAGCTTGTAACAAATCAAGTAGCTCATTGGCAGTGTGAGCACAAATAAAAAGCTTTTTGGCATTAGAAGGAACGAAATAGTTTTTTATTGCATGGTTAAGAAATGCGATAAAGCCATCATAAAAATTATTGACATGTAACAAACTGATGGGTTTCTGGTGAATGTGCATATGGGCCGAAGATGCTAGTGTGATAAGTGCCTCTAGTGTTGCAAGATCTCATGGAAGGAAAATAAAAGCATCAGCATGATAATGCATTTCAGTTATTCTTTCTTGCATACTTGAGACGACTAACTCTTCTCCAGTCGGTGAGTTAGACAAACTGCCCAAAGGTTTTAGGACTCTTGGGATGATGCCTAACACTTGGCTTCCTCTGACAAAAGCAGCTTCTAAGACCAATTTTGATAACCCTCGGTTACCTCCTCCATACACCAGGTGTAATTTTCTCTCTGCTATTCTTTGACCAAGATCTACGGCGGCCTCAACGAACTCTTTATGTTTGCCATAGTTAAATCCAGAAAGCACACAAATGTTCTTGAATTGTCTATTGGGAGTAGCTGCCATTGGAATATTTCTCAAAAACAATTTGTGAGTGCTTAACAAAAAGTCTTATTTAAGAATTTTGGTGACATTGGATTACAACTGTGTATGAGGTGCTATGTCAGTGTCAAATAACGCGTAAAGCACATGGCTCACAAGTCAAAAAGGAAACAGTAAAAAGAAAAAGAAACAATGATAAAATAAAATTATTAAAGACAATAATGCAAATAATAAAACAGCAGTGGAATAAAATAACAGTTAAGTAAAAGGATATTTACAAGTAGTTGCGACTGTGGCTCACATCTTCCTCTAGTTTTACGTCTAGAAACGGCTTGAACGCCCTCTATGGGTCGAGGATAGGCTTCCCATCCAGTTTTCTTATAAACTGGCAAACATGATCGTTTATAGTTAGATTCCCGAGACTATCGTTCATGCTCTTTCTGGAATAATGGCCATAACTGGAGAATCGCTTCTTGCACATATCCACTGGGATACATTTCAAGAGACAAAAGAATATCATCCAATCACTCTTTATTCAAGCCATCCCTAATTAATTGAATCTTATCTTCCCTGTTATCAGACACCATCCCTAAAGAACATGGATTTTTATCACAACTCATTACGGCACACTTATGACAAGCAACCAAAATTTTTCGAGCTCTTCGTTTTCTTGCATAATATCCTTTACCACAACCAGGCATGTATGCAATAAATTTTGGAAGTAACTCACCTGCCAATCGTACTTTAACCTCGATTAACCAATGGATGTCAGTAGGTATGTTATTCCTCATGAGCAATTGCATGCGTTCGGACTGAGCTTTATAGATTATAAGGAGGGCATTCTGAGGAAGTGAAGGGAATCGATTGTGAAGCTTTACTAGAATCTCATTTCTATCCATACCTTTGCCTCAGAATATCAGTTATTATGGAAAACTGAAGTAACCGACTTGATTATCACGGAGTACCGTTATCCGCCACTTCATCGGGATAACAAACTAAAGCACACAAACAAAGAAAAACAAACTAAAACACACAAAGAAAATTAAAATCATCCTCTTATTAAATTTACCTCAAGCTCCAACTGGATGTTGTAGACACTTCTCTCAATATCTCTGAGTTGGCTTTCTAAATCCTCAACATAGGCTACTAACTCTGGTGGTTGCAGAGCCCAAATACGATATGTTTTACAAAATCGAATCTACCTTTTGAGATGAGATTTTACACATTGAAGTGGTTTAAGGATGTTAAGGAGGAACTGTTTAGCTATGGTACTCATGATTAACAATGATAAGAGAAAACTTAATGGTTAAACAAACACACTTATGCAAAAATAATTTCAATTAGCAAAAGAATAATAAAAAGAAAGAAAGAAAGAAAAATCAAATCACTGAAATGAAAGAAAGAAAAACTTAATTCAAATCTGGTGGGTCACTCAAATTTATTTCGATGTCCTCTCCATGTGATTGGTACTCTAGATATGGCTTTAATATTTGACCATTAACTTTAAACGTGACAGCGTTCTTTGGGTCCTTAATTTCAATTGCCCCATGTGGAAAAACAGTATGAACAATAAAGGGACCAGGCCATCGAGAGCGTAACTTACCTAGGAATAGGTGCAAGCGAGAATTGAATAACAACACTTTCTGACCTGGAGTGAAAGATTTTCTCATAATTTGCTTGTCATGAAAGACTTTCATTCGCTGCTTGTAAATTTTGGCATTTTCATATACATCATTGCGAATTTCTTCAAATTCTGCCAATTGTAATCTTCTATCTGAGCTGGCGTGCTGCATGTCAAAGTTAAATTTCTTGATGGCCCAATATGCACGATGCTCGAGTTCCACAGGTAGGTGGCAAGCTTTTCCATACACTAGCCTGTAGGGTGACATCCCAATCGGAGTCTTGAAAGTCGTTCTATATGCCCATAATGCATCATCAAGTCTTAATGACCAATCTTTTCTGTCTGGCCTCACCGTCTTTTCTAATATGTGCTTTATTTCTCGATTGGAGATCTCAACTTGGCCACTGGTTTGTTGATGATATGGGGTTGCTACTTTGTGAGTGATTAAATACTTTGTCAAAAGAGTTTTGAATGCTTTGTTACAAAAATGGGCACTACTATCACTGATTATTGCTCGAGGGAATCCAAAGCGCGAAATAATGTTGTTTTTAAAAAATCCTATCACGACCTTGTGATCATTGGTTTTAAGTAATTGCTTCAACCCATTTCGATACGTAGTCAACAGAAACCAATATATATTGATGGCCAAAAGAAGGGGGAAAGGGTCCCATGAAGTCGATACCCCATACATAAAAAATCTCAACCACTAAAATTGGATTTAGTGGTATTATGTTCGTTCATATAATGCTCCCCATTCGTTGACACCTATCACATGAAGAACTGAAAGTGTAAGCGTCTCGAAATATAGTTGGCCAATAAAAACCATATTGTAAAACTTTAGTAGCTATTTTCTTAGCACTGAAATGGCCTCCACAAGCTTGTTCATGGCAGAATGAAAGGATATTCTGAATTTCATTTTCTGGGACACATCGTCTAACAATTTGATCTGCACAATACTTGAACAAATATGAGTCATCCTAAAAGAAATTCTTTATTTCTGTAAAGAATTTAGCATTGTTTGCTTGGTCCAATGCTCTGGAAGTTGGCCTGTAACAAGATAATTAACGATATCAGCATACCATGGTAATACTTCCATACTCATCAATTGTTCATCGGGGAATGACTCATTCAATGTTAATGGCTCTGTAATTGTGTCAAAATGCAGACAAGAGAGATAGTCTGCCACAACATTTTCTGTGCCTTTCTTATCTTTAAATTCCAAGTCAAATCCCTGCAAAAGTAACACCCAACGAATTAGTCTAGCTTTTGCATCTTTCTTTGTGAGAAGATATTTAAGAGTAGCATGATCTATGAATACAATTATTTTACAACTAATGAGATAAGATCAAAATTTTTCCAATGCAAACACTACTGCTAATATTTCTTTTTCAATAGTTGAATAGTTCAACTGTGCATCATTCAATGTCATACTAGCATAATAAATAACATGGGGACTTCGACCAACTCTTTGTCCTAAAACAGCTCCTACTGCATAATCAGATGCATCACACATGAGTTCAAATGGTAAGCTCTAGTTTGGGGCTTGAATGATGGGTGATGATGTCAACAACTGCTTTAATTTTTCAAACGCCATGAGACATGAATCATTAAAGATAAAAGGTACATCCTTAGCAAGTAAATTGCATAAGGGTCTAGAAACTTTGCTAAAATCTTTAATGAAACGTCTATAAAAACCAGCATGCCCAAGGAAAGATCTTACTTCTCTGACTGTTTTGGGTGGAGGAAGATTAGAAATGAGATCCACCTTGGCTTTGTCAACCTCAATACCTTTGCTCGAAATGATGTGACCGAGAACAATACCTTGTTGTACCATAAAATGGCACTTCTCCCAATTCAAGACTAAGTTCTTTTCGATACATCTCTGCAAAACTTGTGTTAGATGATGTAAACATTGATCAAACGAGTCACCAAAGACAGAAAAATCATCCATAAAGACTTCAAGGAATCGTTCAACCATATCAGAAAAAATGCTCAACATGCATCGTTGAAATGTGGCAGGTGCATTACATAATCCAAATGGCATCCTCCTATATGCAAATGTGCCAAAAGGGCAAGTGAAAGTAGTTTTCTCTTGATCTTTTGGTGCTATGGGAATCTGATTATATCCTGAGTAGCCATCTAGAAAGCAATAAAATTCATGGTCTGCCAATCTATCAATCATTTAATCGATAAATGGTAAAGGAAAATGGTCTTTACATATGACAGAATTCAACTTTCTATAATCAATGCATACACACCATCCTGTAGTCACTCTAGTTGGTATTAAATCATTATTGGCATTCGTAACTACTGTGACTCTTGAGTTTTTTAGAACAACTTGTACAGGACTGACCCATGAACTATAAGAAATTGGGTAAATGATACCTGCGTCTAATAGCTTGAGAACTTCAGTTCTAACAACTTCTTTCATGTTAGGATTTAACCGAAGTTGCATTTCCCTAGTAGGTTTAGCATTTTCATCAAGGTGAATGTAATGCATGCAGTCTACTGGGTTTATACCTTTAATGTCTGTTATGGTCCATCATAATGGTCTTTTGTGCTCTTTTAAAACATCCAACAATTTACCTTTTTGTTTGTCATTTAGGGATGATGAGATGATTACAGGTAGAGTACTTTCTTCTCCCAAAAATGCATATTCCAAAGTGTTGGGTAATAGTTTGAGCTCGAGTTTCGATGGTGATTCTGATGATGAGATGATTTTCTTTTCTGATGGTGCTAGTTGTTCAACTCTTGACTTCCATTTATTATGGTCCATGGATGGTGCTAAGTCAAGTAGGGTGTTGACCTCATCGACCGATATGTCAATATCAAAATCCAAACCAAAGTGAGTTAAGAATGTTTGTAAAGGATCATCACTAAGTTTTGAAAGAAAAGTATTATCAACTATTGTTTCTATTAAATCCACATAAACAATTCCATTATCTGCATTATGAGGTTGTTTGGCAATATTGAAAATGTTTAGCTCCATAGTCATGTTGCCGAAGGACAACTGCATATTTCCAGTCCTGTATTGAATGTGAGCATCCATAGTTGCCAAGAAAGGTCAGCCTAGAATAATAGGGATGTGCTTCCTTGAATCCTATATTGGTTGAGTGTCAACTACAATGAAATCAACATGAAAATTAAACTTGTCTATCTGGATAAGCATGTCCTCCACAATACCATGAGGTATTTTCGTGGACCGATCTGCAAGTTGTAACACCACTAGAGTTGGGTGTAATTCTCCAAGTCCAAGTTTCACAAACACTAAATAAGGGGGAGAGCCTGAGTCTTTGTATTTTAAAGGAATTTTATGTTGGAGTATAGAACTAATGTTTTCTATTAAAAATGCCTTCTTTTGAACATGAATGTTTCTCTTTTTAGTACAAATGTCTTTAAGAAACTTGGCATCAGATGGAACTTGCTTTATAGCATTAAGTAAAAGGATGTTAACACTTACCTGTTTGAAGATTTCAAGAATCTCACCTGTAGATTTTCTCTTCTTTCCTTTAGCTAACCTCTGAGGAAATGGAGCTTTGGGAACATTTTCTCGTGGGTTGGTTTCTTCTTTCTCTTCTGATGGTGAGTCCTCAATATTCACAGGTACAATTTGATTTCTTTTATCACTGGCATCTCCACTTTGTTGTCGAATTCTTTTCCTTTTCGCAAGGTCATGACAGCTTTGACTTCTCCATGCTGCTATGGTGAACTAGTACTTGCTTCATGTACTCCTTTAAGATTAGGCACTAGTTGACTTGGAAATTTACCTTTCTCAACAGTTATTGCCAAGGTCTGAACTGAAAAAGCAAGTTGTCCCACCATCTTCTCGAGGCTTGAAACTGATTGGGCTTGTGAGTTGAAGCCTGCTCTCAATTCATTTCGTAGTCCATCAATGGTGCGGTTCTGTTGCTCAATCGTGGAGTGAGTAAGATTCTTGAGATTCTGGAATGAATCCTCCCACGGTCTAGGTTGTGAGTAGTTCTGGTTTTGATTATAGGGTCTAAATGGGGGCTGAGAGGCTTGAGGATTTTGAGGAATTGGTTGCATTGGTGGAGCTGGAGCTGCTGGTCCATTCTGTTGGAATCCTTGAGACCATGAAAAATTGGGGTGGTCTCTCCATCCAGGATTATATGTGTTGGAGTATGGGTTGTAATTTGATGGCTTTCTCATTACACCAATGGCATTGGCTTGATCTGAGTATGAGTCAGGGTCATGTGGCTCTGTTGATTTAGCAGTCGATAACGATGCTATTTGTCGAGCAAGACCTTCAACCATCTCCTTGACTTCTTTGATTCCTGAAGTTGATTCGCCAATGTGAACCTCATTTACTCCCTTAATTCTTCTAGTATTCCTGAGTGATCGACTCCGTTGTTGGGAATTATCCGCTTGTCGCTGGAAGAATTCCCAAATCTCTGTTGCACTTTTTGACATTAGCTCTCCTCCACTTGTTGCCATTAGCCATTCTTGCACATTTGGCAATAATCCCTCCAAAAAGTATTGGCATTGGTGCCATTTCTTGTACCCATGATGTGGACACTTCAAGAGTAGCCCATTGAATCGCTCCCATGTTTCGAAAAACTGCTCGTCATCTCTCTGGGGTAAACTCTGAAATTTCCCTACAAATAGCATTGATTTTATGCACTGGGAAATATTTTTTCAAAAATTTTGTAACCATTTGTTCCCATGATGTAATGCTATTAGCAGGCAATGTATTAAGCCATGAACGAGCTCTATCCTTTAAAGAAAATGGGAATAGTCTAAGCTTAATATCATCATATGAAAAATTCTCATATCTAAATGTTTGACAAACAACATGAAAATCATTCAAATGATTATATGGGTCCTAATTTTCTAAGCCATAGAATGTTGGGGGAGACAATTTAGCACACTAGGTTTTAGTTCAAAACTCCTAGCAGCTACATTTGGGTATCTTATGTATGATGTGCTCAAATTAGTTAAAGGACTAAAATAGTCCTTAAATGGCCTCTCATGTGGTTGCAAATCCATTTGATTTTTAACTTGTTCGTGTGTGTGAAGTGTTTTGTCAAGTTCAAGGTCTATAGTAGGGGTGGGCCAACGGTTCGGTTTTTGCCGAACTGAACCAAACCGAATAATTCAGTTCGGTTCAATGAGTAAAAACTGAATGGTTTAAAAAATACTGAACCAATTGGTTTTTGTTTGGTTTGGTTTAAAACCGAACTGAACCGAAAAACCGATCGGTTCGGTTCAAATTTAATTACAAAATAATTAAAGTGGAATTATAAATTTAAAATCAAATTTCAATCACAAAAATTCAAAACCCTAAATCACGATTGCATATTGTTGCCCTTGCCTGTCTCCCTCGTGCCTCTCCCACGCGTCTCTCTCTCCTCACGGCGCAGCTCCTCAACGGCAACACCACACCTCGGTAGTATCTTCCTCCTCTACACGTGCATGGTGCGGTTCGGCTCAGCCCCTCTCAGTCTCTTCCTCGCGTCTCTCCCTCGGCTCACACCACGGTCAGTAGCAGCACAGCCCCTCAGTAGCAATACAGCCCCTCCCCTCAAGCACAGTGACGTCGTCGTTAACCCTCATCTTGGTTGTTGCAGCATCTGGAAGGCACATATGCTCCCTGGTCCAAACGTCCTGCCATCAGCTCACGTCTTTAATCTTTACTGCTGCAGGTTATTTTTTTTTTTGTTAATCTATGTTGTGGCTTCTGTGTTTGAATTGAAGCTTATGTGGGGATAAATTTGTGGAGGTGTTAGTGTATATCGGTTGCTGGCAGTGTGGAATTGTACAAGTAAAATAAATAATAGCAGAGTCTGTGGTTGAACAAGCGCAACATGTTCTGGAAATTATGGTCATGTGATAAATTAGTTATAGCAATAACAGAGTATGTGGTTTCGTTACCTGAACAAAGATGTTTGAGCAGTTTTTTGGGTGGAACTGGAAGCCGAGTAGCAGACAACCTGGATGCTGCCTTTCTACTTAAACTTCTATTTTTTTGTTGCATTATTTGTTATATATAGTGTGATTATTGCAAGGAAAAAAGGCAGTTGTTTAAGGCGTATTCAATAGTGTACTTACATACGCAATTTTTAATTGAAGATCATGTATTGAAATTACTTGAATAAGTTATTATAGTTAAAACTAAACCAAACCAAACCGAATCGAAATTTAGAACCGAACTAAAATATTTCGGTTCTAAATTTCGATTTGGTTTGGTTTGAGTTTTTTGAACCGAACCGGAAAATGCCCACCCCTAGTTTATAGGTTCAAGATTAGGTAATAATGACCTACGACCATGCATGCAAAGAACAAAAAATAAATGGGAACAAAACGAATAAAAATAAAGAAAAAGGAGAAATTACGATATTAACCTTATTGCGCTATTACAACCTTATTATAAAAATACACAAAAAAATACGTGAAATAAATTAATTAAAAAATTAATTAGATAAACAAAAATTACAAAGAAGAAAAAAAATAACTTGAAAATTAAATTACATATTTTTAAAGAAGAGAAAAAGAAAAGAAATACTAACCTCTAAATGCGTATTCACTTTTTTTCCTTTATTTTTAATAAGAAAAAAATACAAGAAAACAAATAAAAGAAATTATTCACAAAAATTAATTCTACAAATTAAAATAACTTACCTCCCCAGCAACGGCGCCAAAAACTTATTGTGCAAATTTTTATTGAACTCGCAAGTGCACGAATCTATTGTAGAATACATTAATGGTGACGAGTGTCAATCTCACGAGGAGGTGGATTTTTGTTAATCTATGTTGTGGCTTCTGTGTTTGAATTGAAGCTTATGTGGGGATAAATTTGTGGAGGTGTTAGTGTATATCGGTTGCTGGCAGTGTGGAATTGTACAAGTAAAATAAATAATAGCAGAGTCTGTGGTTGAACAAGCGCAACATGTTCTGGAAATTATGGTCATGTGATAAATTAGTTATAGCAATAACAGAGTATGTGGTTTCGTTACCTGAACAAAGATGTTTGAGCAGTTTTTT
>MKYO02026817.1:163404-183083 GCA_002013955.2 Citrus medica | reverse complement strand
GATCAAGATGTGCCGAATATATATACTCTGGATAAGATGAAGTATGATGATTCTCGGTGTAGAGAATTATGGCTACTAGATGGAGGATAAGATTCTATCCATAATAGAGTGATTCTCATGAGTTCTATGTGAGTGTAGTTTTGAGTGGAGTAAAGAAGGTGAAGACGACGTGGTTGTGTGCATACATGGTAAATCATGAAATATTAGCTAGGGGGGTTAAGTGGGTTCTTAAAATTTTAAGCAATTAAAATCACACAGCAAAACAAACTAATGTCTTAATAGAATAAAAAACAACAAATTTAACAATGCACAATAATGAAAAAGTATGGAAAGAGAGAGAAAACACGAAAAATTTTACGTGGTTCGGTAATCCCTGCTTATGTTCACGCCTCTAAGCAAATCAAGCTTGAGGATTTCATTATTCAAGCCTCCTAAGGATTCAATTTCTTACAATTGACTTACAAGGTGCCAGTAAACCTTTACCAGTGGTGCCTCCAGATGCTAAGACCAGGAGCAACAACTCAATCAGTCCTTAGAGAATTTGCTGGAGGAGGTTGGTTTGTGGCAGAAGATTCAGGTATTTCTTCGTCAACTTCAGAGGGAATATCAACATATGGTTCTGTATGCGAGGTTTGGCCTTGATCAGGTTGAGCCATATATGCTTGACTGAAAAGTCATATTTGGAAAACCAATCTTTTAATCTGAGTAACATTTTTTCGGGAACAGTTTTACCTTTGAAATGAAAACTTGACTATATGTACTACTCATTTATTAGATGATAAATTCAATTGCGAGAAAAATTGTTATTATACCGTTCAATAAATGAAGACTACATTAATAGCGATACAAATTGAGATTTAAAATACTGAGATCCCTAACACTAATCAAAATTTCCCTCCTAAAATAAATAATTATTATAATCTCTATTGGATTTAAAGGATTATGACAATTAGCCCCTTAGATACATCATAACAACACATTCTTTTCATTGTAATATCATTCACTACAAGTAAGAGGAAATTAAATGGATGAAGAATCATTACTAATTACATCAATTTTATTAGACTACTAAATAAATTACTTAGTGGGGTGTGTGTGTGTATTAGCAAGCTGGTAAATTGGATTAGTTCAATTATACTAGTAAGTATAATTTATTAGTGGATCAAAAAGATCTTCAATAAATTATTATTGGAAAGTACTGAAACTATTATTGACAAGTTGAAAGTGTATTATTCAATGTTGATTGAACACAACACTTAACTAGCTATATATAATGGTTGGGGAGATTTCTATAAATTCAAAAATTACTAAAATAACATGTAGGCTAGGCTAAAATTAGTAAATAAAATTATAAAGATGACATAAAAGCCAACATGACTTCGTGGGGGGCTTTTTATTTCCACGCGCTTCCAGAAGTCAAGTTTCTTTCTCCAATTTTTTCTTAATTAAAAATAGGGAAATTATTAGCCATACACCCTTAAATGACACCCGTATCAAACATGTGTGAATACTTTTCAAGTGTATCACTCATATACCCTAAGTTGACAAAACACTTCTGCCGTCCACCAATCCGTTAACTTCCGTTAGCAAGCGCTGACATCAGAAGGGTAATCTAGTCTTTTAAGATGGATAAAACTTTGATTTAAAAAACGACATGTCATCCCATTTACCTAGTAAAAAATGACATGTCATATGATATATATTGATAAACATGACATGTCATCCTATTTATCAGATAATTGTTAATAATTGCTAAAAAAACTATTTTACAACTGAATCTACTCCTCCAAAATTTAACCTATATTTTTGAAGATCTACTCCTCCAAGCTCCAACTGGAATTTTTTATGGTATAATATGTATAATTATAAATAATATGTTGTTAATAATTTTTTATGGTATAATCTGAATTTTTTTATGGATAATTGTTAATAATATGCACCATTAATAATTTATTTTTTTAATCAAAAAAATGTATTGTTAATAAAAAAAAAATTGAGTATTGAAAATTTACATTAATTTTTGGGGTAAATTTATATTTTTACCTCATTTTGAGTTTCAAGGGCGAAATAGTCAATTTGCCACAATTCTATTAACTTTCTAACGGAAGTTAACGGATTGGTGGATGACAGAAGTGTTTTGTTAACTTAGGGTATACGAGTGATACACTTGAAAAGTGCTCACACACATTTGATACGGGTGTCATTTAAGGGTATATGACTGATAATTTCCCTTAAAAATATTGCTTCTAGAATATTTCCACTTTGCACTCGCTTCCTTCTTTTTGCCCAGCCATGGAATTCTTCTCTCTGCCAAGCTTTAAGCCACTAAAGAGTTGTACTTGGAAGGCACCACTAAAAAAAAGTTCTATTTCGAGGTAGTTGTAACCCATTGCTTATGGTGGTAAATAATTGTTTCTTCCCCACTTCATTTCTTCAAGTGAATTTAGTATTATTTTATATATTGACCTACTGAGTTTGACTTTGTTTAGTGGGTTTTGCTTTAATTATTTATTAAGTGCATCTTTGTTTCAATTTTTAATTTGTTAAATTAAAGTTAATGGATTATTTTGATATCTATTTTCTGTTAATTCATCTAAAGAATTATTATATACTGCAATAATAAAATAATACTTGAGGGTTATATTCTTTCTCAATCTTCTTTCAATAGTTTTTTGAATTTTTAGAGGCGACTTAATTGTTTGGGAGTTGTGTCTTTGCAGAGAACAAAAACTTAAAGAAGCAATTGAATTCTAAATATTACCTTCAACTTTCAAGTACAATTTATTTTTGTAAAAGATTTGTCCCACATTATTATGTAAAATTCTTTTGTCTTTGTTTCACTTTTGTTCCCTACATGTATTAATTTATAGTATCTAGCAGTGAACAATGGATAGGAGTTGGATGCATTTATGAAATTAATTATGTAAAGAATACTTAGATGGTATCAAGTCTTTTATGAAGGTTGCTGAGCAATGTGTAAATGTGAATAATCTTGTTTGTTGTTCATGTAAAGAATGTCAAAATGCATTCTTTAAGTCATTGCATACTGTCAAAGCCCACTTAAAAAGATATGGCACCATAGTAAGCTATACAAAATGAGTTTTTCATTGTAAAGAACCTGAGTTTGTGGACAATAGTCAAATGAATGTAGGATTTATGCCCAGTAACAAGAGTGCCTTTACATTTGACAATGAAGAGGATGATGATGAAATGTATAATTTGATTCATGATATGTGTGAGCCAATGTCAATAGATGCATTCACTTCGGAGACAAATATTGAAGAGAATGTTGACATGACACATGATGATAATAGAGAATTTACAATGTGTGCATGATTGTTAGAAAAGGCTGGAAAAAGTTTATTTCCTAGTTCCAAGTTGTCTACTTTGAGTTTTATTGTCAAGCTAATGCATATAAAAGTTCTTAATAAATTGAGTAACAAAGCAATAGATATGATTCTCCAATTATTTAAAGAGGCATTCTCAAAAGACACAATACTACCAAGTACTACTTATGATGCAAAAAAAATGTTAAAGGGCTTGGGCTTAGGGTATGAAGTCATACATGCATGTAAGTATGACTGTACTTTATTTTAGAAAGAATATGAGGCATTAGAGAAGTGTCCACATTATGGTGAACCAAGGTATAAGTTTGAAGGTAGTAAAAATAAAGTACTGCAAAAAGCGTTGCATTATTTCTCTTTAAAACCGATATTACAAATATTATTTATATCTAGGCATACAACATGGGATATAAAGTGGCACCAAGAGAAGAGAGTTGCTGAGGAAGGTATTTTAAGACATCCTCCTAATGAGGAAGCATGAAAAGATTTTTATAGGTTATATCCTTGGTTCGTAAAAGAGCCTCGTAATGTCAAGATGGGTCTTGCAGCAGATGGCTTCAATCCTTTTGGTAACATGCATAATTCTTATAGTATATAGCCAGTCATACTTGTGCCATATAATTTACCACTATGGAATTGCATGAAAGATCCATTCATGATGATGTCGCTACTCATCCTAGGACCAAAAGCACCGGGTAGGGATATTGATGTTTACATAAGGTCGTTAATAGATGAATTAAAAGAATTGTGGAATCATAATGTTCAAACCTTTGATGCATCAACTGGACAAACTTTTTGTATGCATGCTACAGTGATGTGGGCTATTAATAATTTTCCTGCATATGGAAATTTATCTAGATGGAGCACTAAAGGTTGTAAGGCATGCACGGTTTGTAATGTATAAACATCTTCGNTGCATCAACTGGACAAACTTTTTGTATGCATGCTACAGTGATGTGGGCTATTAATAATTTTCCTGCATATGGAAATTTATCTAGATGGAGCACTAAAGGTTGTAAGGCATGCACGGTTTTTAATGTATAAACATCTTCGTGGAAGTTGAATGGTAAGATACGCTACATGGGTCATCGTCGATATTTGCGCATGGTCATTCATGGAGAGCTAGTATAAAACATAATGGTGATTTTGAATTCGATCCAACACTAAAGGAATATTCAGAAGATGCCATTCTAAGGCAATTGGAGAAGTTAAATGAATCTATGCCCGGAAAAAATGAAAATAACAAAGATGGAAAGAGAAAAATAGTACAAGTGATTTAAATTGGACAAATAATAACATTTTTTTTGAGTTTGAGTATTGGTCCAAGTTGACAATAAGTCATATTTTGGATGTTATCCATATTGAGAGAAATATATGTGATAGTTTAGTTGGAACTTTGAGGAATATTAAGGGGAAAACTAAATATATTGTTAAAGCAAGACTTGACTTAGAGGACTTGAACATAAAGAAAGAGTTGCATCTAAAACTAGAAGGAAACAAACTTTTAAAACCTCATGCTTCATACACACTGAGTTTAAATGAAAGAAGAGAATTTTGTCAATTTCTTAAGTCAGTGAAGTTTCCAAATGGGTATGTTGCAAATATATCCAATTGTGTCAGCATTAAGGATGCAAAAGTATTAGGTTTAAAAAGCCATGATTGACATGTTTTGATACAAAAAATCCTTCCAATTGGAATACATCCATAATTACAGAAAGATATTTTCTCAGTCATTATTGAACTTTGTAAACTTTTTCGGACAGTTGTGTGCAAAAACATTATATGGGGATTGTATTGATACTTTGCAAGCTTGAGCAAGTTTTTCGACCTACATTCTTTGACATAATGGTGCATTTAGCTGTGCACTTACCACATGAAGCAAAATATGCTGATCCTGTTGCATTAAAGATGGATGTACCGAATTGAAAGTTCATCACATTATCTAATTATAATATTTGTATAATATTTACATTACATTCACAAGTCACGTTTTTTTTTAAATTTAATCATTTGTTGTTGAACAGGGCTTTAGGCCGATATAAAAGCTATGTAAAGAATAAAGCTCAACCTAAAAGATCGATTGTTGAGGCCTATATCATAAATGAATTGAAATCAAATTTAATTGTGTTGAGCAGAATGATAATGGTGGACAAAGAGCTAGAGGACTTTCAGTCTTCTCTCAGAATGTTTGACCTTTTGGTAAAGCTCAGAGTGAGTTATCACAACAAGAGATCGATATTGTGTTGACACTAGTAATTCTATAATGTTGATTTTGATGACAACAAACCTTGCATATTTTTTATTAAACATGTCAGAGCTATTAATAATAAACAAACTCTTAAAGCCGTATAATATTTTAGACATGTTTAAGAATCTAGATAACCGTTTAGTTAAATCGAAAAAACATGTTCTACAAAAGGTTGTTGAAAATAACGGTGAGCCGTTTGTTGAAAAGGACAAACGATAATTTCCAGAAAGCGTGTTATACAAAATGTAGTCAAAATATTGATTCTAGAAAATAACAGTGAACCATTTATTAAAAATGATGAACCGATAATTACCAGAAAAAAATTAGATGGTAACCGTGAACTGTTTAGCAAGAATGGTTAGCCAAAATTTGTTTTGAAGGTCTTTGGAAATAAACGGTTAACCGATAACTTCAAATGCTGAACCAACTATTTGAAATCTTAGGATAATGGTCATTTGGACTAGTCAAAACAATAAACTCACAGCAGTTAACGGCAATATGAGTTTTCTTAGAAAGTCAACAACAGCTAGTTTTCAGCTCCAAGTATAAAATGGCTCAATCAAATTCAAGCTTGCTACTAAGTATACAACCACTATTGAGCTTTAAACTTGTTTTTGTTTTATTGATTCACACTTTAAGCTTTTATTTGTAATCTTTATTTTTGAGTAATTGTAAGTATTGGGATACACTTGTGTTTAGAGATTGAGGATAATCTCTTGTTATAGAGGTCTATTAAAGCCTTGAAAATCATTTGTAAGTATTGTTGAAGCAGTAAATAGAAGGTAGGAATATAACAATTAGCACTATCGGGTAAGAAACTTAGCACATCATTAGAAGCACCACCAAAGCTTGAGCTTAAACCGTTAGCTAACGCTTTGGAATATGCATTCCTAGGAGATGAAAATACTTTTTTTTTATGATAAGCAAAAGAGTAAGTTATTGACTGTTTAAAAAGATCATAAAGAAGCATTATGATGGAACATCACTGACATAAAAGGAATAAACCGTAGATTGTATGCATTATTCATCTTGACGAAAATGCTAACCTATTAGGGAAATATAATGTTGGTTAAACCCCAATATGAAAGAAGTTATTAGAGTGGAAGTCCTTAAACTATTGGATGCAAGTATTATTTACCCTATTTCTAATAGTTCTTAGATTAGTCTTGTATAAGTTGCCCCCAAAACTTCAGGAGTCACATTAATTACCAACGTCGTCAATGAACTAATTCTCACTAGAGTAATTACAAGATGGCATGTATGTATTGATTATATAAAAATAAATTTTCGCACATGAAAATACCATTTTTCTTTACCATTTATTAATCGAATGTTGATAGATTAATAGATCATGGATTATTTTGCTTTTTCGATGGTTACTTAATATATATCCATTTTCATTTGTCCTTTTGGCACGTCTGTACATGAGATAATGTCATTTGGATTATGTAATACATCTACCACATTTTTATGATGAATGTTAAACATTTTTTTTATATGGTTGGACGTTGCCTTGAAGTTTATAGGGATGAATTTTCTATTTTTGGTAATTCATTGGATCAATGTTTACATCATCTAATGTTAGTTCTGCAGAGATGTATAGAGAAAAATTTGGTCTTGAATTAAGAAAAGTTCTATTCTATGGTGAAACAAGGTATTGTTTTCGGTCATATTGTTGAGTGTTAGAAAATATATATTTATAAAGGAGAAAATCGTCACTTTACATTTCAAGTCTTACTAACACCCTTACTTTTATGTATTTAACCTTCTTGTGATTTAATTACGTGTGTTTTATTTTAATGAAGTATTTTATGTATTTTAGGGGCATCATGGTCATTTCACAATGAACGAGAAATCAGACGGAAAAACGGATATCACTTTTGAACTCTGGACAATCGAAAACCTTAGGAGGAGTATAAAAGGAAAAATGTCATTGTTCACATGTATGGTATTGTCTACGTTACTGTTCACAGACACTGTTCACATAAACTGACCGATGACATGGCATTGACCGATGATGTGGCATTGACTGATGAGGTGTCGCGATCCTGTTGGACTAAAATTCTTATGTACAGTTGATCTGTGACGTGGCAGGATATCAGTGGACCAAAAATCTCGCGTACAGTACATACATTACACAGGATTATTTTCAACCAAATTGCGTCACTGTTCAAACCGGTTGACTGTTCAAACCACGTACTGTTGATTGATGATGTAGTACAATCCTGAGCGTCCAAACTGTTTTTAATCCAATGGCCATGATTTACTCAATATATCTATAAAAATGGGACCTCTCCCCCCTAATTTGGCATCTCTGAATCCATTTTTGGGCTTCATTTTCTGTAATTCCTTCTCCATCTTGTATTTTCTACGTATTTTAATAAATTTCTATTTGCCCCTAGTTCAATTATGAGTAGCTAATTTTCTTTTAAGCTTGGGTTGAAGGTGAAGTCTCAATATGTGTCATGGGCTTTATTTGGTAAATTTAATTTCTCTTCCCCTCCAGTTTTTGTGGATGTTTTGACTTCTCGTCGATAAATAATAATAATCTTGTCTAGATACCGCCCTGGTTTCACTGGCTCCCTCGTACAAGGTTATTATTATTTGGCACGATAAGCCCTTAGCACCATATTGATTAGAGTGTGGTTCATGAGGTGTGAATTTCCCCCTCATGATTTAATTGACATTAATAAGGAATATTTAGCTCATTGTGCATGTTGATACGGATCCAGATACCCTAGTGCATCATTTCAATAGATTTCACTTTAATTTATTCTCGCCATTTTAATTTAAGTTTTAGAATATTCCAAATCATCTTTACCATAAATACAACCACCCATTTAGAAAAATTAATTCTACACACAATTAAAATCCACCTCCTCATGGAATCGACACTCATCACCATTGATCTATTTTATAATAGATTTGTGCACTTGCGAGTTTAATAAAATTTACACAACACATATCATTTCGAACAGAGTTATTGAGGTTGACAAAGCAAAGGTGGATCTTATTTCCAAACCTTTATATAATTTACTTATGAACAGAGTTATTGAGGTTGACAAAGCAAAGGTGGATCTTATTTCCAAACCTTTATATAATTTACTTGCTAAGGATGTACCTTTTATCTTTGATAATTCATGTCTGGAGACATTTGACATGTTAAAGTAGTTGTTGACCTCATCACACATTATCAACCACTAAACTTGAACTTACATTTTGAACTCACGTTTAATGCATTTGATTAGATAGTAGGAGCAGTACTTGACCAAAGAGTTGATCAAATTCCTTATGTCATTTAATACGCTAGTATGACATTAAATTATGCACAATTGAGTAAATTGGGAAAAAAATGCTAGCAGTAGTATTTGCATTAGAAAAATTTTGATCTTATCTCGTAACATGTAAAATAATTATGCTCATAGATCACGGTGCTCTTCAATATCTTCTTACAAAGAAAGATGCAAAGGCCAGAGTAATTTGTTGGGTGGTATTTTTGCGGGAATTTGACCTTGAGTTCATAGATAAAAAAAGCACAAAAAATGTGATGGCATATCATCTCTCTCGCCTCAATTTTGACATAGTTCTAAAACCTTTACCATTGAATGAATCATTTCCAGATGAACAACTAATGAGTGTGGAAGTGCTGTCATAGTATGATGATATAGTTAACTATGTTGTTACAGGTCGACTTCCAGAGCATTGGACCAAGTACGATAAAGTCAAATTTTTATTGAAATAAAGAATTTCTTTTAGGATGATCCTTATCGTTTCAAATACTGCGCGGATCAAATTGTCAAACGATGTGTCCAGAAAGTGTATTTTAAAATATCATTTCATTTTGCCTTGAACAAGTTTGTAGAGGCCATTTTAGTCTAAGAAAATAGTTGTTAAAGTTTTACAATGTGGTCTCTATTGGCCGACCTTATTTCGAGATACTTATATTTTTTGTTCTTCCTGTGATAGGTGTTAGCGTATGGAAAGCATAACATAAAGGAACATGATTGCACTAAGTCTTATTCTGGTGGTCGAAATTTTTGATGTATGGGAAATCGATTTCATGAAACCCTTTCCTCGTTCTTTTGGCCATAAATACATATTAGTTGTTATCGACTACATGTCCAAGTGGGTAGAAGTGACTTCATGCAAAACCAACAAATATAAAGTGGTAATAGGATTCTTGAAAAGCAACATTGTCTCATACTTCGGATTTCCTTGGCCAATAATCAATGATGGTAGTACCCACTTTTACAAACAAATCATGCAAAACGCTTTTAGCAAAATACTCCATCACACACTGGGATCTACCTTATATCATCCATAAACCAATGGCCAATAGAGAAATAAAGCACATATTAGAAAAGACATTAAGACTAGATAGAAAATACTGGTCATTGAGACTCAATGATGTATTATGGGCATATCGAATGGCTTTCAAGACACTTATTGAGATGTCACCTTATAAGCTTGTAGATGGAAAAATTTGTCACCTACTTGTGGAACTTAAGCACTGTGCATATTGGGTCATTAAGAAATTCAATTTTGATATGCAATAGGCTAGTTCAAAAAGAATATTACAATTAGCAAAACTTGAGGAAATTCACAATGATGCGTACGAAAATACCAAGATTTAGAAGCAGTGAATGAAAATTTTTCATTACAAGAAAATTATGAGAAGATGTTTTACACTAGGTTAAAAAGTGATTTTATTCAATTATTGCTTGCATCTATTCCCAGATAAGCTACACTCCCGATGTTTTGGCCCATTTATTATTCATATTGTTTTTTTTACATCAAGCTATTGAAGTGAAGTATCCAAAGTTTTTAAGGTTAATGGTCAAATATTAAAGCCATATCTCGAGTATCAACCACATAAAGAAGATAGAGAAGTAGATTTAAATGACCTAACAAGTTTAGATTGAGATATTTTCCTATTTATTTTTGGTGATTTAACTTTTTGTTGTTTAAATTTTTGATTGAAAATGTTTGTTAAAGTGTTTTTGTTTAACAATTGTTTGCTCTCTCATCACTTGTGCTATACATCATGAATACCTCAGTGAGACAAATCTTCTTCAACTATCTTAAGCGACTTGTAAGTGTGAAGGGTCACCTAAATGGTTTGATCTAATTTTGTCAATCACATCCTATTTGCATCTATGACCACTAGCGTTATTATCCCATGTTGAAGAGCTGGAAAGACAACTCAGGGAAATAGAAAGTGGTATCTATGAAATATGAGTATAACTTGAGGTAAACTTAATAAATGGATGACAACGAGTTAACATCCCATTTTCTACATAATGTGTTTTTATTTGGTTGTTTATTTTCACGTGTGTTCTGTTTTGCTAGATTTATTCTTTTCTTTGGTGTGTTATCATTTGTCACCCTAGTTCAATGGTGGATAGCAGTACTCTGTGACTATTAAAGTCAGTTCCTTTAGTTTTCCACAAGAATTGATATTCTCCAACCAAGGTATAGATATGAATGCAACTCTTGCAAAGTTTTATAATTGATTTCCCTCTCTTCCTCATAATGCACTCATCACAATCTACAAGGCTCGGTCTGAATGTATACAATTGCTTATGAAGAATTACATCCCTATCGACAATCATTGGTTAATCGAAGCTAAAGTATGATTAGCAGGAGAATTACCTTGTAAATTTGTTGCCTACAAGAAAAAGAAGAGCTGTATGGCTTTTAGTTTCTTGTCATAAGTATGCCAGAATGTAATGCTATAAAAAATCATGTACTTCTTTTAGGAATAGGGTCTGATAATAGGAAATATAAGATTAAATTCATTATGGATGGCTTGAATAAGAAGCCATTGGATGATATCTTTTTGTTTCTTGAAACCCATCTCAATGGATACGTATAACGTGCAATTTCCCAGTTTTGACTGTTATTTTAAAAAGAATGTGCATGATACAATCTTGAGAATTTGATTATAAACGACCTTGTTTGTCATTTTATACGAAAAATGGATGGGAAGCATATTCTCAACCCACAGAGGGTGTTCAAGCCGTTTCTAAACGTAAAATAGAGGAAAATGTGAGCCACAATCACAATTACCAATACATATCTTTTTTATTTGCTATTTGTATTATTGTTTTTTATAGTGTGATTACTATTTAATGATTTGTTTTTAGTAAGAGACACCTCACTTAGTAACTAGGTCTCCTACCTCAGTAAGCGGAGAGTATTCATGTCAGTTTGTGTGTATTACTTTGTAATTCGGTCTCCTGCCTCAGCAAGCAGAGATTGTTCGCATCAAATGGTGAGAGTTTGATTTATCCAACTCAGCTCTTTCTTAGCAATCGGGCCTCTTGCCTTAATAAGTAGAGAATACTCGCATAAAACTGTAAGAATGAAAATATGTCAAACATTGCTAAGCACTAAAGATGGTTTGCTGAATTGTTGATTGATAGTTGAGTAGTAAAGGAGAAGAACATAATTTTTTGGAAAGTACATTTATTTGGTAAAAAGATTTCAGTTTTTGAATTTTGTTAGATTTTATCACTTAATTTGCTAGGGCCTAACAATAAGTTGGTTAGGGGATATGTTGAGCACTAAAGAATGCATATTTGTAAATGGTAAAATTTTCATTTTGTGCCCCAAGTATCATTAACACTTCCACTCTTTTTTGTTTAAATTCTCTAAATTTTTATTATATGTGTTTTTTTATTATAATTTAAATATTTTATGTATTTCATGGATATTTTGGCCATTACACAACTAAGAAGAAGTCAGACAACATAACAAATGACATTTTTGAATTCGAATAGATTGAAAGTCTTAGGAAGATCATAAAGGGGTATCAAGTACGGCATTATTCACATATATTGTATGATGATATGGTATTGATTGATGACGTGACAATATTCTACTAGACAAATGATGTGGCACTGATCGATTATACGACATTGACTGATGATGTGGTGTTGACCAATTATGTGACACAATTCTATTGGACTGAAATACTATGTGGCTTTGACTGATAATGGGGTAGTATCTTATTGAACATAAATAATGATGTGGTGTTGGCTGATGATATGTTACAACCAATCAAAGCTTGCCATGTGGCACAATCCTGAGTTTCTGAATTGTTTTCATCGTATGACTATGATTTACCCATTGTATCTATAAATAAAGTTCTCTCCCTTCTAATTCGACACCTCTAAATCTATTTTTGAGATTCATTTTTCGTAATTCTCTCTCCATTGTGTATTTTCTATATATTTTAGTAAAATTACCATTTTTCCCTAGTTCAATTATGAGTGGCTAATTTAGTTTTAAACTTGGGTTGAAGGTAAAATCTCAACATGATTCATGGGCTCAATTAAGTAAGTTTATTTTCTTTTCCTCTCTGATTATGTGGTTATTTTGACTAATTATTGACAAACAGTGTATCTCATCTAGATTTTGCACGGTATACCGGCTCTTTTGTGAAACATCATTACTGTCTGGTACAATGAACACTTAACATCATCTTCATTAGAGAGAAATTCCCTTATAGTATTCCATGGGTCGTCTCGACTTAGTGTCGACAGAGAGTGCGTATAAGCTATTTAGTGGGCAGTCTTGCTACGCTATCGACAGAAGGACTATTATCATTTGGAACTATGTGTTCTTGACACTACACTTAGTGGAAGAACATTAACCTCTAGTACACTGAGCGTTTCATACCATATTTTTTAGAGTAAGGATTATGAAGTTGAGTGTGACTCTAGAGACTCAAGCATTTCATTTGTATAGTTTCGTCTATAATGCATTCTCGTAATTTTATTTTAAAATTTAAGAAAAAAATCACTTACAACCAACTCACATATATACTCAGAAAATTAACCCTACGCATAATTAAATCTACCTCGTCGCGGGATCGACACTTGTCATCACAAATCTATACTATAATAAATTTGTGCGATTGAGAGTATAATAAAATTTACACAACGGTTAGTCGTAGTTTTTTCCAGTCTAAGGACGTCTAAGCACATTTTTGTCTCGAGGCTTAAATCGTTTGTACTTTCAGTATTGATCGTACATTTCAATTGTGAGTTATATCAGATGGATTTGAAGACCGCATTTCTCAATGATGATATTGATGAGATGATTTATATGGTGCAGCCAGAAAACTTTATGTTAGGAGACCCAAGAATATAGTTTACAAACTTAAGAAATATTATTGTTAAGTGTTGAGTGTTAGAAAATGCATATTTATACAGGAGAAAACCGTCATTTTACATTTTAAATCTTACTAACAACCCTTACTTTTATGTGTTTATGCTTCTTGTAATTTAATTATATGTGTTTTATTTTAATTAAGTATTTTATGTGTTTTAGGGGCATCATAGTCATTTCACAATAAACGAGAGATCAGACAGCAAAACGGACATCACTTTTGAACTCAGGACGATCGAAAACCTTAGGAGGAGCATAAAAGGAAAAATGGCATTGTTCACATGTACGGTACTATTTACATGTACGGTATTGTCTACATTACTGTTCACGACACTGTTCATATAGACGGATCAATGACGTGGCACTAACCGATGATGTGGCGTTGACTGATGAGGTGTCACAATCCTGTTGGACTAAAATTCTTATGTACTGTTGATGGTGACGTGGCAGCATATCAGTGGACAAAAAAATCTCGCGTACGGTACATGCATCACACAGGATTATTTTCAACCAAACCGCGTTACTGTTCAACCCGGGTCAAACTGTGTTACTGTTCATCCACGTGGTCAAACTGTGTACTATTCATGCGTACTGTTGACTGATGACGTGGCGTAATCCTGAGCGTCCAAACTGTTTTTAATCCGATGGCCATGATTTACTCGATGTATCTATAAAAAGGAGACCTCCCCCCCCTAATTTGATAGCTCTGAATCTATTTTTGGACTCCATTTTTTTTGTAATTCCCTCTCCATCTTGTATTTTCTACATATTTTATTAAATTTCCTTTTTGCCCCTAGTTCAATTATGAGTAGCTAATTTTCTTTCAAGATTGGATTGAAGGTGAAGTCTCAACATGTGTCATTGGCTTTATTTGGTAAATTTATTTTCTCTTTCCCTCTAGTTTTTGAGGATGTTATCTAGTACTACCTTGGTTTCACCGGCTCCCTAGTATAAGGTTATTATTATTTGGCACGATAAGCCCTTAGCACCATATTGATTAGAGCATGGTTCATGAGGTGTGGATTCCCCCCTCATGATTTAATTGGTATTAATAAGGAATATTTAGCTCATGATGCATGTTGATACGGATCCATATACCCAAGTACGTCAATTTAATAGATCTACACTTTAATTTCTTATCGCCATTTCAATTTCAATTTTTAGGATAATTTGAATCACTTCCACCACAAATCCAATCACCCATTTACAAAATTAAATTTGTACACAATTAAAATCCACCTCCTCGTGGGATCGACACTCGACACCATTAGTCTATACTACAATAGATTCGTGCGCTTGCTAGTTCAACAAAATTAAGCAACCCAATGATGCTACTTCAAGTTTCATCAAATGATCATCTCATTTGATTTTTAGATGAATTTGGTCGATGATTGCGTATACCATAAATTCTGTGAGATCAAGTATATTTTTCTGATTTTATATCTCGATGACATTTTACCTACTAGTAACGATATAGGCATATTGCGCGACACTAAGAGATTTCCAGCAAAGAATTTGAAGGTGAAAGATCCTGGAGATGCCTCTTTTGTATTAGACATATAGATACACTGGATTGCTCCCGAGCATTCTTAAAGAAAATAATGCAAATAAAAGCTTACATATTTAATTTTTTAATCTTAAATACTCTAATGTAAGTACCCTCTTAATTAATCGCGGCTGAAAAGAGAGTTTTGTGTTATAATTTTAAGTTTTTTTAATTATCATTGATTTATGAATTAGGAATTTAAGTTTTACTTATTTTTCTATTATTTTTTAGATTTTAATTTTATTAAACTAGTTTTTAACTTTATTTTTTAGAAAATAGAGGGTTAGGTCTGGCTCAGACTATTTTTTCTCAAACCTATATCTAGGGGTGGGCATTTTACCCGACCCGACCCGACTCGACCCGACCCGACCCGAAATATTTCGGATTCAGGTCGGATCGGGTCGGGATTGAAATCCGATCGGATTAAAAATTACAAACCTAATCGGGTTGTGATCGGGTCGGGTTGCAAAACAAAAAAAAAACTAAACCTAACACTACACACTGCACAACACACGCACACATACATTGCACAACACACACACACGCTGCACACAGTCACTCAACAATTAACAAATTCACAAACCTAACACACACACACTGTCAGCCACACACGACTATCACAAGTTCACAACTTCACAAATCACAAGTTCACTGTCAAGCTCAAACACAAACAAGGCAGCCGTAAGTCCGCAACCAGCCACCACAAGACTCACACACACCAGTCGATGATCTGTTGCTGCCAACTGTTGAAACCACGATCTGCTGCTGCCAAGTGAAGCCGTAACCAGCTGCTGCAAAGTCAAACTCGTCCAGCCGTGAGTCGTCCCCGTCTCCGTGATTTGATGCTGCCAACTCCCAAGTGAAGCCGCGATCTGCTGCCAAGTGAAATCACGTCCAACTGTGAGCCGTGGCCGCTGATCTGCTACTTGAAGGCCAAATCCTCACAACCCGACCGACTTTTTCCCCACCCGAACCCGATTTTGAAGTTTTCCACTTTCAAGCTTCAACTTTCAAGTTACCTAATTCATAACTTTCATGGTATATATGTACTATATAATTATATATGCATAATTGGTTATTATGTAATTGATTATTATTTAATTGTTCTAAACTTGTAATTATGTATTTATAAATTGTAGTAATAAAATCAAGAAAATTGGTGTATTTATGATTTTTTTATGAATAAATTTTTATTAATTGTTAATAAATAAATTTTTTTGTTAATTATTAATAATTGAAATAATANTTTTATGAACAAATTTTTATTAATTGTTAATAAATAAATTTTTTTGTTAATTATTAATAATTGAAATAATATTAATTGATAATTATTAATAAATTAGCACATTAAGTAGTTTAAATATTAAAATTAAGTATTATGTTGTATATATTTTATAATTATAATGTGTTATGTGTTATGTGCACTTATGTAGTAGCTTCAAGCCTTTAACTTTAAAAAAATTAATAAATTCAATTAATATTTTATTGTATGTTAAATTGTTAATAATTTGTTAATCGTTAAGTACAAGTAATTTGGGCTTGAAATTAAAAGGTTTATAATAAAAATTAAGACATAGATAGACAAATAATATTTTATTATTATGGGGAATGGGTAATTAGATATTATAAATTAATTAATTAATCATGAATTGCTTGCTTTTTGTTTATGGAGTATGAGCAATTTGAATTGAAATTACTAATTAGATTATGTTAATAATATTTCTATGTTTTGATTTTTGAATTAATGATTATTAATTATTATTTTGTATATTCAGATGCTTGGACATTCAAGATCGAATTCGATGATTGACGATGAAGAACAAAGTGTACAAATGGAAGGAACTCCAAGAGGAAAGGAAAAGGCAAAGTGAAGAAGACCGCCAATAATGAAAAGATCGGAAGTGTGGAATCATTTTACTTTACTCGAAGATACTCCAAACAAATTCAAGTGCAACTATTGTGGTAGACAATATCAATGTCATTCAAGGTTTGATGGGATTACAAATATGACAAGGCATATAAAGACATGCGAATCATACAAGACATTTCGGGCACAACAAAGTGGAAGTCAACAAAATTTGACAGCTGAGGGCGGCGAAGAAAATGCAAGTAATTTGATTTTGGGTAAAGGATGGAGTCAAGACGCGTGTCGAAGGGTAGTAACTAAAATGATTATTATAGGTGAGTTGCCACTCAGTTTTGTAGAAAACAAAGGATTTAGGTATTTCTGCAGTGTAGCTATCCTGCAGTTCGTTATGCCATCTCGAAGAACTATTAGTAGAGATGTTATGGAATTATTTTTGGAGGAAAATACAATGTTGAATAGTTTGATTTGCAATGACAAGCAGCAGGTGTCTCTTACAACTGATTTATGGACTTCTGTTCAAAACATGAGCTACATGGTGATTATGGCTCATTTTATTGATAGTGATTGGTGTTTGAATAGAAGGATTATTAGTTTTAGCGCAATTGAAGATCATAGAGGGAAGTTGATTGGCAAAAAGATTATGGCTTGCTTACCGGATTGGGGGATAGAGACGTTGTTTGCAATAACTGTTGATAATGCCACTGTAAATGATATTATTGTTGGTTATGTCACTATGCAGTTGCTTGCTTGGAGGAATGATGATGGACTTGTGTTGGTGGGACAATATATGCATGTGCGTTGTTGTTCACATATTTTGAATTTGATTCTTGTTTCAGGATTGGGAGAGTTGCATGCTAGTATTACCGTTATTCAAAATGTTGCGAAGTACGTGAGATCCTCCAACACGAGGCTGCAGACATTTAAACAATGTGTTGAGCAGGTGAATTGTCCAAAACGAATTGTTGTTTTGGATTGTCCTACCAGGTGGAATTCCACTTATTTGGTGTTGATGACTGCGCTGAAATTTCAAGCGGCATTTGATAGAATAGTAGAAGTGGATAAACCTTATGAGGCATACTTTGCTGAGAAAGAAAATAATGTTAGAAGGGTGGGCCCACTTAGACTGGAGGACTGGGAGAGTGTTGAACGAATTGTGAAGTTTTTATGGTATTTTATGATGCCACATTGTTGTTTTCTGCCTCTTTGAGTGTGACTTCTAATCTTTGTTATGATACTATTGGCTTAATTCATAGTTCATTGACTGCACTGCAAGAAAGTACATATCCTTGGGTGTCCTCTATGGCTTATAGTATGAGGGAAAAATTTGATAAGTATTGGGAGTTCACAGGAAAAATAAACAAAATGTTGATTGTTGCCTTTATTCTTTATCCACGAGCGAAAATGGATTTTATTAAAATATATTTTTGAGATCATTGTTGGCAATGATAATTTGATAGTTGAACAAATGACCAAAGCAATGAAGGACTTGTTGAATGAGTTTTATGATGCATATAGTGCATTCTCTGCTAGTTCCACACCATCGATGTATAGTGAGAGTGGTCTTAGTGGCAGCTATGGAGGTACAAGTTCTTCTCAATGTTTTACAACTGAGGCTAATTTGGTGGATGTTGCTGGTGGTGAATGTGATGACGTTTTTCGAGTTGCTCGTCCTTTCCTTGGATATGCCAGGAAGGTTTTTGTTCATAATGAAAGTAGAAGAGTAGTATCCGAGGTGGAAAGGTACTTGAAGTACCCAATTGAAGATCCCAGCAATCTTAAACTTAATGTTTTGCTTTGGTGGAGGGTGAATGGATCGAGGTATCCAATTCTGGAGAAAATTACAAGGGATGTGTCCAAAACGAATTGTTGTTTTGGATTGTCCTACCAGGTGGAATTCCACTTATTTGGTGTTGATGACTGCGCTGAAATTTCAAACGGCATTTGATAGAATAGCATAAGTGGATAAACCTTATGAGGCATACTTTGCTGAGAAAGAAAATAATGTTAGAAGGGTGGGCCCACTTAGACTGGAGGACTGGGAGAGTGTTGAACGAATTGTGAAGTTTTTATGGTATTTTATGATGCCACATTGTTGTTTTCTGCCTCTTTGAGTGTGACTTCTAATCTTTGTTATGATACTATTGGCTTAATTCATAGTTCATTGACTGCACTGCAAGAAAGTACATATCCTTGGGTGTCCTCTATGGCTTATAGTATGAGGGAAAAATTTGATAAGTATTGGGAGTTCACAGGAAAAATAAACAAAATGTTGATTGTTGCCTTTATTCTTTATCCACGAGCGAAAATGGATTTTATTAAAATATATTTTTGAGATCATTGTTGGCAATGATAATTTGATAGTTGAACAAATGACCAAAGCAATGAAGGACTTGTTGAATGAGTTTTATGATGCATATAGTGCATTCTCTGCTAGTTCCACACCATCGATGTATAGTGAGAGTGGTCTTAGTGGCAGCTATGGAGGTACAAGTTCTTCTC
>MKYO02026817.1:99152-154123 GCA_002013955.2 Citrus medica | reverse complement strand
TTCTTGTTCGTAGTTTTAATTTCTTTATTTCTTACTATTTAGTTAAAAATTCATAAACCCCCCTTTTTATTTATAATTGGCATTTTCTTTAGTTAGATTAATTTCTATTATTACTACTATTATTTTATTTTAAATCTTGATTTAGAGTTGATAAATAAATATAACTAGCATAGTCTCTGTGGGATCGATCCTTACTCGCTCTGTACTAATTATTTATATTAGTGGTAAGGTTTTAAATTTGGTGTACCTTAACGACACTACCAATATGCACTGAAAATTGGTTGCAGTCTAAATGTTTTGTCAATCCCGTCTACAACCTCCAAAAAGATATTAAGGAGCAAATGTTTCATATGGAATTATAATGTTTTTAAATTTTATCATACATTATATATATAATATATTTAAAATGCATTATAACTTTATATAGAACATCTACAAGTTGAAGTTGATAGAATGTTATTATTGTCTAGTATTATATTTAACTTGATTTGGTGATGAATGCTATAAAATAAGCATGATTGACTTAATTATTGATAACTCTACGAAATGAGAGTTATTGCAGCAATTCTATACTTAAATTAAGATCACTTAGAGAGTAAGTGATGTGTTTTTATTACATTTTTGTTACATATTGCATAAGCATTCATTTTAGTTTTGTCCTAATAAGTTTTGCTTGATTTAATTAATTTGTGATCAAATTGTGTGCATAATCATAGGTTTTCAGAAGCTTATGATTCAGGGAACGAATGTTGAAACAATAGGTTGGCACAAAAGATGACGAATATGGCCATAAAAGAAGTAATATAAAATCTGGAGCAGTGCAGTACTAGAGCAGTTGCTGAAGCAGCTATTGCTGTAGCAATCCTGGAACAACGATAGAGAAAACTTAGCAAGAGATATCTGCAGAATTAAGATTTGCAGTTTCCTAATCTGATTCATGTGCGCCCTAGGCTCATGCTAACCCTAATTTTCATTATAAAAAGAGGCGCGCAACACATAAAACGGCGGCAAAGAGTAACATTGAAGGAAATTAAAAAGGAAAAGAAGAAAACAAGTAGAATTCAAGAGAACCAAGTCTGCATCAGTGAAGAATCCAGTAAAGTTGTTTGTATTCAGTCTTCATCGTTCTTTACTTGTTCTTTTCTCTACTCTTCAATTAAAACCAATGTATTTCGTGACCATTAGTTTACTGTTTGTTTCCCTTTTTCTAAGTATGAACTAAACTTGCCTGTTGTTGAGTGACAAACAATGTGAATGGGTTTTTGACTGTTCTTATGAGTTGTTGTATGATTGTTATAGCATTTTACTCTAGTAGCTATTATTATAATTGTTATTTCGGCTGACCACCCATTTATTGGTTCAAGTTAAAATAGAGCCGCAAAAGGGCCTGTCTTAGTGGATATTACAAGAGTTATAATTGATCTTAATTTGAGCTTCCTGGATTAAGTTTATCTTGAATCCCATAAGGGCTATACTTGAAGTTAAAATTTATGAAGAACTAGAAATAGGCACTCACCTTGTAGGGTTGATAGAATGGATGTTCACAATGCCATGCCTCATGTACAATAACAATTGGTCATTGTTAGGATACTTAAAGGTATGAGAAGTCCAACACGCGATAGCTAAGGATGCAAAATAATTATGCCCAGTGCTGTAAGAATTGCTCTAACAACTGGTATTAATTTGATGAAAAGCAGTCAGCCCATGAAGAGAATTTGATCATTCAACTACCTTATTCTCAATTGATTTTTTCACGCAATTTACTTAGTTTATTTTATTACTGCATTTATTGGTCATATTTCCTTACAATTGTTAATTTTGATAGTAAACAACTTTGAATTTGTTCATCTTGAAATAAAAGTATATAGCACTATTGTGATTGTTGTAGCATTTCTAGTAATATCAACTCTTGTGGAGATGATCTTAAAATACTCATCACTTTATTACTTGTTGTGCACACTTGAACATTTGCATCAATAACATTAGTATTTATACCCAACAAGTTTTTGGCGCCGTTGCCGGGGATTGATTGTTTATTTTCGAAGTGTGAAGTAAGTCTTGATATTGCCAATTTGATCTAATTGATTTTATTTATTGACAGATCAACAATTGCATACGTAAAGGCAGATATGTTGTATTCCAATTTGATCCTGAGATTGAAAGGACTGTAAGAAGACTGCAAAGAGAACAAAAAAAATTAAAAACTATTTATGACATGGATAATCTGCAGGATGTGGGAAACTTGGACCCTCATGGGCCACTATAACCTGTCAACATTCAAGAGGCGTTGAATGAGCATGTTAATTAGAGACAGCTAGGCAACAACAATATTATTTACATGGCTGATGACAGAGACAGGGCTATCAAGGATTATGCGGTGTTAACTCCTCAAGTTGTAGATCCTGGGATAGTCAGACCTGAAGTAGAAGCTGCAAACTTTGAACTTAAACTAGTGATGTTCCAAATGCTGCAAACAGTGGGTCAATTCAAAGGACTACCAAATAAAGATCCTCACCTCTATCTTAAGTTGTTTTTTGAAGTGAGTGATACTTTTAAAATTGCTGAAGCAACACAAGATGCTTCAAGACTAAGGCTTTTTCCTTATTCCTTAAGAGATCGAGCAAGTGCATGGTTGAATTCATTACCCACTGATTCCATAATTACATGGAATGACTTGGCTGAGAAATTCCTAATGAAATATTTTCCACCAACCAAGAATGTAAAATTACAAAATGAGACCACTTTATTTCATCAACTTGAAGATGAGAGTTTGTATGATGCTTGGGAGAGATTTAAAGAACTGCTCAAAAGGTGTCCTCATCATGGCATTCCTTGTTGCATACAGTTGGAGACTTTCTATAATAGGTTGAATCCAAGCACGAGATTGATGGTTGATGCTTCAGCAAATGGAGATTTGTTATCTAAATCATACACTGAAGCTGATAAAATCTTGGAGAGAATTGCCAACAATAATTATCAGTGGCCATCAACTAGACAGCCAACAGCAAGAGGTGCAGCAGGGGTACATAATATAGATGCTATTACAATATTATTAACACAAGTAACCTCATTGACTAACATAGTGAAAGCCATGACTTCTGCTCCAGCAGCAGTTAAGTAGATTGCAAAATTGTCTTATGTGTATTGTAGTGAAAAACATGACTTTGATAACTGCCCTGGAAATCCAACATCAGTAAATTATGTGGGTAATTTCAACCAACAGCTTCAAAACAACCCATATTCAAATACTTACAACTCTGGATGGAAGCAACACCCAAATTTCTCATGGAGTAGTCAAAATCGAAATGCCCCAGTCAAGAACACTCAACCACTTGGTTTTCATCAATAGAGTTAAGGACAAAAACACACCAGCCAAGATCCAACCACTTCATTTGGAAGCACTGATTAAGGAATACATTGCAAAGAATAAAACAATTGTGTAGAGTCAAGCTGTATTCTTAAGAAACCTAGAAAACCAAATGGGACAGCTTGCCACAGCAATGAGTAGCAGAACTCAAGGAAGTTTACCCAACAACACAGAAGATCCAAGAAGAGAGGGGAAGGAACACTGCAAAGTAATCAACTTAAGATCTGGAAAGAACATTGATATCCCAGTTGATGTGACTAAAAATGGGGCTGGAATTTAATTCCTCACAAAAACCACCTCAAGATAAGAGTATGTTACAACAACCCAACCATCAAGACACTGGTGTTAGGGGTGAAGCTGCAACAACTATGGAAGGAAATCAACCAGTACATGTTGAGAAAGAAGTTGCAACACCAGTAGCCACAACCTACAACAAACCAAACGAGAAGAGTTTGGTACCTCCTAAAGCTACCTAGCAGTTTAGGCATCCACCTCCTTTACCACAGAGATTCCAGAAGCAAAAACAAGACAAGCAGTTCAGCAAATTCCTGGAAGTACTGAAGCAATTACACATCAACATACCTTTTGTGGAACCTTTGGAGCAAATGCCTAATTATGTGAAATTTCTAAAAGAAATATTGGCAAGAAATAGAAGGTTGGGAGAATTTGAAATTGTTGCTTTAACACAGGAAAGCAGTCATATGCTCCAAAGTAAGATTCCTTAAAAATTGAAAGATCCAGGAAGCTTTACAATACCATGTTCCATTGGAACTAGGTACAATGGTATAACACTCTGCGATTTGAGAGACCATATTAATCTAATACCATTATCTGTAATTAAGTAGTTGGGAGTAGGAGAATGCAGGCCAACAATAGTCACCTTGTAATTAGCTGATAGATCTTATGGATATCTTAAAGGAAAAATTGAAGATGTACTGGTGAAGGTTGACAAATTCATCTTTTTAGTGGACTTCTTTGTATTAGACTTTGAGTCTGATAAAGAAGTCCCATTATACTTGGAAGACCTTTCCTAGCAACGAGGAAAACTCCGATAGATGTGTAGAAATTAGAGCTAACAATGAGGGTGAATGACCAGCAAGTCACATTCAATGTATTAGAGGCTAAGAGGAACCCTGATGATGCAGAAGATTACAATTTCCTGAGTGTTGTAGATTTTGTTGTAGCAGACAGAATCAACAAATGCTGTAACAATGAGGTGATTAAGGTTGCCACATTTGAAAGCTTTGAAGAAGAAGATGTTGCAGCAAACCAGATAGATTGGATAGAAGGAAAGCAATCCAATAAGCATAGCAGATTTTTTGAACATCTGAATCTCTCAGACATGGAAGTAGAAAACAACTTTACCATATATTGAATCACCTCCTATTCTTGAATTAAAATTGTTACCCTCACATTTGAAATATGCTTATCTTGTCAAAATAACACACTCTCTATAATTATTTCTTATACTTTAGATGCAGGTCAAGAACAAAGCCAGGTAGATGTGCTTGGGAAATACAGAAAAGCAATTGGATGGACTATGGTAGACATTAAAAGGATCAACCTATTCGTATGCATACATAAATTCTGTTAGAAGATTGCTACAACAATTCAGTGGAGCAAAAGAGAATGCTAAACCCCATTATGAAAGAAGTTGTAAAGAAATATATATCAAATGGTTGGATGCTGGAATCATATACACAATATCATAAAGTTCATGGGTAAGCTCAGTTCCTCGTGTTCTTAACAATGATAGCAAATGAGAAGAATGAATTTATTCCCACAAGAACAGTGACTGGTTGGAGGGTATGTATGGATTATAGGAAGCTCAACAAAGCCACTCGAAAAGATCACTTTCCAATTCTATTCATGGATAAGATATTGGATAGACTTGTTGGAAAGCAATATTATTGTTTCCTATATGGGTATTCAGGCTACAACCAAATTTACTTGTCCTTATGGAACTTTTGCCTTTAGAAGAATGCCCTTTGGTTTGTGTAATGCTCCAGCAACTTTCCAGAGATATGTGATGTCTATTTTTTCAAATATGGTAGAGCAAACATTAGAAGTCTTCATGGATGATTTCTCAGTCTTTGGAGAGATGTATACTGATTGTTTACAGAACTTGGAAGAAGTTCTTAAAAGATGTGAAATGACTAATTTAGTACTCAATTGGGAGAAATACCATTCATGTGCAAGAAGGGCATAGAGGTAGATAAGGCAAAGATAGAAGTGATAGATAAATTGCCACATCCTACTTCAATCAAGGGGATTAGAAGCTTTTTGAGTCATGCTGGATTTTACAGACTATTAATAAAAGATTTTTCCAAGGTAGCTAAACCACTATGCTCATTGCTAGAACATGAAAAGCCTTTCCATTTCAATAAAAACTATCTTCAAGCATTTAGAGAATTAAAGAAAGCTTTTATCACTGCACTAGTGGTTATATCACCATATTGGACTCTCCCATTTGAACTAATGTGTGATGCCAGTGACCATTCTATTGGGGCTGTGTTGGGGCAGAGGAAGGATAAGATTTTCCGCTCCATATACTATGCCAGCAAGACTCTTACTCAAACTCATATTAACTCCACCACTATAGAGAAATAGTTGCTAGCAGTAATATTTGCTTTCGATAAATTCATAGCTTACTTGGTGGGTACTAAAGTGACAGTATACACAGAACATGCAGCCATTAAATACCTGATCTCAAAGAAGGATGTTAAACCTAGATTAATCATATGGATCTTATTACTTCAGGAGTTTGATTTGGAAATTAAAGACAGAAAGGGGACTGAGAACCAAGTACCAGATCATCTGTCTAGGCTAGAAGCAGACAAAAGCACATTAACACAAAAAGGAATCACTGAAACTTTTCCTGATGAACAACTGTTAGAAATACAGCAAGCACAGATGCTATAGCAATCAAGACCTTTATGGTATGCAGACTTTGCTAATTACTTAAAAACTGGATTGCTACCACATGAATTGAAGTTTCAACAGAAAAAGAAATTTTTTCATAATGTTAGAAGCTACCAATGGGATTACCCATAATTGTATAAGTTATGCTCTGATCAAGTCATAAGAAGATGTGCTTCAGAAGAAGAAATCCCTCACATACTGGAATCCTGCCATACTGCAGCATATAGAGCACATTTTGGTGGTCATAGAATAGCTGCTAAGGTTCTACAATCAGGGTATTACTAGCCTTCTATTTTTAAAGAGGCTTATGAGTTTGCTAAATGTTGTGACAGGTGTCAAAGGACAGGAAATATAACTCAGAGACATAAAATGTCATTGACAAACATTTTGGAAGTGGAGGTTTTCGATGTATGGGGAATAGACTTCATGGGTCCTTTTTCACCATCCTTTGGGAACTTATATATGCTGGTTGATGTGGATTATGTCTCCAAATGGGTAGAAGCTGCAACATTACCCATCAATGATGCTAGAGCAGTCGTAAACTTCTTTTAGAAAAAACATCTTTTTCTGGTTTAGCACTCCGCGAGCAATTATTAATGATGAAGGCACTCATTTTTGCAACAAAGTATTTACTGCAGCTATGGTAAAATATGGAGTCAGGCATAAAGTAGTAACAACATACCACCCATAATCCAATGGCCAAGCAGAAGTGTCCAATAGAGAGATTAAGAAAATCTTAGAAAAAGTGGTAAACCCATCAAGAATGGATTGGTCCTTACGTTTGCATGACTCTCTATGCGCCTAGAGAACAGCATACAAAACACCACTAGGCATGTCTCCCTATTGAATTGTATTTGGGAAAGCTTGCCACTTGCAACTTGAGCTGGAGCACAAAGCACACTAGGCACTGAAGCAATTAAATTGGGATATACATGCTACAGCAGAGCAAAGGAAACTTCAACTATGTGAGCTTGATGAGTTACGATTGTTCTCATATGAAAATACCATAATCTATAAAGAGAGGACCAAACACTGGCATGACAAACATATCCAACACAGGAAATTTAGCCTTGGTCAACTAGTGCTGCTCCATAATACAAGGTTAAGATTATTTCTAGGAAAACTTAAATCTCAATGGTCTGGATCCTTCAAGTTACTCAGAATTTATCCTCATGAGGCTGTTGATCTCCTAAATGAAAAGACGTGTCAAGAATTCAAAGTCAATGGGCACAAAGTTAAACATTCCATACACTCAGCTACAGCATGTTCCAAGGAGGTTTTACTCCTTAAAGAACCAAAGTTATGAGCACGCAAAGAGGTCAGGCTGAAGGACCTTAAATTAAGCGTTCAATGGGAGGCAACCCGTTGCGGAGGCAATCACTTCAACTGAGACTGACCCTCCCTAGTTTGGTTGAATTATTTTCCTTTTATTTCATTTTAATTTTGTTATTTACTTATTTTTATTTATTTTTATTTTCCTTATTTAGGATTATTTAACCTTAATTTTTTTGTCATTTTATGTCTTTATTTTGAATTTCTTAGGATTGGCTTTATTTATTTTTAAATTTCTTAAGGGAAACAAGTGTGATAAATGGATTCCATACTGACAATTGGGGTTGTATTGTTGACAGAGTATAGAGGCAAGCCACGTGATAGTGGCTATTGGAGGAGAATATGTAACCGTTGCTAGAGCAAATAATTGGGTATTGCAGCAACCAATATTACCGTTAGAGTAACTTAAAGATGGAGCCTCTCACTTACAGTTAGAGATAATATATGCAGATGGGTGGATAGATTTGGATTGAAATTAAGGAAGAATATCTCCTAAATTAATGCACTAATTTCTCTTGCCTATTTTTATGGGATATGCTCAATAAATTTAAAACATATATTCTTCCCTAATTTATCTTGTCTTACTAGAATTGTTTTCATTTAATCCCACCTATATAAAGGAGTTATTGTGCAAGTTGACCTCTAACACTATTTGCTTTCCCCTTCGCAGTTAAGACTCAGGAAACTCAAATTAAAATCAGGTATTACTCCCGTAATATCCACTAAGACATACCCTTTTACGGCTCCATCTTAACTTAAACCATTAAATGGGTGGCCAACCGAAATAACAGTTATAATAATAGCTACTAGAGTAAAATACTATAACAATCATACATCAACTCATAAGAACAGTAAAAAACCCATTCAGATTGTTTGTCACTCAACTACAGGCAAGTTTAGTTCATACTTAGAAAAAAGGAAAACAAACAGCAAACTAATGGTCACGAAATACATTTGTTCAATCGAAGAGTAGAGAAAAGAACAAGTAAAGAACGACGAAGACTGAATCCAAACAACTCTGCTGCGCTGATGTAGACTTGGTTCTCTTGAATTCTACTTGTTTTCTTTTTTCCCTTTTTAATTTCCTTCAATGTTACTCCTTCATCCCACAGGATTTGTGCAATCATTGTACAATACTGCAGCAAAGCACGGGTGGCTACATTTTTGTGAAGGAATTTTACGCCAATTTGGTAAGCCCTGGTCAGCACAATATTTGGGTAAGAAACTCACTTGTTCCATTAGATTCTTTGGTTATAAATGCTTTCTATAATTTACCTGCTAAAATTAATTGTGAGTATGCCAAGTTGCTTGACAAATTAACACCACAAAGATGGAACAAAATTTTCACAACCCTTACTATAAAGGGTGCAATTTGTGCCAATGAAGAAGGGCGGGTGATTAATAGGATAGATTTGACACCCATTGCCAAGGTATGGGTGAAATTCCTAAAATCCAGACTTATGCCAACCACCCACACCACCACTGTTTCTCAAGAAAGGTTAATCTTGGTGTATGTAATTGTTAAAGAGCTTCCCATAGATGTGGGAAGTATTATCGAAAAAGAAATTCTAGATTGTGCTATAAAGAACCACAAAGCAGCTGCCTTGCTTTTTCCTTCGCTCATCACCAGCATCTGTGTGGTATTAGGAGTTCGTCTCGATGCCAAAGATGAGCATGTCAAGAATGATGGTGCCCTTGTTGCATGCACCATCAAGAGAATTGATGGTGAAGCTGTTGGAGCCCCATCTGAGCTAGTTGTTGTGATAGGGGCGAGACAAGCTATTGGGTTGGAACAACGAATACAAGCGCTGAGCACCAGCATCAATCAATGTGTTGAAACTCAGCAGAGGGAAAATAATAGGTTCTGGAGTTATTTGAGGCACTTGGACAACCAACTCCACCAATTTGTTGTATACATGAAGAGTAACCATAGAAATTTCCCTAATTCCTTGCTCCAGTAATATAATTTTAACACCCACACAGCAGAGGCTCCAGCAGAAGTCAGTGAGGAAGCTACTGACACAGATGAACCAGAGAAGGAAGCTGCAAAGGAGGAAACAGATGCTGATGAAAGGTCAAACCAGCCCGAAGAAGAGGATGTCAAGCCTGCAACTGACAGTTCCCCAACAGAGGCAGAGGAAGAACCTGAGGAACCCCTAGACCTCCTCCAAGTCCATAAAAAAGAACATCATCCAAGAAGAGAAAGATGAACTTACCGACGAACCTTATATTCCAGTCCTTTCTAGGAAGGGCAAAGAGAAAGTAATCACTCCTCCTACCTCGGATGATGAAGCCGAGCCAATTGATGCAGAGTTGGAAGTTGTAGCAACCAGAGTCACGCATATGTTGTGCAAATTTTGTTGAACTCGCAAGTGCACGAATGTATTGTAGTATAGATTGATGGTGATGAGTGTTGATCCCATGAGGAGGTGGATTTTAATTGTGTATAGAATTAATTTTGTAAATACGTGGTTGGATTTTGTGGTGATGGTGACTTAGATTATCCTAAAATTGGAATTGAAATGGCAAGAATAAATTCTAAAATTGGAATTGAAATGACGAGAATAAATTGAAGAAAAATCTATTGAAATGACGTACTTGGGTATCTGGATCCACATCAACATGCACCATGGGCTAAATATTCCTTATTAATAACAATTAAATCATGAGGGGGGAATCCACACTTCATGAACCAAGCTCTAATCAATATGGTGATAAGGGCTTATCGTGCCAAATAATAATAACCTTGTACTAGGGAGCCAGTGAAACCAGGGCGGTATCTAGACAAGCTTATTATTATTTGTCGATGAGAAGTCAAAACATCCACAAAAACTAGAGGGGAAGAGAAAATAAATTTACCAAATAAAGCCCATGACACATGTTGAGACTTCACCTTCAACCCAAGCTTGAAAGAAAATTAGCTACTCATAATTGAACTAAGGGCAAAATGAGAATTTATTAAAATACATAGAAAATATAAGATGGAGAAGGAATTATAGAAAATAGATCCCAAAAATGGATTCAGAGATATCAAATTAGGGGGGAGGTCCCTTTTTTATAGATACATCAAGTAAATCATGGCCATCAGATTAAAAATAGTTTGGACGCTCAGGATTGCGCCACGTCATCAGTCAACAGTACACGTGAATAGTATGCAATTTAACCACGCGGATGAACAGTAACATGGTTTGACCCGGGTTGAACAGTAATGCAGTTTGGTTGAAAATAATCTTGTGTGATGCATGTACCGTGCCTGAGATTTTTTGTCCATTGATATGCTGCCACGTCACCATCAACAGTACATAAGAATTTTAGTCCAATAGGATCATGACACCTCATCGGTCAATGCCACATCATCGGTCAATGCCACGTCATCGATCCATCTATATGAACAGTGTCGTGAACAGTAATGTAGACAGTACCGTACATGTGAACAGTGCCATTTTTCCTTTTATGCTTCTCCTAAGGTTTTTGACCGTCCTGAGTTCAAAAGTGATGTCCGTTTTGCCGTCTGATATCTCCTTTATTGTGAAATGACTATGATGCCCCTAAAACACATAAAATACTTAATTAAAATAAAACACACATAATTAAATTACAAGAAGCTTAAACACATAAAAGTAAGGGTTGTTAGTAAGACTTTAAATGTAAAATGACGGTTTTCTCCTTTATAAATATGCATTTTCTAACACTCAACAGTGTACACCAGCAGAGGCAAAGCATCTACTTGACATCATTGCCGCTATCATGGCTGAGGGACAGGAAGCTGAGCAATTTCGGCACCTTCACAGCAAACTCCCCGCAAACCTACTATCACTAGTCCACAAGGATCGAACAAAAGAAATGGAGGCATTTTTGAAGGTCTTGTTGCAGCAACCAGACCAGAACCTAAAAGGACCAGATCTGTTTCATCTAGGCAGGCAACCACTCCTTCCACGAGCCTGCCAACAAAGAAGAAGAAGTCATTGCCCACTGCCTCACCACAAGAATCCCCTAAGGATCGGCTGTGAAGTGCATCCAAAAACCACTGAAGTCACTCCACCATGTTGTAGCAGTGCTCAAACAACATAGAAGTACCCCCTACCTGCTTGTTTATTTTGCTTTTAACATAAAAAAGCTTTTCTTTCATTTCGCTTTAATTTTCTGATTCATTCTGCATGTCCCTTCAGTTAGTGTATGCATGTTTGGTTCTTGTGTTTTTTTCTTTTTGTGTGCTTGTGAAGATACAACACCACTTAAGTTTGTGGGGGTTGTGTTTATGTTTGTGTTGTGTGAAGCTCTATTATTTGATATTTGTGTATGGATTTAGAAACCTAATGAAGATAAAATGAGTGTTATTCAGTAGTTGTAGATAGAGGTTGAGATTCTGTCTTGACACTTAGACTTTGATTGGGTTTTATAAGAATGTTGTAGCAAGCCGAGAACATAAAAGAGGAACATAATACTTCAAGTTGGGGAAGAGTTTTGGTTTAATTGTGGTCATTATGACATAAATTTAGCTCCAATGGCTTAAGTTGCTGAGTAACCAGGGCTGAGTATGTACCTCATATGCAGACTTGAGTCCAAAAGCAACAAGAGTTATGAACATTACTGTAGCAACTGTTATTGTTCTTAAAAAAATAATAATTAATGGTAAAAAGAAAACAAAGGTCTGTTTTGAAACCTGTTTTCTAAACTCTTGTTTTCATGCTCAAAGTGGTATAATTTGACTCTTTATTCTGTTTTGATCTTTAGTCTTCAGGCGCAGAGAGAACTTCTCATTCATGGCTTCCACTTCATCTTCAACTCCTTCAAATCCTGTTACTCTTTCTTCTACTCTTTCCCTACCTAAATCTTGCACTTCTCATACTGCCAACAAAATCGAAAATCTTGTAGAATACTCTTACATCCCTGAATCAGCCCAGATCAGTGAATCTTCGTACCCTCTCATCAGCCCTTACCAACTCTACAAACGACCCAGTTCTTTTACCCGCAGTATCCGTACTCTCATATCCACCCGCCGACCTCACCCTAAAGAATATATCTAGTCTTCTCGCCTGGATCAATGTTCTCTTCAAGCAACCCCTGCTGAACAATATGTCACTCTTGAAATCCCTTCCGACTTGATTTCCAACTGGAAACGAGAAGGTTTTACCCACCTTCATCTTGGAGGCATCAGACTAATCCTCACCCTTCATGGGAGAAAAGGATTACCAGTTACCGCTCGAATTGCTATGCTTGATACCCGATTCAAACAGTACCAAGATGCTGTTATCGGTACTGTCCTCACAACCCTTCATGCAGGAAGTGTTTTACTCACTTTCTATCCCAATTTCAACCTTTCTCTCCAAGACACCAACTTGCCCACAGCCTTGAAAGTTCAAGTTCAAATTCAAGGTGCAGAACAAATCTCTTCAGCCAAAATTGCCACCTTACACCATCAACTGGTCTATAGGCTTCAAAATCATGCCTTAGATCTACCCACTCCAGAACACCACTCTGACACCCTCATGGTGTTAGCAGAATCTGACCAAATCCCCACAATCATCCAGATCCCGAGACAAATTCCCCGCCATGAGCTCATAAAGCTTATGCCTCTTGAATGGATCTCCAACTATGAGCAGTTCCATAACAATACCGCTCCCATTCAGACATCTGAAAGTATGTTTGAAAGACACCCAGATGGCACAGTCAGAATGACTTTTAAACCACCTCCAAGTGCTCCACAAGAGCCTCCTCGGCTCTCCTTTACTTATTCTTCCATGATCACAGCTGTTCAGACAGCTCAGGAAGATCTGCCCATTACAGGGTTTAATTCTGAAGGTTACCCTGTTTATCCAGCCAAACACAATGGCCATTTCTTATGGGATGCCCCTGGATCAGGCATGTGTGACCCAAATTGTCCCTGCTGGGATGATTGGGAAGAAGACGATGATTATGCAACCACAAGAAAAAAGAAACCCAAAAAGAAAAAACCTCTTGTCCCATGTAACCACTGTGACCCTAAACCACCATCAGATCCTCCACCTCCACCAGCTCCATTACCCATCTACCGAAAAGAACTCAAATGGATTGCCAAACATTGCAAATCTGAGATTCCATCACCACTCCCAAACCCAACACCTATCGTCCAACCACTGGCTTGTATGATGTTTTCCTCTACCTCTTCCGATTACTCTTCTTCCTTTCCTCCTTTGGAACCCCAGACAGATTCCCAACGAAATGTTGTGTCCAAACCCTTTATCCCTTCACCTATTACCTCCACTGGCCACCTGGAGCCCCCTAAACCTTTTGAATCAGTCCTCAACTGGCAAACTCAAAATGCCAGGGCCCAAAATGATACTTTGTTGCATCTCCATTCAAAAGTTGAGAACATCAGTTTGCGAACTGACCAGATTGAGACGAAAGTTGACTCTATTGCTGCCCAAATGCAACAGATTCACCAAAATCTTCAAACCAGAATTGGTCAACTCGACTCAGAGTTACGAGCCATGCTTGCCCAGAGATACTATGGCCCAGAATTTGATCAAAAAGAAAGGGAAATCAGGCGCTTAAAAGCTGAACTTGCTCAGATTGAATCTGAAAAACAAAAACCTACCCTTTTTACCACATCACCTCCTATCCCTTCCATCGGCCCCACTTATCATCCTTTTGCCTCTATGCTATCTCCTATTAAACAGTATGACCCTTCCAAGTTATTTGGCATGACTCATACTCTTTTCAGAGACAATCCTTTGCCACCACCACCTAAACCTAAACCCAAACCTAGACCGCAGCCTCGACCTGCCCCTCTTCATCCTTCCTCTCTGACCATCCCTGGCCAACCATCTCCTAGTTCTACACTGCCCTCACCGCTAGCTCCATTATCAGTCCCTACCCATACCAAGGATAAAGAACCCATAAACCAGTTTACTGCTCACACAGTCACCCATTCATCTACTACAGACGACCAAACTTCTGATTCAAATCTAGCTGTTTCAGATAGCCCTACCGAAACTGATACAGAATCTTCAGCATCCACCAGTGACTCTGAAAAGTCCTATGCTGATATTACCAAAATCCTGATGGCTCAACCTGATCAAGGCCAAACCTCTCATACAGAACCATATGTTGATATTCCCTCTGAAGTTGACGAAGAAATACCTGAATCTACTGCCACAAATCAACCTTCTCCAGCCCAGCCCAGCCCAATCCACCCAGTAAAAAATCATCAAATGGTCCATGGTTCACATTTGATGATCTACCATCTCATAAATGGCGTGACCGACTCAATGAAATATCTGCCTGGATTGATCTCCAGATGCTAAGACCAGGAGCAACAACTCATTCAGTCCTTAGAGAATTTGCTCGCTTAAAAGCTGAACTTGCTCAAATTGAATCTGAAAAACAGAGACCTACCCTTTTCACCACTTCACCTCCTATCCCTTCTCTCGGTCCAACTTATCATCCTTTTGCCTCTATGTTATCTCCTATTAAACTGTATGACCCTTCCAAGTTATTTGGCATGACTCATACTCTTTTCAGAGACAATCCTTTGCCACCACCACCTAAACCTAAACCCAAACCTAGACCGCAGCCTCGACCTGCCCCTCTTCATCCTTCCTCTCTGACCATCCCTGGCCAACCATCTCCTAGTTCTACACTGCCCTCACCGCTAGCTCCATTATCAGTCCCTACCCATACCAAGGATAAAGAACCCATAAACCAGTTTACTGCTCACACAGTCACCCATTCATCTACTACAGACGACCAAACTTCTGATTCAAATCTAGCTGTTTCAGATAGCCCTACCGAAACTGATACAGAATCTTCAGCATCCACCAGTGACTCTGAAAAGTCCTATGCTGATATTACCAAAATCCTGATGGCTCAACCTGATCAAGGCCAAACCTCTCATACAGAACCATATGTTGATATTCCCTCTGAAGTTGACGAAGAAATACCTGAATCTACTGCCACAAACCAACCTTCTCCAGCCCAGCCCAATCCACCCAGTCAAAAATCGTCAAATGGTCCATGGTTCACATTTGATGATCTACCATCTCATAAATGGCGTGACCGACTCAATGAAATGTCTGCCTGGATTGACCTCCAGATGCTAAGACCAGGAGCAACAACTCAATCAGTCCTTAGAGAATTTGCTACTCGTTTTACGGGTGCTCTAAGAGATTGGTTTGATTCGTTAGGACGATACCGCCAATTACAGTTTGTTGACCTTCCAGAAGTTTCAAGTGCTCTTGCTGTACTTCATGATCAATTCCTTGGCGACCCTTCTGCAGTCTTTGAAGCTGCCAGACGAGATTATCTCAACATGAAATGCTGCTCCCTCAATGCTAAGGATCTTGACTTCCATTATAAGCGAATGTCCCTGCTGTTCTATAAGCTTAATGGATTCAATGAACCGACATTAAAGCATGTCTTTCTGGCTTCCCTCCCCGAAGAACTCCAACCCGACATCCAGAGACAACTCACAGCATCCAATCTTTCCCTAGACAACATCTCTCTTGGCAAAATCTTTCAGCTTGCCAAAACTTGTCTTGACAAACTTTGCGAGCAAAAACAGTTTTTCAAAGAACTGTTGAAAGACAAAGAACCTTTCCGAAGTGCTTGCAAAAAGCCTTATTTGCAGATCAAATGCCACAAGAAAAAGGATTGCGATTGCAGTTCAAAGAAAAAACGGCATTTTCGGAAATTCAAAACTCCAGAATTTTCATCCAAACCTCGCAGATCCCGAAAGCCCTACAGGTTTTTCAGAAAGAAATCATCCTCTTCCAGAGACGTTAAACGAAAGCACTCAAGTAGATGCTTTATCTGCAAGAAAAAAGGTCACTATGCTAAAGATTGTCCCAACAAAAGAGAAAAATCCATCCGGTTAGTTGAGCATCTTCAAGCAACTACAGACTACTCTCCTGCCAAAGATGAACTGGAATTCTATTTCTCTGAACAAGATGAACCCAATGATGAAACAGTGTTCGCACTACAGAATTCCTCTGATTCAGACAGTGACCAGTCTCAAGTGATTTTCCACCAACAGTTACTCTCCCTTGATACTACAGTTCCTATCCCATCCATCAAACTCCAGATCTTGCCCTCAAAATTCCAAAGGCCCATTCCAGCAATTGGTCTTATAGATACTGGTGCCCAACGCAGCATGTTGAACCCCCATATTCTTCCATCCGAATACTGGACCCAGTTTGAAGAACATTTCAAAGCTGTCAATGGCAAACTCTTCACCACCTCTTTGATTACCAAAAAACCCATTGGTATTCAAATTTTCCCAAATTGTGTCATTTGGACCAAGGTTATTGGTTCCACTCTTCCTAATAAGGATATCTTGTTAGGTTTTGACATCCTTCACCAAATCAAACACCTCCAAATCATTCCCACTGGAATCCGAGTCAAGTCCATGTTCAAACCATTCACAGACATTCTGAAACTCTACAATCTGTCTGAAACTCCCCAGTCTTACCAGGATATTTCAACCAAACTTTTGAGTTTCTGTCCAGAGTCCCATTCTGAGTTCACCCATCCAACTCCCTTGTGGAAAAATAAGTCTTTCTTCATTAAGTTACCCTTCAAACTCAATGAAGACATTAACCCAACTAAAGCTACCCATCCAGGAATGAGTCCTTCTGACTTACTCCTAGCCCAACAAGAATGTTCACAATTGTTAGCCCAAGGTTTAATTGAGCCCACAAGTTCTCAATGGGCTTGCCAAGCCTTTTATGTTGAAAAGCATTCTGAAATTGTCCGAGGAAAGAAACGCCTAGTCATTGACTACCAGCCATTAAACATGTTTTTACAAGATGACAAATTCCCTTTACCTCGCCGACAAAGCATGTTCACTTTTCTCAAAAATGCCCAGATCTTTTCAAAATTCGATCTAAAATCTGGTTTTTGGCAACTAGGCATTGAACCCTCAGAACGTTACAAAACCGCTTTTTGTATTCCCAATGCTCATTTCCAATGGACAGTTCTACCCTTTGGTCTCAAAACTGCCCCTTCCATTTTCCAAAAATCCATGATCCAAATCTTCCAACCTATTTTGCATCATGCATTGATTTACATTGATGATATCTTGCTTTTTTCAGGCTCACATGATGAACATCGCCAGCTGTTAACTCAATTCTATGATCTTATCCAAAATCATGGAATCATGTTATCGGCCAAGAAAAGCACCATTGCTACAGATAATATTGAATTCCTTGGTATGCTCATAAAAGATGGACACTACCAGCCAGGAAAGCACATTGCCCAAGAATTGCTTCACTTTCCAGATCAGCAACTTTCCAAAAGGCAAATTCAACAGTTTCTCGGCATTATCAATTACATCCGTGATTTCATCCCACATGTGGATCATTACACTCATCATCTTTCGGCTTTATTGAAAAAGAAGCCCCCAGAGTGGAATGCTGACCACACAACTGCTGTCACTACCCTAAAGCAGATCGCGCAAAATCCGCCTCCTTTAAAGTTGATTACTGATGGACGGCGTATATTGCAGACAGATGCAAGTGATGAATCATGGGGTGCCATCCTCCTCGAAGAGCTCAATGGACAAGAACACTTTATCGCTTACGCTAGTGGACAATTTTCTGACACACAGAAGCACTACCATAGCGTGTTCAAAGAGATTTTAGCGGTAAAGAATGGCATCAAAAAGTTTGAGTATCATCTGATTGGACACCATTTTCTCATCCGAATGGACAGCTCAGCCTTCCCCAATATCTTTCATTTCAAAGGTAAAACTGTTCCCGAAAAAATGTTACTCAGATTAAAAGATTGGTTTTCCAAATATGACTTTTCAGTCAAGCATATAAAGGGATCCCAGAACCTTATCCCTGATATGCTCTCCAGACTCTCCAAACCACAAAACCCTCTCACCTTGTTTTCCACCACCTACCATTTTCCGATTATCTCCATGGCTACATCACTACCCCCAGAAGCTCTCACCAAGAAGACTTTTCCCTTTAATAAAACCTTTTCTTCTGTCTTCGCCATCCAAGAGTTTGCAAGAAAAGCTCTCTTTCGCTTCTTCATGAAAGCCTACCTTGTCACAGAACCTTTTCCATTTTCCTCCTTCCACCCAGAAAATCTGTTCCTTACAGGTTTAACCCTTGATCCATCCAGAGAAACCACTGAAGATGTGTTATGGTACATTTGGTGCCTAACAGTTCTTTACGCCACTAAACTAATCCTGCCAATTGCTCCTACCTTGGAACATCTCCTTGATCCCGACAAGGCCACCTCTCTCACTTGGACTTTACTTGAATGGTTTTCTCCCATTCCATGGTGGAGAAAGAAGCTACAACAACTGTCAGAAATTCACAACCTTGATCGTATGCCTGCCTCTGAAGCACAAATGTTCACATCAGTTTTTATTATTCACAGGCCATACTTCCAACATCCAGACACCAATCTCTTTTGGACTCAAGATCAGGTATATGAATGGTTCACTGCACCACATGTAGCTGTGATTGAAAATGACATACAAGACGTCCTGCACAATTACCTTTGCCAATTAAATCACCAACCTCCGCCACTTAAAGATATCTCCCACACCTCCTTAGGTCCACAACATGACCTCCTCATGATCCCCACTCCATCCGCCATATCCAAACCAAAGTCCACAGGTATCATCATCAAGGAAGAAAAACCAGACTACACTGATTTCCTGTTCCAGGATTCCCAAGACCCATGGGATGCATTTCTCCCCCTAAGCCAACACCTTCACCAATTTCCCCAACCCACAATGGATGAACCTGGACCCTCTAAACCAGGGCCCTCAACCAAACCTCCCAAACATTCAGCACAACCATCCAAAGTTGACAAAGCCACCCAAACTTCCCCCACGCGGACTCGAAGGTGCACTCCCCGAGATTATCATTGTCCTCATCCACCATGCCGTGGTCCCTCCTGTAAGCATCCAAAGTTATCCAAAACCTTTTTCCCACCAAAAGACAACGATGACCCATATGCCACTGAAAGCTCCTCTGAAGACGAGTACATGAATCTCCGCTCTCCATAAAGTTGTTTGTCTTGTTGCTTTCAATAAAGTAGTTTGTCTTGTTGTAATAATGATGTTTCGCTTTATGCTTGCATAATTATTAAAGTTTGCTTTTACTTTAAGCTTTTGCTTTTGCTTTTGTCAAAGTCATGCTTTAATTATTAAAGCACTTTTGTCTTTTGTAATAATTAAAGTTGTTTCATGCTTATCCTTTTGTAAAAGATAGGGGTCCTGTCCTATCTTCCCCGAAGGATTCTCCTATATAAAGAATCCTCCTCTCCTTTGTAAGATGGAGAACATATATAGAATTTGAATAGAAAATTTTCCAAAAATCAACTCTCGTATGTTTTCTTCCATGAATTTCTAAACTCTCTCTTCTCTCTCTGCAAATGAAGTTCTAGGAAAAAGAAAAGAATAAAGAATTAAATTTGTTCATTTTGAAAACCTACGGAAGTATGCTCTGCACTTGCCTTCCAGTGAGGATCCTGTGCATCAAAAACCTTTTGACCATTTCTTATCTGGTTTGGTACCCTGTTTTAGACTCAAAGGAAAGTCTATTTTGGGTTATATAACCTGAGAGGAAAATGTTTTAAAAGGATTTTGATCGTTATACCTATATGGTATCAGGCCTGCTCATAAGCTCCATGTCCAGCCTTAAGTAAAAGATATCTTTAGATAAGATTATGTTATAATATTGCTACAACAACTTTGATCTGTGCACTGATTGAGCAATTGGGTGTCATCATTACAAGTGATTGACATTCACGTGAAAAAAATAAATGTTGCAGTGAAGAGGGTTAAGTGTTCTTAGCACAGTTTGAGTATATGTGTGAATTTTGCCTCCCCATGTGTGAATACAATTGTGTTCTACCACTGAATTACATACAATATCTTGGTAATGTTGTAGAACCTCTAGAATCTGATCAAAGTGACACACACACATTTGGGCAGAAGGAAGCTTAAGTCTAGAACTGACCTACTATGGCTATGTTGCATGATTAAGATTGTATTCTGAGGGTGGAAGAATCCTTGCGAATTTGATGACAAAGCTAAGTTGTTTATTGCATGATTGTGTGCGTGAAGTGTTAGTCTGTTGTCATTACTTGAGGATAAGTAACGGTTTAAGTTTTAGGGTGTGATAACTCTATGAAATGAGAGTTATTACGGCAATTCTAGACTTAAATTAAGATCACTTAGAGAGTAAATGATGTGTTTTTTGCATTTTTGTTACATATTGCATAAACATTCATTTTAGTTTCGTCCTAATAAGTTTTGTTTGATTTAATTAATTTGTGATCAAATTGTGTGCATAATCATAGGTTTTCAGAAGCTTATGATTCAGGGAAAGAATGTTGAAGTAATAGGCTGGCACAAAAGATGAAGAATATGGCCACAAAAGAAGTAAAACAAAATCTAGAATAGTGCAATGCTAGAGTCGTTGCTGGAGCAGCCATTGCTATAGCAATCCTGGAACAACAAGAGAGAAAACTTAGCATGAGATAACTATAGAATTAAGATCTGCAGTTTTCTAATCTAACTTATGCTCACTCTAGGCTCATGCTTACCCTAATTTTCAGTATAAAAATAGGCGCGCAACACATATAACGATGGCAAGGAGTAACATTGAAGAAAATTAAAAAGGAAAAGAAGAAAACAAGTAGAATTCAAGAGAACCAAGTCTGCATCAGCGAGGAATCCAGCAGAGTTGTGTGGATTCAGTCTTCATCATTCTTTACTTGTTCTTTTCTCTACTATTCGATTGAACCAATGTATTTCGTGACTATTAGTTTACTGTTTGTTTCCCTTTTTCTAAGTATGAACTAAACTTTCCTGTTGTTGAGTAACAAACAATCTGAATGGGTTTTTGACTGTTCTTATGAGTTGATGTATGATTGTTATAGCATTTTACTCTATTAGTTATTATTATAATTGTTATTTCTGTTGACCACCCATTTAATGGTTCAAGTTAAGATAGAGCTGCAAAAGGGCATGTCTTAATAGATATTACGGGAATAATACTTGATCTTAATTTGAGTTTCTTGAATTAAGTTTATCTTGAATCCCATAAGGGCTATACTTGAAGTTAAGATTTGTGAAGAAATAGAAATAGGCACTCACCTTGTAGGGTTGATAGAATGGATGTTCACAATGCCATGCCTCATGTAGAATAGCAACTGGTCATTGTGAGGATACTTAAAGGTATGGGAAGTCTAATACTTAAAGGTATGAGAAGTCCAACACACGACAGCTGAGGATGCAAAATAATTCTGCCCAGTGCTGTAGCAACTGGTATTAATTTGATGAAAAGCAGTCAGCCCATGAACTGAGTTTGATCATTCAACTAGCTTATTCTCAATTGTTTCTTTCACACAATTTACTTAGTTTATTTTATTACTGCATTTATTTGTCTTATTTCCTTACAATTGTTAATTTCGGTAGTAAACAACTTTGAATTTGTTCATCTTGAAATAAAGGTAGATAGCACTATTGCGATTGTTGTAGCATTTCTAGTAACATCAATTCTTGTGGAGACGGTCTTAAAAAACTAAATAGGCTTTATTACTTGTTGTGTACACTTGCACATTAGCATCAATAGCATTAGTATTTATACCCAACAATTATATATATATAATCAAGTGTGTGTGTGTGTATTGAAAAATTTGGTAAACATATATATTTATTTGTAATTATAAATTTATAATGATATAATAGAAATTAGAAAGATTGTAACACCCCTTTAGCTCAATTAAAGATATGAATTAGATTTATTTATTTGTGTTTGTGTTTGATGTGTAACCTTATGAATTTGGTTTATTTGCTCAATTTTTTATATGAATTGAGTTTGTTCATTTGCAACGTGGCTTAAAGAAAATATTTATTGTACATTTCTTCAATCTTTCTCTAGGCAATTGGCACTTGAACTTGGAGTTAAAAAATTTGAATTTAGAACTTATCAAAGAGCTTGCATGGAGCCATGGAGGAACCAAGGTATCTTGCATGGAGCCATGGAGGGACCAAGGTGGAGGAAGCAAGAAAGCCTATTTAGTTTTAATGTTTGAACTTTGTGATTTGTGTTTCTAAACAATTTAATTATGTTTAAATTTTGTGAGTTTGTGTTTCAAACTTTCAAAGACATTATTTGGAAATTGTGCTTTGAATTTTGTAAGTTTGTATTAATTTTAACTTTTATTAAGTTTGGACTTTGTTGGTTGAGCAAATAATAGTCCTAATCCTACCCTCCAAGTCAATAGGCAAATAATCATATTCTAGCATTTTAACTTTATTCATTTGATTTAATAGCATTTTCTTTTCTTTTCTTTTTTCAATTGAAAATTAGTAAAAATGACCACAATTAAGAAAAGTGTCTTAAAACTATCACAAAACTACAAAAATAGGAAAAAAAAAAGAGCTCAAAATTGCATTAACCAAATTTGACTCGACCGAATTTGACCCGATTTCAACCAACTCGAACTGACCCAATTTGACCCAAATTGACCCGAACTCAATCCAATCCGTTTTAAATCCAACCTGAACTTAACCCGAATTTTTGACCCGACCCGATCTGACCCAAATTATCAATAATTTGGGTTAAGTTCGGATTAATTCTTGTCTAACCCGAACAACCTGAAACCCGATCGAGTTGACCTGAACCCGGTTTTGCCCACCCCAACTGATATCCAGACCCTGATGTAGAGGGTCGAGGCAGGCTTTTTGTCAATCTTAGTTAAAATTCCTAGGGATCATTCAAGAAAACCTGTAACTCTATTTTGAGGGCTTTGCATTAAGAAAATACTTGAAAAAATCAATATGGCTTATTGGAATCTGATGGATATTCCTATTGCTAAAGAACAAAATTTTAGCATCAATATATGCCATAAGACTCCATAAGAAAAAGAAAAAATGGCTAAAGTTCCTTATTCCAATGCCATAAAGAGTTTTATATACGCAATGACATGTACAAGTGTCGATATTTGCTACGTTGTAGGATTGGTGAGTGAATACCAATCAAATCGTGGACAGAAGCACTAGCATGCTATCAAGGGGATTTTGGCGTATCTTAAAGGCATTGCAGATTATTATTTGTTCTATTAAGAAGAAAATTTGCTCTTAATTGAATATTGGATGTTGATTGAGTTGGATGAGTGTAAATCTACCCCAAGATATGCATTCTTACTCAAATGAGGTGCCATTTCGTGAAGCAGCAAGAAATAAACATCCATAGTTTTGTCGATGTTGAAAGCTAAATATATAGCATGGTTCAATAGCAGTGCAAAAAGCTGTTTGGATTAAGAGATTTTTGGAAGATCTAGAGATTTCTAAACATGCTTCAGAGGCAGAGACCGTTTACTGTGATATTGAAGCTGCAATGTCTTTTCCCAATGATATGAGATACCACAATAAATTTAAACACATAGAGACTAAGTACAATTTCATAAGAGACATTGTGACAAAGAAAGAAGTCGTCATATTGTACATATCTACACATAGCATGATAACTAAACCCTTAAGACAGCTATACAAGGAAGATGTTCTTCTCAGGTGCTAGATCTTTGGAGTTATGTAGATTGTAAAGGTGGGCACAATTTAAACGAACCAATCCAAATTAACCTAAACCGACCAATTTGATTGGTTTGAATTGGTTGTATCATAAAAAATCAGTTTGGGTTTTGTTTGACTTAAAACGATTGTTGTTGGATCGATTTTCATTTCAAACTGACCAAAACCGATCCAATCTAATTGTTTAATTTTTATTTTAATTAGTAATATCGCATCGTTCCATTTGACCTATTTCTATGTGCATGTGCTTTTTCATGCATATTATCATAACCCCTATTTTAAAACCATCTTTATCAATTACGAAACCTAATATTTTTCTGCTTCCCTATCTATCTCACAGCAGCAAATTGCTTATCCCTCAAAATCAATATTTGCATCAGACTAATCTTCACCGATGGAGAGAGTCGCTGTGATTTTTCATCTATAATTTTTTCTAGTTTATACTCTTCATTCAATTTTCCACAAAATCAAATTCAATTTTGGGCGACGCTCAACAACTATTTAGCGGCACTAATAGCCCAAGCTCGGCCTAAATAACAATAGAGATAACCATCTTTTGAATTTTGTTTTATTGTCAGCCTATCTACTTTGATTTATCTTTTCAAACTATTACTCTTGTTGCATGCATTGTCCAGCAACTCAAGTCAAATGCTCTTTCATTTGTATTTTGTGAATGAAAACAAAATTATGCAAATATGATAAATATTAAATCAACATTTGCACTTAGGAAAATAATTTTTTCATAAACTTAGGAAAATAAATTCACTGGTAGGACACTATATAAGTCAGTTACTTTGTTATATAACTTAAAACTTATCATTCTTAAGAGGATTGCCAGAAAGCTTTTATTAAACTTTCAGTTTTCTTATGGTTTTGCTAAAAATAACACACAAATTAATTTCATAATTAAAAATTCAAGAGTTATTTATATTATTATTATTTGTTTTTATCACAAACCAATAGGCCAAATTGATACAAACCAATCTTGTCGATTTGGATCGATTCGGTTTGAAATTTTTTTCAAATTAGATCTATTTGAGACAAGTCCAACCCGATAAGCTTGGATCGGTTTCAAATTTTGTCTTAAATTGATCCACGTCGAGTTTGCCCACTCTTAACAGATTGGCCTCAGTAGTTATTTTGTTATGTTGTCTTGTGGACATCTTTGTTTTCTTTATAAAGTATAACTGGCATAATTATGTACATGTAATGTACAAAGCATGTCATCAAGTTAAGACATGCTTTCTTACACAAGTGCTAACCTCAGGCTGTAAAAGCAAGTTGAAATGAGATTTTGATAACTATTGCCATAGAGCCAATGTTAATTCTACAGTATTATCACCTTAACTAGGTTAAAATGAGGTTAGTATTAAATAAATTTTTGGACTGATCATGATATACCTCATTATCATGAAAACCTGAACATAGCCAACTATGAGACCTAAATTATGGTGCTAGTGCAAAGCGACCATTTTTCAAAACTTAAGTTAGGTGCTTGTGCAGTGACTAGACTAAGATCTACACAGTAAAATGAATATATGACCTACATTCTTTTTAAAGAGAATTTACCATTGCACATATTTCATACCACTTGTGTTTTGTGACCAATAAGAAAATGAGTGAATGGATCCGGTCTTCCGCACTGTGTAAGCTCTTATAAGATTTGTTAAAATCTCAATTTGTGTCCTTATAAATATCAAATGTGTTTTTGGGTTATCAGACTAACATCAACTGCTTTAGCATGGTATCTATGACTTTGACATGATTCGGTCTTTGAAACATGTTTAGGACATGGATTAGTTTGGAATGATAGGCATGAGTTTGGTGGAAGATTTGATGTTGTTCTACATCTTATTTATATGATTCACTTAGACTTGACAATTTAGCCTGACCTTATTTTTGGCCCGATTGACCCGACCCTAATTTTTAAGGTTTTGACCCGAATTTTTCAGGTTAGGGTCTGGTTTAAAGCCGACCCAACCCTATAAAAAAAACAAAAACTAACACAAGTTAACACTTACCACTTAACACATACGCACATCATCAAAAGCCTTCGATGGGTAGAAGACCAATTAATTTCTTTTTGTTGCATTGCCAATCACATATTGCTTCCCATCATGAATACAAATAATGTACAAATATTTAAATAATTGGTTTAGTAATAATTTTATAAACTTAAATTATTTTCTCACTTGTTTTCTTTTTTTTTTTTATATGTAAAATCCTCGAAAGTGAAATTTTTAGTGGAGAGGAATTTGTGGATGAAGATGAAAGTGGCCCACAAGTGTTTTTTTTTTAAAAAAAATGTTTGGTTGTGCAATTGAATTATGAGTTTTTTTTGTATAAAATATTTTTTTTAATGTTGGGGTTGTGGAACTAAATTGTGTGTTTTTATTTGTATAAGACATGATTTTTTTAATTTTTAATTTTTTATGTTGGGTTGTTAAATTGAATTGTATATGGCTAAAATGGTTGTGGAATTACATTGAGTGTTTTTAATTTAATTGCATTGTGTGTTTTTCATGTTGGATTTTGGAATTGATTTGTGCGTGGGGTTGAAATAGTTGTGGAAAGTGGAATTGAATTGTGTTTGAAATGGTTGAGGAATTGCCGAATTAGTTGAAATGGTGGTGGGAAATGGGAGGGTTAACTATTTCGGTAGGGTCGGGTTGGGCCCAACCCGATGTTGACCTGATTCGGGTCGGCCCGGCTAAATAGTGTTCGAGTTTTTTTAGGGTTGGGTTTCAAATTTTTTTGATCGGGTCGGGTAGGGCCTGGCAAAACCCGAGCCCGACCCGACCTTTTGCCAACCCTAGATTCACTGGCCAACAAATTTTATGGTCTAGTTTCGAATAAATATATTTGTGAATTCATAAATAATTACGAAGCCAAGCATAATTTCAAATAGAGGAATTAAGTATGCCTGGTGTTGTGCAAATTTTGATGTATTCGCAAGTGGACAAGTTTATTAAGGCATAGACTAGGAATAACGAGATTCGACCCACAAGGACAGTCAATTTTTAGGAAAGTAAAATTTAATTTAAGCTAATTATAGCTCTATCCTAGTTGAAAATGATACATTTTGTTTAAAGAAATTAAAAGTAGAGATACAAATGAAATTAAAATGAGTAAATTAACATAAGAATTCAAGAGACTGAGACTACCAAGGTTTCAGAATCCACGACAGTTCAACTTAATAATTATCTAATTACCAATCAATTTTCAATTTTAGAGTGACAACTTGAAATCAATCAATGTTTATTCATGAATATAATAGTTAAGTCCAATTAAAATTAATCTTATGCAAGTTATTTTCTACTTAATAAAATGATATCTAAGCATCCTATATAAATAATATAGTCATAATTTTTCAAAACACTCTGTGTAAATAATTTAATGAAAGACACAGAATCAAAGATAATCATATATAAATATTATAGATTTAAGCAAAAAATTAAGTGTAAATAATTTAATGAAAGACACAAAATTAAATATAATCATATATAAATTTTATAAATTTAAGCATAAATTTAGTCAAATATTAATCTTAACAATCAATAATACACAGTAAAATTAATGAAAATTTTAACAATAATCAACTAATCATGTGAAACAAGAACCATAAATATTAAAATACATATATAAGAAATTAATTAAATAAAAAATAATTTATTTCATTGAACAATACTTCAACTCAATTTAACATAAAAGATTTAATTACACATAATTAAATTGAGAATAAAAAAAAATCAATCCTAAAGATTAATCCAAGCGGTTGACTTTTCTCCAATCGCGTGGGTGCTGCTCTGCTCCCTTAACTTTTCACGTCCTTATCTTTAAATTTGTTTGCTTTTATATTGCCTAAAATTGGCCATCGGCCTATAGGTCAAAAGGCTTGGCTTTTTAATTTGTTTTGATTTGGTCGTGCTCACGTGCTCTCCACTTTGACTTCTAATGAACCCATTTTAATTTGGCTATTATTTCTCATGTGATTTTATTATAAATTGGGACAATGAATTTAATCGTAGTTTGGCCTTATTCCCCACGACAACGAATCTAAATAATCTTCAATTCTTTCTAATTTTGACTCCTTAAGCTCAAATTATTCCTAATCTTCAATTTATTACCCTATTTAGTAAAATAATTTAACCAACTAAAAATAACAAATAAGAATAAACTCTCGAATATATAATAAAGGGTAGAATATGTATATATTGAAAGGTAGAATATGACGTAGTTAGGGCTGGTAGAATTCCCCAAATCTCATAAGAATTTAGGATCTCGACCCGTTCCAAATGAGATTTAGAATAAAATTTTATTCTGATTTATTATTTAGACCAGGATTCAGGACATTTAAAAATCCCATCAGAATCTCGAAAGGCCCGAAATATAAGTTTCCTTAAATATATGACAAGTTGGTTTAATGAATTACATATATTGGATATGGCGGTCATATATGTATGACAAGATATTTAGTTTAAAATATATATGAGATGTCGGTTATATGAGTATGACATATAAGTTAAAGCGGACTCCCCATTCATTACATAGAGAAGATCACCAAGATTTCGTGATCCGTTGCCGAACTTATTCCAATTCCAAGATCTCAAATTGAATCGATATTGATATATTGATTCGATCTGAGATCTCTTATTGAATTGCTCATTCAATGAGCATTCTCAATATTATGTCTTGAAGAGGACTCGAACCTCCACGCTCTTGAGCACGAGATTGTGAGTCTCGCGTGTCTAACATTTCACCACCAAGGCATCTTGAAAGTGAATCGTATTCCATGAAGATGATATCTATCTAGTGTGATGTATGGAATATATGACAAGAGTGGAGTGTTGGAGTGGAGCATTTCTAGTGATCGGTCGTGTCATATAGGCCCCAATCGGACATAAGCATAGGACATGTCGTTTGTCACAAAATCTACAGCATATGATAAAAACTTATGTCATCTAGGACAATTTGGGATCCCTATTAGAACTGTTTTTTTGTCTCAATTTGTTGTTCGGGATAAGATCAAGATTGGCAAGCCCTGGTTCATCCTGTTCCATTGCAAACCCTAGATGTAACAAATTAAATTTAGGATATGGTGAACAATTGAATCTTTTATATAATTTTACAATTGAGATATTATTGACTCTTATTTTTTTATTTATTGTTTTTGTTCGTGGGTCACGCGGTGTATTTGCCTATATGAGCATTGCAATATTATGGGTGGCTTTGTATTAGTCGTTGCTTTGCTAGTTAGATTCAACCTATCGTATGTGACAGTGGGAGATGTAAGACATGAGTGGGTTGAAATACTAACTAGGCAACCCAAGAGGGGGGTGAATTGGGATTTTAAAAATGAAGCTAAGTAAATCATACAACAATTTAATCTATTGCCTTAATCAAATTAAAAACAATAAATTCAATCATGCACAATATTAAAAGAGTAAGGGAAAAGAAAACAAACACAAACACAAAGATTTTATAATTGACTTCCAAGGTGTTAATGAACCTTTACAATCAAGAGATTACTTCCCCAATCTCTTTACCCCAAGTGTTTCTCACACTTGTACACTCACAATTTGATGACAAATGAAAATTACAACAATGAAACTCTTTTTAAGAGTGGATATACAAATGATAGCTCAATGAAGATTTAATCTATGATGATTTTTGAATTTGAAGCTCAATATAAGTTGTGTGCACTTGTTTATGCTTGCAAAGATTACTAAAAATGAATTAGATTTGAGTTTATATAGTTTGAACTCAAAACCTAGCCGTTATGCACTTTTTGGTGATAACCGGCTTACCGTTTATGTACATCCGGTTAGCCGCTTAATATTACCGTTACAACATCCAGTCCGCCGCTTATGAAATCTGGATAGTTGTTTATGTTCCAAAAGCTTTCTCCCAAATCCAGTCTGTCGTTTGTCAGGATCCAAATAGCTGCTTGCTACAGTCGGTACAGTGAACTATTTCTAAAATTATAGTTTGACCTCAAAACTTTATATAATTATATTTTGGCCAAAATATTATGAAACTTTGCAAATAGGTCCAATTTCATAATTTCAAAATAATACTTTGCCAATCCCAAAACTTTACAAAATTATGATATTGCCCAAACTATGTGAAATTATAGAATGACTCAGAATATTTAAATATTTTCAAATAGGTCCAAATCCGAAATTCAAAACAATAATTATTTAAAAACAAAGATGGCAAAGCTCTTTCATTTTAGTCCATATCTTGAAAAACAACCAATTTAATAAAATAATTTTTCATTAAATATAAAACCTTTATAATGTGAAAATAATGATTTATTTAAAATGTATAAAAAATAATTTGAGCTTAAAAGATTAATCATTCTTAATCTTATTTGTTATCATCAAAATCAACATTATGGAAACATACATGTTAACATGGGTCACCCATAATAGCTTGACCTACTTGAAAGTAACTATTATATGGCAGTTATCAAATCTTAAATACACTGAGAGCAATTCTGTATGTTTTTTTGTCTTTAAGGAGAAGTTAATGTTAATATATATATTTGTATAATATTGATTTCTATGATAACAAACTAGACTAACACAGTTAGAGTCTTTAAATGATCAAATTCTTTGGTCGTATGAAGTTTTTTAGACATAAATAAGATTCTAAAAACAAATAGATAGCCGCCAATTTTATTCAGCAAAAGGAAATTTACAGTTTTGATTTTGGAAGATAACGGTGAACCATTTATTGAAAAATGGTTAACCGATAAATTTTAGAGAGCAACTTAACTGAAAACGGTGAACTGTTTAGCACAAATGTGTATCTGATTATTTCTTGTAGGTTTATGAAATTAAACAGTAAATTGACACCTCCAGACGATAAGCTAACTTTGAGCAGATCAATTACTAAAATTTAATAGTAGACCAACAACTCCGAACAATGAACCGATTATTCAAAATTCTATGTAACTATAACTTGCACAAAGTCAAAATGGCGATTAGACAACAATAGACGACGATCCGATTATTCCCAAAAAGTCAACAACGACATGTTTTTCAGCTCCAACTGTAAAAAGTCTCAATCAAATTCAAATGATAACGGATTATACAACCTTGTTAGAGCTTGAAACTTGTTATTCATTCATCAAATCACGCTTTGAGTTTTCATTTGTAAACACATACAATGTGTGAGAGAAAATTTTGTGTAATTTTCCTTTTAATATCAAATTCAGTGTTTAAGAGTGTGAGAAACACTTAGGTTAAGATGTTTGGGATAACCTCAAATTAGCACATTGGAAGTCAATTGTAAAGATTTTGAAAGCCTTAAGGTATAAGGCTTTGATAGTGGAATACTCAACTCCGGTGAGTTTGGAGGCGTAGACGTAGGCAAAGTTTGCTGAACTATGTAAAACTTCGATACTCTTTCCTCCATCTTTTTATATTTTGATTATTGTGATTTATTTTTTATTTACATAATTTTATTTCATATTTGCATTACGTTTTGATTTAATTTCTTCATAATTTTTCTTTAAAAAGCCAACTCACCCTCCTATTGGCTTGTTTAGCTAATATTTCATTTGGTATCAAAGCGAGGTTCTTTGGTTAAGACTTAATCGTCTAGAGTAAAAGATCTAGAGCAACCTAAAATGATTCCATTTTTAGAGAAGGCCAGTCTATTATTAAATCACCATATTTTGATGAAAATGACTATCCATATAGGAAAACTAAAATGAAAATTTACTTGCAAGCTTTAGATTATGAGATTTAGAAAATTGTTTATGATGGTCTAAAACCTTCATGTGAATGGAAATGATTTTTATTTTGTGCTTTAGATAAAAAGGAATTTCATAGAGTTTCAAGTTGCTCTAATGCTTATGAAATTTGGAGGAAGTTACAAGTTGTTTATGAAGAAACAAACCAACTAAAAGAGTCTAAGATTAGTAGATACACTAGGTAATAGAAATTGTTCCAAACGGAATAAAATGAGAGTGTTCGTTCGTTTAATGTATACTCAATTCACGAACATTTTAAACACTATAAGAGCCTTCGGAAAGACTTTTTCCAACAGCTAGAAGGTTAAGAAAATAATTAGATCCTTACCAAAGGAATGAGGATCTAAGAGAACTGCTTTTGAGGAAATCAAGGATTTAAATACTTTAATTATTGATGATTTAATTGGCTCACTTATTTCTTGTGAAGAAGATTTGACAGCTGAAAGAAGTGATGAGGACAAGTAGAGGAAGTGCATTACTGTTAAAGCTTTAAAATCTAAAAGTTATAAAGAGAGCAAATTCAAATATGAAGATATGGCAATGATTGCTAGAAAATTTAGAAAGTTCTTGAGGAAATCAAATGAGCGAAAAAAGTTTAGAAACTTCAAGAATCAAAAGGAGAAGAAGAAAACAATTACTTGCTATGAATGCAAGAGGCCTAGCCATATAAGATCAGAGTGTCCTCTTTTTAACAAACTTAAAAAGAAAGCTATGGTGGCAACTTAGGATGATAATGGTGGGGAGATCTCAGATGAGGATGAATCACATGAAATGTCAAAGCTGGCACGTATGGCAATAGGAGAAGAAATTGACGAGGTAAATGATCTCCCCTCTTCTGATGAATTATTTGAAGCATTCACTGAATTGCGTAGTGATTTAAAGAAGATTGGAATGAAAATTGTTTCTCTTAAAAAGAAAATGCTAGAAATTTCAAGTGAGAATGATGTTTTGTAAAAACAAATTTATTCTTTAAATGAAGAGATTCAAGAACTTAAAGTGGAGAATAAAACATTACTTGATAGGATTGCATTATTAAAGGAAAACAGAGTACTTCATATGTACATGAAAAGTTACGTGTTAATGATTGGATTAAGAAAAATAAAACTTTAAAGAAGAAGAACAATAAGCTCAATGATATTGTGTTAAAGTTCGTAAATGGTCAAAAAAGTTTGAAAACATTACTCTAAAAAATGTGTCTTTGATAAAGGAAAACTTGAGTATAAGCCTAATTTGAAACAAAAATATTAGCAAAATACTTTGTTAAGGTTACCTTCATTAGTAATCATAAAATTGTTTGTCATTATTGATTAGTGTTAAAAATTGTATGTTTAATAAAGGGTAAAAATATTATTTTGTGCTTCTATTATAATTTATATTTGTAATTATGTAACATATTGTGAATTTCTAAGTATTTTTTTAAATATTTGATTTTGTGTATTTTTGTATGTTTATTAGGTAAAAAATAATAATTTCACGCAATTTGAAACTCCAAACAAATGTACAGATGTTAAAGTTGGATTCCAGAAGACCAAAAAATTAGGTCATTGTACAAGAGAATCCGAGACTTTTGTTGTAAATTATAAGTTTTTACTACGGTAAATGTGGTAATTGTGAAATTATAAATATTACCATGTTAGGTGTAGTAATTGTTAGTGGAATATGGTGAATGTGCTTGAGTAGATTAAATTAGGTTTATGTTTTATTAGTGGGACAAATGTATGGCTAAAATGTAATTAGCTTTATTTATTTGTGTTGTGTAGATTAAAATGCATTAGTATAAATAGAGAGAGGGGGAACACACCTCTACACACCTTTTTTTTTCTGTTCTTTCCTTTCAAATTCTTCTTCTTATATCTCTTTGTAATATATTTTTAATAAATAAAATTAATTTTATTTTAATTTTTAAATATTTTTTAATTATATGTTTTTTTCAATTTTAATAAATTTCTTTATGTCAAATAGTTTAGCTAAATACTATTAGTTAGGGTAAGGTAAAACTCTTAATAGAAAAATATTATTTAATCAAATTTTATTTTTAATTATATAAATTAAATTATTTTCTATTTAATTTTATCAATTTTTATATTTTAAAATTTTGATTTATTATCGACAAACATGAGAGTTTGCCACAATGAATTCTTAATATCTTATTATAAAGTATGGTAAAATGGTATTTTGACTTATTGTAAACAATTTAAGTTTTGACACATTAAGTACTTAATCCATAATAAAATTAATGGGAAAATAATTGTAATTTATATAATTAATCTTTTGGGGAATAAAATATAAATAAAAATAATTTATTAAATTGTATTTTTTATAAGAAGTGGATCCATAACGCTAACTAATTTAATTTCATAGTTTTTCTCAAATTAAAGTGCATATATTTAAATTCTATTTTCGTTTTTAGATAAAATTAAATAAACAAATTAAATTATTTTTCTGTGAATCGATCTCGAACTTACTGAGATATTTTATAATTAGGTACTCTTATACTTGGGAGTAAATCAAACACTTTTAAGTCGTGTCAAGCTTTTGGTGTCTGTTGCGAGAGAAATGTATTTATTTTGTTTTTTTTACTTTTATGTAAATTTTCATTTGCCCCCTTCTTCTTTCTTAAATTATATTATATTTGCAAAATCTTTCTGAATCTCACTTTCACCCTAAACAATTCTCGTTTCTAGCTCATTCTTCTTATAATTACAGTTATTCCATAAAATTATACAAAATTTTCAAATAAGTCTCTTACCAAAATTTCCTATAGTACTCAAATTCGAACCAACAACTTGAATTTCTTTAGACCATATTTGGACTCAATAAAAAGAATATTAACTTTAAAAATTACTGCGAATGCCTATTAATTTGAATTAGTCACTTAGTTAGTAATTTTTAAATTTTGAAAAACAAAGTTTACACTTTCAGATAATTACTTCTTTTCTTTCTTTTTTTTTTCTTATTTCTGTAATTTAATTTTAGCATTGATTTTATTTTTTTGGCAATCATTTTGTTTAGATGTTTGGTTTACCACCTATTTAGTTATTTTAATTATAGTTAATTAATTTTTAGTTTATTTATTTTTATTTTGTATTTTTCTTGTACATTTATCTTTATTTAATTTTCATTTTGTCTTTAATTAGCTTTATTTACAACATAATTTCACACACACATCATCATCATCATTGCATGAGACGTTGGTCTCGAAATTCAAGTAGGGGTGGCAATATGAGCTAGGATTCGATTCGATGCGAATTAAATGAGTTTGTGTTTGAAAAAATTGATTCGTTTAATATATGGGTGAATTCGATTCGATTCGTTAATTAAACGAATCGAATGCGGGTTTGAAAATTTTGATTCGTTTAGAATTCGTTTAATAAATGGGTCGTAAACGAATCGAATATGGGTCGATTCGTTTAATTAAATTACTTTTTTATCCTTAAATTTATTTGAAAGCTTTTTAAAATTTGAAGGTTAATATTGTAATTTACTACATGACAATAAAAAAAAATAACAAACACATTACATACTCACACATTCGCATTTGACATTTCACACTCACACACGATTGCACAAGGCCAAAAACACAAAAACCCTAATGCGTAGGGAAAGAGAAGTCGTCACTGCAGCCATCAAAGCCGTTGGCCGCTGTTGCAACTCCTAGCCGCCACCGCCAATCCGGCCACACGGCACACCCCAACCCTCACCGACGCAGCCACTGGTGGCACAAACTCACGCCACGACAACCGCACTAACTACCCACCATCATGGTACACCACTGAAATTTTACCTTTTATTGTTGTTTAATTGTTGTTTTACTGCTGTTGTTTCGCTGTCATTTTTTGCTATTTTCCACTATTTTATTATTGTTTTACTCCTATTTTATTGCTGTTTTGCTACTGTTTTACTGTTGTTTCATTGTTGTTTTACTTTCGTTTTACTACTGTTTCGCTGTTGTTTTACTGCTGTTGTTTTGCTGCTGTTTTGCCACCATTTTTTGGCTATTTTTTTTTCACTATTTTGTTGTTGTTTTACTGCTCTTTTGTTGTTATTTTACTACTATTTTGCTGCTATTTTGTTGCTATTTCACTACTATTTTGTTGTTGTTTTACTGTTGTTTCACTACTGTTTTACTGCTGTTGTTTGGCTGCTGTTTCACTGCTATTTTTTTGCTATTTTCCACTATTTGGTTGCTATTTTACTACTATTTTGATGTTATTTTACTACTATTTTGCTACTATTTGTTGTTATTTTACTGCTATTTTGTTGTTGTTTGGTTGTTGTTTTGCTGGCATTGCTACTGTGTTTGCTACTTTTTTTGTTGTTTTGGTGTTGTTTTGCTATTAATCAGGGCCCTTAAATAATTTTCAATTATTTTGTTTTTAGGAGAATGGACACAACCCAAAGTAATTCAGCCTACACAATTAACGATTCTAGTATTGGAGATGATGATGTAAATGACATAATCGAACTGGAAGAAGATATTGAAAAAGGTTTAAGGCCAGTGGAACAAAAGGCACCACGGTAAAGGAAACTAACTTCACAAGTTTGGTCGTTGTTCCGTAAGGTTCCCGGGGATAAGTATCTGGACAACAAGCCGAGAGTGTAAAAATTGCAACATTCAGTACGTGGCTGTGCGCAATTCTGGTACAGGTAATCTAAGAAGACATTATGAAACTTGTGCAAAATTTAAAAAGCGTGATCCTGTACAAATGATGTTAGATCGTAGTGATGGATTGTCAACTCGTGTTCTCAAGTTTGAAGCTCATGTGTTTCGTGAATTATTGTCTTGTGCCATTATTATGCATGATTTGCCATTTCAATTTGTTGAATATGACGGAATTAGAAGAATTTGGAATTATTTGTGTGATGAAGTGCCCAACATTTGTAGGCACACTGCGAAAGCCGATGTATTAAAAATGCATAATAGGGAAAAGACAAAAATTAGAAGCAAGTTAGAAGAAGCTCCTAGTAGAATATGTCTTACTACTGATTTATGGACTTCTATAACTACAAATGGTTATTTGTGTCTCACTGAACATTTCATTGATAAGGGATGGAATTTACAGAAAAACATGTTGAATTTTTGTGAAATGCCAACTCCAGACACTGGGGTTGCTTTGGTTGAAAAAGTATTGTCATTGTTGTGTGAATAAGGTATTGAGAAAAAGATTTTTTCATTGACTGTAGACAATGCTTCAAGTAATGATGTTTGTGTTGTAATGTTAAAAAGTCAATTGAGATTAAGGAATGCTTTGGTGTGTGATGGGGATTTCTTTCATATTTGATGTTGTGCTCATATTATTAATTAATTGTTCAACAAGGATTGAAAGAAATTTAGAAAGAAATAGAGAAAGCCCGTGAGAGTGTGAAATATGTCAAAGGGTCACAAGTGAGAAAAATAAAATTTTTAGTGTGTTAAGCAAGTATCTCTAGATGACAAGAAAGGATTAAGATAAGATGTTCCTACAAGATGGAATTCAACTTTTCTCATGCTTGATAGTGTTATGTATTACAAAAATGCTTTCCGTTATCTACAATTGAGTGATTCTAATGACAAGAATTGTCTTTCTGAAGAAGAATTGGGGAAAATAGAAAAAGATTGGCAAATTCTTGTCTATGTTTTATGAGATCACATGCATTTTTTCTGGTTCAAAATACCCCACTTCAAATTTGTATTTTCTGAAGGTGTTTGCAGCTAAGGTTGCTTTGGATCAATTATTGTGTAGTGAGGATGTGTACATGAAAACTATGGCACAAAAAAATTGAGAAGTATTGGTCTGATTTTTGTACCATTTTGGCCATAGCGGTCATCTTGGATCCTAGATACAAGATGGCATTTATTGAGTTTGCTTATAGTAAGGTTTATGGTCAAAATTCGGAGGAGTTGAAACATGTTCGAGATAAGTTGTTTTCAATTTTTGGTGAGTATAATTTGATCACACCATCTTCCTCCACTACATCCGTACTCACTCAAATGAGTGATGTTGGTTCAAGTGCGGGACGTAATGACAATAGTCAAAGTACACTTAACCAAAGGACCATGGATATGTTCAAGGTATATTTACAATTTTCTTATTTGTTTATTGTAAGACTTATTATTTCTATGCTTGTTTTGAATTTTGACTATTCTTATTTCTTATTATTTTGTAGGAGTTTGATGATTTTGATAACATGGATTGTAGTGCTTATGTTAGAAAATATGAATTGGAGCTTTATTTAGATGAGCCAAGAATTGATAAAAAGATTGATTTGGACATTCTAAGTTTTTAGAAAGGAAATGGATTTCGTTATCCTAACCTTTCTTCCATGGCTCGTGATATATTGAGCATTCCTATATCCACTGTTGCATCTGAATCAGCTTTTAGTTTTAGCGGTCGAGTTCTTGATCAATTTCGAAGTGTATTGAAGCCAGAGACAGTCCAAGCAATTATTACTACTAGAGATTGGAAGTTTGGAGAGATTGGTAAAACTTGCTCATAAAATTTATTTACTTTTCTTTTATAATATTATGTGCAATTGTTTCTAATTAAGATTTATTTTTATAAAATGATTGTAGAAAATTTGGATGTCACTGTGGACCAACTTACTCAAAACATTATGAGCATGAGCACTAATTGTGCTCCATCTGTAGATAGTGCCAATGATCCAAATGACAGTGTGTGAGTGTGGTAGGTAAAGTTTTTATCTTGTTTAATTATTATTTCCTTGAAAATGCTACAAATTTGCTATATATTTGATTTTTGAAATTTTACAATGACTATTATCAATATTGCAGCATGTTAATAACATTTTATTTACTTTTTGCTGTAGGATTTTTGTTTTCAAGGTGACAAAGACAAATGAAGAGAATTAAAGAAATTTCATTTCTTTATAATTTGAATTTGAATTATTGTTATTTGTAATATTAAGGATTTGGAATTTGGTATTTGGATGACTGTATAATATGATTTGAATTATTTGTATTTTGTTGTGGGATATTAAATTTGTGTTTTTTTTGCTTAATTTTGTTTATTAATTATATTTTTCTAAACGACTTGTAAATGAATCCTGATTCGATTCGTTATGGATTCGTAACGGATAAACGAATAATAAACGAATCCATATTCGATTCGATTCATTTATCAATTCTATTAAACGAATTAAACAAATCAAACCGAATATTCGTTTAATAAATGAATCGAATCCGAATCCTGAAATTTCAATTCGTTTAATAAACGAATCGAATTTGAATCCATAGAATTTTGACCCAATTCATTTACAATTCGATTCGTTTATTCGTTTTGCCACTCCTAACTTCAAGTGGTAGGTTAATTCGTAGATCTCAATTACCTCCACCAATCATGGATGAGATCCAAGAAGAAAACATTTAAGGTCAACTTAATCCTCTAATTGATCAAGGACACAACCAATCTCAATATGATCAGAATCAACCAATAACTTTGAGAGACTATATGAATCCAACAAGAACCGGAGCATCGTCATGTATAATATTTCTACCAGAAGCATCTCAATTCAACTTTAACCCATGTATTATCCAACTTTTACCAACATTTCATAGTTTAGAATCTAAGAATCTATACTTGCATCTAAGAGATTTTGAGGAAGTTTGTAAAATTGTAGAATGAACATAATTAGATTAAAACTTTTTTCATTTTCATTAAAAGATAAAGCTAAAACTTGGCTACAAAACTATAGATATGAGCCAATAAGAACTTGGATGTAAGAATAGTTTCTAAAAAAAAAACTTTGCACCTCAATAAAATCAATTCTTTTAAAAGGCAAATAATTTCTTTCATTAAAAAAAATAGAGAAACATTATACCAATGTTGGGATAGATTTAAAGGATTGCTTTTAATGAATTGCTTGATATATGTCCACACCATGGTTTTGAAACTTGATGATTGGTCATTTATTTTTACGAGGGCTTAACACCCCAAAGTAGACAAATTGTAGAAATGATGTGCAATGGTGAATTTAGAGATAAAAATTCTAAAGATGCACTAGATTACCTTGACCAATTAACTGAAAATGCATAACATAGGTATACTATTGGAACTTTTGGATTCACAAATAAACCACAACCATCTCCATCTAGTGGAGGAATCTACAACCTTAAGGAAAATAATGATTTACAAGAAAAATTTGCATCTCTAGTTAGGAAGGTTGAAACTTTGGAGAATCAAATGAGTGATCAAGTAAAATCTGTTCAAGAATTGCATGCGTTGTTGTAGTTTTAATGATCACTTAACTCAAGATCATCCCACTTTGCTTGCACTTAAAGAATGTTTGCATGATCAAGCTAATGTCATTAACACTTTTACAAGCCTAACCCATATTTACATACTTATAATCCTGGTTGGAACAATCATCCAAATTTTAGTTGAAGGAATAATAATAAGGGAAATTATCAATTGTATACCCTTAATTTACTCTGTTATCGAATTTACTACAACACTTTTAGGGTACATCAGTCATCGACCCTAAGTTGACAAAATGTATCTGTCGTCCACCAAACCGTTAGTTACCATTTAAATATAATGACGTTAGAGGGGTAATATGGTCTTTTCATATAATACAAGTGATAATTTAAGGGTATATAAGTGATAATAAGAGATTTAAAGGGTATAGAAGTGATAATTTTCAAGGGTAAAATCATCAATTCACTATAGTTCTGTTAACTTTCAAACGGTAGCTAACAGTTTAGTGGTCGGCAGATAACTTTTATTAATTTAAAGTGGACAATTGATACACCCTTAAATTGTTGTAGTATTTTTTATAAAAGTACAAATTTAAAGTATACGAATGATAATTTTCCTAATAATAATGATGCACAATCTTCACAAGCACTACCTCCATAAAATTTTCAAATGCTCAACCTTTCGAACCATATGTTCCACCACTATAGAAAAATTTAGAAGATACAATGCATTCATTCATTAGGAAGTAAGATGTTGTTAACAATCAAAATGCACAAATTTTTTCTGATTTGGAAGATACTCTTGCTAAAATTGCTTCTACACTCACAATTGAAGAAAAATAAAATTTTCCTGCTCAACCACAACCAACTCCTAAGATTCAACAAAATCCATTCATGAATCAAGTCAAGTTAATTATAACTCTTCGTAATGGTAAGATTATTGATAGGTCTATTCCTACACCTTGTGAAGACAACGACAATGAAAATTCAAAGGGTAAGGAAGGACTAAATAAACTCAAATCTATTGAAGAAATAACTATTGTTCCATTTGAACCATCATTTCTGCATGCATTGAATAAACCAAGAAAATCAAATCACTTTTTTGAAATTTATAAAATCTTTAAGTAAGTGAAAATTAACATTCCTTTGTTAGATGTAATTAAGCAGATACCTTTATATGCTAAATGTTTTAAAGGACTTATGCACTGTTAAAAGGAAATTGAAGGTAAGAAAGAGTGCTTTAATGGCTGAACAGGTAAGTACCATTCTATAAATTAATAATAAGATGAAATATAAAGATCCTCGTTATCCTACGATTTCTTGTATTTTTGGATATCAAAAAATTGAGCATGCTTTCCTAGACCTTGGTGCTAGTGTTAATTTGCTTCCATATTCAGTTCATCTTCAAATTAATATTGGTGAGTTAAAATCAACTTCAACTTTTTTTTGTCAATAAATCAATTAAAGTATCAAAAGAATAGTGGAAGATGTTTTAGTACAAGTTGATAAATTCATATACCCTGTGGATTTTATTGTCTTAGAAACTGAACTTATTGTGAATAATTATAAACTAATTCCTATAATTTTGGGTTGACCATTTTTAGCAACTGCTAATTCTTTGATTAATTGTAGAAATGGTTTAATGAATTTGTTATTTGGAAATATGACTTTGGAATTGAATGTTTTCGACATGTGTAGGCAACCTAATGAAGAAAATGAGAATGAAGATGAGATTGACGAACAAAAGTAATTGTTTGAATCTTGTATAGAGGAGAATATTCAAAAAGGAAATTTTTATGAACTTAGTGATGTTTGTTTGGTTAATTCAATTGAATCAAATAAACAACTTAAACATGATACTTCTAATATAAATTTGTTATTTGATTCTTGTCAAACTTTACAAAATGATGATGGGAAACCAAAATTTGACGAGCTTAGAATCATTGAAAAATGGTGAACAACAAGAAGCACCTAAATTGGAATTGAAACCTTTGCCGGAGGGATTGGAGTATGCTTATCTTGGAGAAGAACAAACTTATCTTGTTGTGATTTCTTCTACCCTATCAAGCGACCAAGAAAGTAAGTTACTATATGTTATTAAAAAGCATAAAAAAGCAATTGGAAGGACATTAAATGATATTAAAGGTATTAATCCTTTAATTTCCACACATATAATCAATTTGGAAGAAAATGCTAAAACATGTCAACAACCTCAAAGAAAATTAAACTCATACATGAAAGAAGTAGTAAAAATAGAAAATTTTAAATTACTTGAAGTATGAATTATCTACCATATCTCTGATAGTAAGTAACAAATAGTGTCTAAAAATCTAAAATCAATGTTGTTAAAAATGAAAAAGATGAATTAATTTCAACACGAATTACATTTAATTGGTGCACGTGCATTGATTATAGAAAGATAAATGAAGCCACTAGAAAAGATCATTTTCTATTACCATTTCTTGACCAAATCTTAAAAAGATAGCAAGAAATCCTTACTACTGCTTTTTAGATGGATATTCAGGTTATTATCAAATTCCTATAGCATTTAAGAACAAAGAAAAAGAAACATTTACACGTCCCTTTGGAACATTTGCATTTAAAATAATGCTATTTGGACTTTATAATGCTCCTGCAACATTTCAAAGATGCATGCTAAGTATTTTCAATGATATGGTTAAACATTATTTAGAAGTCTTTATGGATGATTTGACTGCGTTTGAGAATTCTTTAATAATTACCTTGATAATTTGGAAAAAGTTTTAAAAAGATATGTTGAAAAATAACTCGTGTTAAATTGGGAAAAATGCCATTACATGGTTACTTCTAGAACTTTTTTAAGTCATGTTGTATATGTTAATGGAATTAAAGTTGAGAAAGCAAAAATTAAAGTCATATCTAAATTGCCACAACAAAAAATAGTTAGAGATGTGCAATCCTTTTTAAGACACGCAGGATTTTATAGAAGGTTTATAAAAAAACTTTAGTGCCATATCTAAACCACTTTGTAACCTCTTATTAAAAGATGCATCATTTGAATGGAATAATGATTGTCAAAAATATTTTGAGAAAATAATTCGTCTTTTGACATCTGCACCTATTATACAATCTTTTGATTGGTCTTTTGCTTTTGAATTAATGTGTGATGCAAGTGACTTTACTGTTGGTGTTGTTTTAGGACAAAGAAGGGATAGTAAGACTTTGGATAGTACTCAAATGAATTATTCGACAACTGAAAAAGAATTATGTGTTGTGGTGTTTGCATTAAACAAATTTCGTTCATATTTACTTGGTTCTAAAACTGTTGTTTTTATAGATCACGCTGCTATGAGATATTTGATGATAAACAAGATGCCAAACCAAGACTAATTTGTTGGATTTTATTACTTCAAGAATTTTACCTCACCATCAAAGATAAAAAAAGGTGTCGAAAATGCCGTTGCTAATCATTTATTAAGATTCACATCTGAATTCTGCACTAATATAACACCCATCAATGACTCATTCTTGAATGAATTTTATTTTTCTATTACTTCAATGCCATGGTATGCTAACATTGTTAATTTCCTTGTTACAAGTAAAATGCCTTTGCAATGGAATACTCAAGAGAAGAAGAAATTTTTTATTGAAGTAAAAAAAAATTATTGGGATGATCTTTACTTGTTCAAATATTGTCTTGATCAGATTTTTCGACGATGCATTCCTAATAATGAGGTAAGTAGTGTCATTACTTTTTGTCATTTTGAAGCATTTGGTGAACACTTTTCTTTAAGAAAAACTATAGCTAAGATGTTGTAATATGGATTTTATTGGCCTACCATTTTCAAAGACACATGAATTTTGAAAAACTTGTGAAAATTGGAATCAATTACTAAAAGAAACATGATGCCCTTAAATTCCATACTTGAGATTGAAATATTTAACTGTTGGGGAATTGATTTCATAGGTCCATTTCCACCATCTTTTAGATTTGTGTACATGTTAGTTACAGTTGATTACGTCTATAAATGGATTGAAACAATTTCTTGTCAAAATAATGATAGCAAAACTATGGTTAAATTTTTAAGAGAAAATATTTTTAGCTGATTTGAAATCCCTCGAGCCATTATCAGTGATAAATGTAAGCATTTTTGTAATAAGTCATTTCAGTCTTTAATGAAAAAATATAAAATTACACATAAAATTGCTACTCTTATCATCCTCCAACAAATGGTTAAGTTGAATTAGCAAATAGAGAGATAAAAAAATTTTTAGAAAAGACAGTTAACCCAAAAGGCAAAGATTGGTCCCTTCGACTGACTGTTGCACTCTGGGTCTATCGTACTGCATTTAAGACGTCTTTAGGAATGTCATCCTATCGGCTAGTTAATGGCAAACCTTGCTACTTGCCTGTTGAACTTGAGCATAAATCATTTTGGGCTATTAAACATTTTAATTCAAATTTAGATGATGCTGGTAATGCGCAAAAATTGCAATTGCGGAATTAAAGAATAATGCATATGAAAATTTAAGAATTATTAACGCAAGAACAAAAGCTTTTCATGATAAAAGAATTTTTCGGAAAACATTTTAGACTGGTAAAAAAATATTGCTTTATAATTCTCGTCTTCATATGTTTCCAAGAAAGTTAAAGTCAAAGTGAAGTTGCCTATTTTTTGTAAAAAATATATATCCATATGAGGCTATAGAAATTGAGAATGTAAAGAATGATGTCACATTTAAAGTTAATGGATAGAGATTAAAACCATATCTGAAATACTAACCACATGAAGAAAATACTAAAATAAATTTGAGTGACCCACCAAATTTTGATTAAGTTTTTAATGAGTGTTTTAACTTTTCATTGTTACTTTATCGTGTGAATTGTTTGACTATCTTGAATGATATGCGTTATGATGTTTCTTGCTTAAGTGTATTTGATAATTGTGTTTTTTTAATCATTATACATCATGAGCACTTGAATGAGGAAGATTCTGTTCACACATCTTAAAAACTTTTTGCGAGTGAAATTTCACTTGAGAGACTTGATACAAAGCTGTAAATCACATCCAATTTGGGATATGCAACCACCTACATTAGTTTCCTACATTAAAGATCTAGAAAGACAACTAAGAGAAATAGAGGGTGGTATTGTTGAGTGTTAGAAAATGTATATTTATAAAGAAGAAAATCATCATTTTACACTTCAAGTTTTACTAACACCCTTACTTTTATGTATTTAAGATTTTTGTCATTTAATTATGCTGTTCTATAAGCTTAATGGATTCAATGAACCGACATTAAAGCATGTCTTTCTGGCTTCCCTTCCAGAAGAACTCCAACCCGACATCCAGAGACAACTCACAGCATCCAATCTTTCCCTAGACAACATCTCTCTTGGCAAAATCTTTCAGCTTGCCAAAACTTGTCTTGACAAACTTTGCGAGCAAAAACAGTTTTTCAAAGAACTGTTGAAAGACAAAGAACCTTTCCGAAGTGCTTGCAAAAAGCCTTATTTGCAGATCAAATGCCACAAGAAAAAGGATTACGATTGCAGTTCAAAGAAAAAACGGCATTTTCGGAAATTCAAAACTCCAGAATTTTCATCCAAACCTCGCAGATCCCGAAAGCCCTACAGGTTTTTCAGAAAGAAATCATCCTCTTCCAGAGACGTTAAACGAAAGCACTCAAGTAGATGCTTTATCTGCAAGAAAAAAGGTCACTATGCTAAAGATTGTCCCAACAAAAGAGAAAAATCCATCCGGTTAGTTGAGCATCTTCAAGCAACTACAGACTACTCTCCTGCCAAAGATGAACTGGAATTCTATTTCTCTGAACAAGATGAACCCAATGATGAAACAATGTTCGCACTACAGAATTCCTCTGATTCGGACAGTGACCAGTCTTAAGTGATTTTCCACCAACAGTCCTCACTCTTTGAGAGCTCTTTGGGTGAGCAGTTAGGCCCGTGGCCGAAGTTGGCCCAAGGTGTGGCCCAAGTAGGTATAAGGCAACCCTCTCTCTTAGAGAGCTCTTTTGGGGCTGAGTTAGGCCCGTGGCCCAAGTTGGTATCAGAGCCTTGTTCGGGGGCCCAAAGGGAGAGTATGAAGGAGTCAGAAATCCCACATCGCCCAAGGCTGGGTTCCTGTGTTCACTTATAAGTGCTGAGGCAATCCTCATCTCTAAGAGCCAGAATTAATTATTTTATGTATTTTAAGGGCATCATAGTCATTTCACAATGAACAAGAGATCATACAGCAAAACAGACATCACTTTTGAACTCAGGACGGTCGAAAACCTTAGGAGGAGTATAAAATGAAAAATGGCATTGTTCACATGTACGATACTGTTCACGACACTGTTCACATAGACGGATCGATGATGTGGCATTGACTGATGAGGTGTCACGATCCTGTTGGACTAAAATTCTTATGTAATGTTGATCGATGACGTGGCAACATATCAGTGGACCAAAAATCTCACATACGATACATGCATTACACAGGATTATTTTCAACCAAACTGCATCACTGTTCAAACTGGGTCAAACAGTGTTACTATTCAAACCGCGTATTCCTGACTGATGACGTGGCACAATCCTGAGCGTTCGAAATGTTTTTGATCCGATGACCATGATTTACTCAATGTATCTATAAAAATGGGGGCTTTCCTCCCTAATTTGATATCTCTAAATCCATTTTTGGGCTCCATTTTATGTAATTCCTTCCCCATCTTGTATTTTCTACGTATTTTAATAAATTTTCATTTTACCCCTAGTTCAATTATGAGTAGTTAATTTTCTTTAAAGCTTGGGTTGAAGGTGAAGTCTTAACATGTGTCATGTACTTTATTTGGTAAATTTATTTTCTTTTCCCCTCTAGTTTTTGTAGATGTTTTGACTTCTCGTCAACAAATAATAATGATCTTGTGTAGATACCGTCTTGGTTTTGACCGGCTCCCTAGTACAAAGTTATTATTATTTGGCACGGTAAGCCTTTAGCACCATATTGATTAGAGTGTGGTTCATGAGGTGTGAATTCATTCCTCATGATTTAATTGGCATTAATAAGGATTGTTTAGCCCATGGTGCATGTTGATACGGATCCAGATACCTAAGTACGTCATTTCAATAGATTTCTCTTCAATTTATTCTCGCCATTGCAATTCTAATTTTAGGATAATCTAAGTCACTTTCACCACAAATCTAACCATCCTCATACAAAATTAATTCTACATATAATTAAAATCCACCTCCTCGTGGGATCGACACTCGTCACCATTAATCTATTCTACAATAGATTCGTATATTTGCGAGTTCAATAAAATTTGCACAACAAGTTTTTGACGCCGTTGCCGGGGAGGTAAATTATTTTAATTCGAAGAATTAATTTTTATGAATAATTTCTTTTGATTGTTTTTTTGTAATTTGTTATTTAAAAAAAGAGTGAATCTATATTTTGAAGTACGAATGTCTTTTCTTTTCTCTTCTTTAAATTTCTGTAATTTAATTTTCAAGTTATTTTTCTTTGTAATTTTTCATTTATCTTATTAATTTATTTTTAGTTAATTTATTTCACGTACTTGTTTTAGTGTGTTTTTATAGAAATGTTGTAACAACATGATAAGGTTAGTACCGTAATTTCTCCTTCTTTATTTTTATTTGTTTTGTTTCCATTTATTTTTGTGTTTCTTGCATGCATGGTCGTAGCTCATTATTACATAATCTTGAACCTATAGATCTTGAACTAGAAAAAGCACTTCACACACACAAGCACGTTAAAAATAAATTTGAAATGGATTTGCAACAACAACAAGCACCACATGAGAGGCCATTTAAGGATTATTTTAGTCCCTTAGCTAATTTGAGCACATCATGCATAAGATACCCAAATGTAGCTGCTAGGAGATTTGAACTAAAACCCAATGTGTTAAATTGTCTCCCACATTTTATAGCCTAGAAAATGAGGACCCATATAATCATCTGAATGATTTTTATGCCATTTGTCAAACTTTTAAATATGAGAATTTTTCAGATGATGATGTTAAACTTAGACTATTCCCATTTTCTTTAAAGGATAAAGCTTGTTCATGGCTTAATACATTGCCTTCTAATAGCATTACATCATGGGAACAAATGGTAACGAAATTTTTGAATAAATATTTCTCAGTTCATAAAACCAATGCTATTCGCAGGTGTTGTGCAAATTTTAATGTACTCGCAAGCGCACGAATCTATTGTAGTATAGATCAATGGTGACGAGTGTCGATCCCACGAGGAGGTGGATTTTAATTATATATAGAATTAATTTTGTATGAGATGATTGGATTTGTGGTGGAAATGACTTGGAATATGCTAAAACTTAAATTAAAATGACAAGAATAAATTCTGAAATTGGAATTGCAATGGTGAGAATAAATTGAAGCGAAATCTATTGAAATGACGTACTTGGGTATCTGGATCCGTATCAACATGCATCATGGGCTAAATAATCCGTATTAATGCCAATTAAATCATGAGGGGGGAATCCACACCTCATGAACCACGCTCTAATCAATATGGTGTTAAGGGCTTACCGTGCCAAATAATAATAACCTTATACTAGAGAGCCGGTGTAACCAAGGCGGTATCTAGACAAGACTATTATTATTTGTCGACGATAAGTCAAATCATCCACAAAAATTAGAGGGGAAAAGAAAATAAATTTACCAATAAAGCCCATGACACATGTTGAGACTTCACCTTCAACCCAAGCTTGAAAGAAAATTAGCTACTCATAATTGAACTAGGGGCAAAATGGAAATTTATTAAAATACGAAGAAAATACAAGATGGAGAGGGAATTACAGAAAATGGAGTCCAAAAATGGATTCAGGGATATCAAATTAGGGGGGGGAGGCCCCCTTTTTATAGATACATGGAGTAAATCATGGCCATCGGATTAAAAACAGTTTGGACGCTCAGGATTGCGCCACGTCATCAGTCAACAGTCCACGGTTTGACCGGATGAACAGTAACACGGTTTGACCCGGATGAACAGTAACGCGGTTTGACCCGGATGAACAGTAACGCGGTTTGGTTGACAATAATCCTGTGTGATGCATGTACCGTACGCGAGATTTTTCATCCACTGATATGCTGCCACGTCACCATCAACAGTACATAAGAATTTTAGCCCAACAGGATCGTGACACCTCATCAGTCAATGCCACATCATCGGTCAATGCCACGTCATCAATCCGTCTATGTGAACAGTACTGTGAACAGTAACATATACAGTATTGTATACGTGAATAGTACCGTACATGTGAATAGTGCCATTTTTCCTTTTATACTCCTCCTAAGGTTTTCGACCGTCCTGAGTTCAAAAGTGATGTCGGTTTTGCCGTCTGATCTCTCCTTTATTATAAAATGACTATAATGCCCCTAAAATACATAAAATACTTAATTAAAATAAAACACATGTAATTAAATCACAAGAAGGTTAAATACATAAAAGTAAGGGTTGTTAGTAAGACTTGAAATGTAAAATGACGGTTTTCTCCTTTATAAATATACATTTTCTAACACTCAACAGCAGGGAAATCTCAGAGTTTACCTAGAGAAAAGACGATCAGTTTTTTGAAACATGGGAGCAATTCAATGGGCTACTCTTGAAGTGTCCACATCAAGGGTACGAGAAATGACACCAATGCCAATACTTTTTGGAGGGATTATTGCCGAATGTGCAAGAATGACTAATGGCAACAAGTGGAGGAGAGCTAATGTTAAAAAGTGCATAAAAGATTTGGGAATTCTTCCAGCGACAATCGGATAATTCCCAACAATGGAGTCGATCACTCAGGAATACTAGAAAAATTAAAGGAGTAAATGAGGTTCAGATTAGCGAGTCAAGTTCAGAAATTAAAGAAGTCAAACCAATAATTGAAGGTCTCTCTCGACAAATAGCATCGTTATCGATTGCTAAATCAACAGAACCACATGACCATGACTCATATCCAGATCAAGCCAATGCCATAAGTGTAATGAGAAAGCCCTCAAATTACAACCCATACTCCAACACATATAACCCACAATTTTTCGTGATCTCAAGGATTCCAACAGAATGGACCAGCAGCTCCAGCTCCACCAATGCAACCAATTCCTCAAAATCCTCAAGCCTCTCAGCCACCATTTAGACCCTATAATCAAAACCAGAACTACTCACAACCTAGACCGTGGGAGGATTCATTCCAGAATCTCAAGAATCTTACTCACTCCACGATTGAGCAANACTCTACGATTGAGCAACAGAACCGCACCATTGATGGACTACGAAATGAGATGAGAGCAGGCTTCAACTCACAAGCCCAATCAATTTCAAGCCTCGAGAAGATAGTGGGACAACTTGCTTCTTCAGTTCAGACCTTGGCAATGACTGTTAAGAAAGGTAAATTTCCAAGTCAACCAGTTCCTAATCCTAAAGGAGTACATGAAGTAAGTACCACTTCACCACAACAGCATGGAGAGGTCAAAGCAGTCATGACCTTACGAAAAGGAAAAAAGTCGACAATAAAGTGGAGATGCCGATGACAAAAGAAAATCAAATTATACATGTGAATGTTGAGGACTCATCACCGGAGGAGAAAGAAGAAACCAACCCACGAGAATATGTTCCCAAAACTCCATTTCCTTAGAGGTTAGCTAAAGGAAAGAAAGGAAAGTCCACAGGTGAGATTCTTGAAATCTTTAAACAGGTAAGTGTTAACATCTATTTATTTGATGCTATAAAATAAGTTCCATCTTATGCCAAGTTTCTTAAAGACCTTTGTACTAAAAAGAGAAACATTCATGTTCAAAAGAAGATATTTTTAACAGAAAACATTAATTTTATCCTCCAACATAAAATTCCTCTAAAATACAAAGATTCAGGCTCCCCCACTATCTCATGTAGTATAGGGAGCCACACAATTGAGAATGCTTTGTTGAATTTAGGAGCTAGTGTAAATCTGTTGCCTTATTCAGTATTTGTAAAACTTGGACTGAAAGAATTACACCCAACTCCAATGGTGTTACAGCTTGCAGATCGGTCTACGAAAACACCTCGTGGTATTATGGAGGACGTGCTTATCCAGGTAGACAAGTTTTATTTTCCTGTTGATTTCATTGTAATTAACACTCAACCAATACATTATTCAAGGAAGCACATCCCCATTATTCGAGGCCAATCTTTCTTGGCAACTACAGATGCTTGCACTCAATGCAGGACTGGAAATATGCAGTTATCCTTTGGCAACATGACTATGGAGCGAAACATCTTCAACATTGCCAAACAACCTCACAATATAGATGATGGAATTGTTAATGTGGATTTAATTGAAGCATTAGTTGACGACACTTTTCTTTCAAACCTCAGTGATGACCCTTTACAAGCATGATTAACTCACTTTGGTTTGGATTTTAATATTGACAGATCAGTTAATAAGGTTAATGTCCTGCTTGTCTTAGCACTATCCATGGACACTAATAAATGGAAGTCAAGAGTTGAACAACTATCACCATCAGAAAAGAAACTCATCTCATCATCAGAATCACCACCGAAACTCAAGCTCAAACCATTACCCAACATATTAGAATATGCATTTTTGGGAGAAGCAAGCACTCTACTGGTAATCATCTCATCATCCCTAAACGATGAACAAAAAAGTAAGTTGTTGGATGTTTTAAAAGAGCACAAAGGAGCATTAGGATGGACCATAGCATACATAAAAGGTATAAACCCAGTAAACTACATGTATTACATTCACTTTGATGAAAATGCTAAACCTACTAGGGAAATGCAACATCGGTTAAATCCTAACATGAAAGAAGTTGTTAGAACTGAAGTTCTTAAGCTATTAGACGCAGGTATCATTTACCAAATTTCTGATAGTTCATGGGTCAGTCATATACAAGTTGTCCCCAAAAAGTCAGGAGTCACAGTAGTTACCAATGCTGATAATGAATTGATACCAACTCGAGTAACTACAAGATGGCGTGTTCGTATTGATTATAGAAAGTTGAATTCTGTCACACAAAGACCATTTTCCTATATCATTTATCGATCAAATGCTTGATAGATTAACAGGCCATGAATTTTATTACTTTCTAGATGGCTACTCAGGATATAATCAGATCCCCGTAGCACCAAAAGATCAAGAGAAGACCACTTTCACTTGCCCTTTTGGCACTTTTGCATATAGGAGAATGCCATTTGGATTATGTAATGCACCTGCTACATTTCAACGATGCATGTTGAGCATTTTTTCTGATATGATTGAACGATTCCTTGAAGTCTTTATGGATGACTTTTTTGTCTTTGGTGACTCGTTTGATCAATGTTTACATCATCTAACACTAGTTCTGCAGAGATGTATTAAGAAGAACTTAGTCTTAAATTGGGAGAAGTACCATTTTATGGTCAACCAAGGCATTGTTCTCAGTCACATCATTTCAAGCAAAGGTATTGAGGTTGACAAAGCCAAGGTAGATCTCATTTCTAATCTTCCTCCACCTAAAACAGTTAGAGAAGTAAGATCTTTCCTTGGGCATGCTGGTTTTTTTAAATGTTTCATTAAAGAGTTTAGCAAAATTTTTGTAAGATCTTTCCTTGGGCATGCTGGTTTTTATAAATGTTTCATTAAAGAGTTTAGCAAAATTTTTATACCCTTATGCAATTTACTTGCTAAAGATGTACCTTTTATCTTTGATGATTCATGTCTTATGGCATTTGAAAAATTAAAATAGTTGTTAACATCATCACCCATCATTCAGCCCCATGTATGATGCATCTGATTATGCAGTATGAGTAGTATTAGGACAAAGAGTTGATCGAATTCCCCGTGTTATTTACTATGCTAGTATGACATTGAATGATGCATAGTTGAACTATTCAACTACTGAAAAAGAAATGCTAGCAGTAGTATTTGCATTGGAGAAATTTCAATCTTATCTCATTGGTTGTAAAATAATTGTGTTCACAGATCATGCTGCTCTTTAATATCTTCTCACAAAGAAAGATGCAAAAGCTAGGCTAATTTGTTGGGTGTTACTTTTGCAGGAATTCGACTTGGAATTCAAAGATAAGAAAGGCACATATAATGTTGTGGCCGACCATCTCTCTTGTCTCCATTTTGACACAATTATGAAATCATTAACATTGAATGAGTCATGTCCAGATGAACAATTGATGATTGTGGAAATATTATTGTGGTATGCTGACATCGTGAATTATCTTGTTATAGCTCAACTTCCAGAGCATTAGACCAAGCAACACAAAGCTAAATTTTTTATAGAAATAAAAAATTTCTTTTGGAATGACCCTTAATTGTTCAAGTATTGTGCAAATCAAATTGTTAGACGATGTGTCCCAGAAAGTGAACAAGCTTGTGGAGGCCATTTCAGCGCTAAGAAAACAACAACTAAAGTTTTACAATGTGGTTTCTATTGGCCAACTATATTTCAAGACGCTTACACTTTCTGTTCTTCATGTGATAGGTGTCAACGAATGGGGGGCATTACACGAAGGAACATGATGCCACTAAATCCAATTTTAGTAGTTGAGATTTTTGACGTATGGGGTATCAACTTCATGGGACCCTTTCCCCCTTCTTTTGACCATCAATACATATTGGTTATTGTTGACTACGTATCGAAATAGGTATAAGCAATTCCATGCAGAATTAATGATCACAATGTGGTGATAGGATTTTTGAAAAGCAACATTGTTTCACGTTTTGGATTCCCTCGAGCAATAATCAGTGATTGTGGTGCCCACTTTTGTAACAAAGCATTCAAAGCTCTTTTAACAAAGTATTCAATCACTCATAAAGTGGCGACCCCATATCATCTGCAAACCAGTGGTCAAGTTGAGATCTCCAATCGAGAAATAAAGCACATATTAGAAAAGACAGTGAGGCCAGACAGAAAAGATTGGTCATTGAGACTTGATGATGCATTATGGGCATATAGAACGACTTTCAAGACCCCGATGGGATGTCACCCTATAGGCTAGTGCATGGAAAAGCTTGCCACCTACCAGTGGAACTCGAGCATCATGCGTACTAGGCCATCAAGAAATTCAACTTTGACATGCAGCAAGCTAGCTCAGAAAGAAGATTACAACAGGCAGAACTTGAAGAAATTCGCAATGACACATACGAAAATGCTAAGATTTACAAGCAGCAAATGAAAGTCTTCCATGACATGTAAATTATGAGAAAATCTTTCACTCCAGGTTAGAAAGTTCTTTTATTCAATTCTCGCTTACACCTATTCCCAAGTAAGTTACGCTCTCGATGGTCTGTCCCTTTTATTGCTCGTCCTGTATTTCCACATGGGGTAATTAAAATTAAGGACCCAAAGAATGGTGTCACATTTAAAGTTAATGGTCAAATATTAAAGCCATATCCATATAGGTATAGCGATCAAAATCCTTTTAAAACATTTTCCTCTCGGGTTATATAACCCAAAACAGACTTTCCTTTGAGTCTAAAACAGGGTACCAAACCAGATAAGAAATGGTCAAAAGTTTTCTGATGCCCAGGATCCTTACTAGAAGGCAAGTGCAGAGTATACTTCCTTAGGTTTTGATAAGTGCATATTTTTCATATATTTTGTTATTAATTTCTCCATCTTTTTCTTGTTATTTTAGTTAATATTCTAGTTAATTTTTAATTGAATAGGGAATTAATTAATATACATATTTTACCATTTATTATATATTTGCTAGTTATTTTTATTTATTCTTTTTAATTAATTATATTATTTTATTGAATAGGGAATTAATTGGAGATTGTGGATAAAAAGGACATGAAGAAGTTCAAATTGGAAAAGGATTTCAATTAGAATTGAAACA
>MKYO02026817.1:50841-92933 GCA_002013955.2 Citrus medica | reverse complement strand
ATTTTTTTTATGATTATGACGTGTTTGAGCATGATAAATAAGTGAGGTGTTTGTATTATTATCTTTGAATGTGTGTATGAATTAATTGTTTAAATACATGTACTTTCATCAATTATGCATTAAATTGGTCCTTAAAATGTTTTTGGATCAATAAAATGATCTTGAAATGTATTATTCGTGGCCAAATACTAAAATAAATGTGCAAAATCATAAGTTGTAGAAGACTGATTGCCGTTATCTCAATAAACGACAAACCGTTTTCGGCCAGCAACCTTGGCAAGCGTTTTGGACGCTGTCGGTTCGCTGACATCACATTAACGGCTCACTGTTTAAAAGAAGAATTTTGGGATGCTCTCTGGACTCTGTCGATTCGCTGATAGTACAATAGCGATGCACCGTTTTCATGAAAAATTTTGCCGACATCTCTATAACGGCTCGCAGTTAGCCCGCGATAAGTGCACAGTGACCCATTTTCTTCCTCATTTTGTTTTACCCTTAACTCTGTTTCTGTCTCAACCCGTGACTGCACCTGTTTCTTTCTCTCAAATCCATCATTTTTCTTGTCATTTTTCACTAAATTAAAGCATTACAAACCATTCTTATCCTCTTTAGAACCTTTTAAATAAAAAAGGTTAAACGATTAAAACTCGTTTTCGATTCAAAAATTGAAAAATCCCAAAATTACAACCCTAAAACAAGCTGCATTGTTCTTGCAATTTTTAACCAAATTTTCCTCCAATTTCGGTCAAATCTCAACTTCCAATCACTCTCTAAACTCTCCAATCTCCTTTGTGCCTATTTCTTTTCTCCCAAAACCATCAATGGCCGCAAGACCACCGTCACAGAGGCGTGCCCATACCAAGCACACTGCCCCGTGTAATTCCAGTCCCTCCAGGCTTCCCTCTTAAGACTTTGAGAGTCTCCATTTTCCCAATGGTCACTCTGCTTAGCGATTTCGGGACAAATTCATGGGAAAACTGGTAACTCCCTCTTTTTTTCTTGACATTGAAGAATTTTCGGATATTACAATTTGTGGTCACAATATTACTCACATGTTTAGTCATTGGAATGAGGCTTTAAGTTTGTGCGAGTATTTTACTCTAATATAGAACTCTCCTCTTCCCGGCAAATTTAAATTTTTACTTTTGTAGCAAGAGTTCATATTGAGTTGATGAGGTAGACTTATATAGTATACTTGGAATTCAATGTGGAGGTTTAGACATTTACACAACTAGGAAAGAGCTTGATTTTAATGATTTATGTCATGTGGATGGCGTACGAAATATTTTTAGGCGTCGGGATCTTTCCTATAACCTCTGCTCTTTGTCCTTTAGGTCTCAACTTCTCCCATTCCAGGTTCGCATACTTTATAGCATACTACAACACATGGTTACTCCTAAGCAAGGTCATAGTGATGAAGTAACTCGACTTGATGTTGGGTTATTAAATTCCCTTATCCGTGGACGACATGTGAGCCTATCTTACATTATGATACGTCATATGTTATCCACACCCGTTGTGACCAACCGGTCTCTTCCTTATGGTAGCATAATTACTAGGATTTTGAGGTATTTTCATGTACCTCTTACTGAGCCTGTGTATGTCAAGTCCCACAAGTTCGGAAGAGAGATTATTCTACGATTGGATTTTTTAATAAATGTAGGAAGTGGGTGAAGACACAATCCTCTAAGAATGAAGACACTTTGGTTGCTCCGGAGATGACTGAATGCTCAATGATGTTTATTCGGAGGATGAGTTACCTGACTTTCGCCTTAGAGCTAGACCTCGTGCTTCTCGCTGAGCAGAAGTTGTTCCCTCTCAGGATGAAGAGCCAGCTGTGCCTCCTGCAACGTCTTTTGCTTTTGAGGACCGACTTCAGCAGCTCTTCGACAAAGTGGATGCACTCACCCAGCAGCAGCAGCAGCTTCAATCCGACTTTGTGACTTTTCAGTAGCAGATGTTAGATCAGCAGATGGAATTACTTACTGGACAACGCCGTATTCTTGGTCACCTTGGTTATGATCCCAACAGTTCCTCTTCACTGTCCCCATCTTAGTTTTCTGCACTTATGTAGTTATTTTGATATTATTTTGTTTTTTATTATGCTTGTGATGTTTTTATGATGATTTTTGTTGATATGTGAACTTATGATTGAGTTGATTTTGATGACATGTTTGGCCTTTGCTTATGATAATGTTGAATTTGTTGGTATGGAGGTTGGTTGCTAAATTGGATTTTATGTGAGAGTGTTTTTAACTACTTTGTTTTACAGGATATGTTCATTTTTAAGGAGAGATTCTGCCGAAATTTTTACGACATGGGTAATCTTTGAACTTCTCTATTTAATCTTTTCGCGCTTATTTCTTTTTTATGATAAAGGGGGAGATAATTTATATATAATCTGTTGAATAATATTCTATTTATTAAATTGATTTTTGTATGGTTAAAAATCGATGGCTATATACTTAGGGGGAGGGAGCAAAATTGCACATATATTTTCAAGAAAAGTTTGTCATCATCAAAAGGGTAAAAGTTCATTTAGTCCCTATATTTTGAGGTTAGTGTCCGTTTAGTCCCTATATTTTTAAAAATATCTCAAATCATCCCTATCATTAAATTATTGACATTCTTGCCATTACTTTTGTTTATTTTGATTTATTTTTACAATATTACCCTATTACAATAATGTTCTTTTTTTAAACATTATTAAAAAGAAAAATTAAATTTACCAGTTTAACACCAAAAAATAAAATAAAAACAATATATATTAATTTTTGTGAAACGCTTTGCTGAGAAGTTAAAATATTAATTTTTTAAAAAAATTGATAACTTAATTTTTTACAAAATTATTTTTTTTTGGACACACATGAGCTTCCACAAAAATTAATATATATCTTTTTTTGTTTTTTATTTTATTTTTGTGTTTAATTTGATAATCTAATTTTTTTATTAATATCTAAAAAAGAAACATTACTGTAAGAGTGTAAAATTGTAAAAGCATGCCAAAAAAAATAATGGCATAAGTGTCAATATTTAATAGTAAGGACGTTTTGAGATATTCTTTAAAATATAGGGATTAAATGGGCACTAAGCTAATAATATAGGGATTAAATAAGCTTTTACCCTCATCAAAAAAGGGGAGATTGTTAACATAAATATTTCTTTAATATTGATTTTGATGATAACAAACTTGATTAAGATTGTTTTAAAGGCCCAAATTATTTTTCATAGTATAAAGGTTTTATATCCAATGAAAAATGATTTTATGATATAAGTTATTTTCATGTTAATGTTTTAAATTGAAACGTTTTGAGAACTTTCAAATTAGCAAATATTGCTTTAAATTCTGGAAATGGACTTATTTGATAAGTTTTACAAAATTTTAGATCATAGTGTAATTTTATAAAGTTTTAGGGCTAAATTATAATTTTATAAAATAGTTTACTGTAGCAATCACTGTAGCAACGGCTAACCGACATCTTGATAACGGTTAGCCGACATCAAACAGAATTGAAGAGTAACCTCTGTACACTAACGGTGATCCGACATCTTAAAAACGGTGATTCGACAATTTGAAAATTCAGCCCAACGGTCATATTGACCAGTCAAACGGCAATCTGATATCTAGTTAACGGCGATCCGACAATGAGCAAAAAGTCAATAACGACTAGTTTTCAGCTCCAACTATAAATAAGCTCAATCAAATTCAAACTAAAATGATTCAAACAATTATCATTGTGCAAATTATTAAGCATACAACTTTCATTGAGCTTTAAATTCTTGTATTCATCTCTTTTACTCACACTTTGGATTTTCATTTGTAATCAAACACATTGTGTGTGAGAGATTTATTTTGTATTATTCTTGAAATTCAAATTAAGAGATTGCAAGTGTTGGGATGCACTTGAGTTAAGAGATTGGAGATAATCTCTTATTGTAAAGGTTTATTGACACCTTGGAAGTCAATTGTAAGCGCGGTTGAAGCCTTGAAGACTTCCTTAGTGAAATCCTCAAGCCCGGTGAGCTTGGAGGCGTGAACGTAAGCACGGTTAGCCGAACCACGTAAAAATCACATTTTTGATTTATCTTCCCTTACTCTTTTATTATCTTGCTTGATTAAATTTATTATTTTTGTTCTTATTAAGACATTAGATTTAAATTATTGTGTGGTTTGTTTTGCATAAATTTTGATAACCCAATTCACCCCCCTCTTGGGTTGCTAGATAGTATTTCAGTTGACAGTTGTGAAATATCTCAAATCCTAGCAATGTTTATGTCGAAAATGGTTGAATATGTGGTGTATTAACTTTAAAAACGCATCTTTTGTGGCATGTTCAGGTGTAATGTTTCTTATTTATTCTTGTATTATTTATGTTTTCTTTATCTTTTTTGTCTTTTTTCATGCATGTCTTTAAATTATGAATAATATTTAGATTAGGTTGGGGGGAAGGAATACTTGACATAAATTGCAAATAGGTGTGTTTATTTATTTTTTTTAAAAACCCAAAAACAATAAATTTTTTTATGTCTATGATGGTTGTGTAAAGAGTTATGACTTTTGAGATGCATGCTAATAGGCATGTTACATTACATTTTGATTTTAAAATTCGTAGTAAGTCGTCTTTGTTCCCTTTGCCTTGAATTACTTAAATTTGTGAACTCTCTATTAGTTATTAAGTCATTTTGTTGTTTACTCATTTAAAAAGTATTATTAAATAATTATTTACACACACATTATGACACATACTAGTGGGTTGTAAGTTAAATTTTTGCATCATTTAATTGTTTGATTTATTAGGGATAATATCTAAGGTAATATAAAGTGTATATTGCAAAAACAAAAAAAATAAAAAGAAATATTAAATGTATTTAATTTTGTTATATCTAGAACCTGAGTAATTAAATCCGTAGGGGTGTTTTAATACCCTAGTGCCCTAAGGCCAATTGGTCTGGGAGTTATTGGCCTAAAACTCGCTACATGGGTTATAGATGTATTTTTTACTTATTTATTAAAGACCCGAGTAATTAAGTCTGTAGGGATATCTCAACACCTAGTGCCCTAAGGCCAACTGGTCTGGGGACTGGCCTAAAGCTCGCTACATGGGTTAAAAATGTATTTTTTTAAAAAAATGTTTGAATAATTTACTGCCTGAAGATAGAATTTCTAATGAGTTTTAGAACAGAAATGTTATTTTCTTTTAATGATGCCCCATAAGTATTGTGTTAATTACTTAAGCACAAAAAAAGTTTATTATATTCTAGATAATGAGTGAACAACAAAAAGTTAAAAAAATTGGAAGAGTTTATTTATTTGGTAATTTAGAGGATAGATGAACAACTATGAACTTGCATGTGAATTTGTAAATCTTAATTTAATATAATGCTCTAGTTGCTAGGGGCTAGCAATAAGATAGTTGGGGGTGTGATTAATGTTAAAAATTGTATGTTTATTAAGGGGTAAAACTATTATTTTGTGCTTATATTATAATTTATATTTGTAATTATGTAACATATTGTGAATTTCTAATTATATTCAGAATATTTGATTTTGTGTATTTATTAAGTAAATGTGGTAATTGTAAAATTATAAGTTTTTATTATGTTAGGTTTGGTAATTCTTAGTGGAATGTGTTGGATGTGCATGACTGAATTAAGTTAGGTTTATATTTTATTAGTAGGACAAATATACGGCTAAGATACACACATTTTCTTCTCTTCTATTTTTTAATTATGTTTTGTTTTCAATTTTAATAATTTCCTTATGTTTAGTTAAATACTAATAGTTAAGGTGAGGTGAACTCTTAGTAAAAAATATGATTTAATCAAATGCTATTTTTAATTACATAAATTAAATTATTTTCTATTTAATTTTATCCATATTTTATATTTTATATTTTGACATTTTGATTTATTATAGACAAACATGGGAATTTGTCACAATGAATTCTTAATATCTTAGTATATAGTATGGTAAATGATATTTTGACTTATTGTAGATGATAACTCTAGGAAATGAGAGTTATTACATCTATTCTAGACTTGAATAAAGGCCATTTAGAAAGCAAATAATGTATTTTGATTACATTTTGGCGAACTTTTGCATAAACATTCATTTTAGTTGAGTCTTAACAAGTTTTACGTGAATCATAGTAATTGGTGCTAAAAACAGGTTTTTATTTGTAGCTTTTAAATTCATAAAACGATGCGGAGACATTAGATGAGCAAGAGGAGGAAAGAAGATGATCAAAAAAGAAGGAAAGCACAATTGAAAATGACACAAGTGCTGTAGCGGATGTTAGAGCAACCAATGCTGCAACAATCTGGGAGAAACGCAGGAGAAATATAGGCGCGGGTTAGCAATTAAATTACAAGCTGTATGTTTCCTAATTTAAACACAGGCACGCACATGGGTGTTGGTTCAAAAAACCTAATTTGCAAGTATATAAAGGAGGCATGCACCACAAAGAACGGCAGAGTGGAATAAGCATTCAAAAACAATTACAAAGGCAAGAAGAAGATCAAGAGTAAGGAGGGCTGTTCGGCATCATTGAAGAGGAAGATCCTTAAAACTTCATCGTGCTCCACTCATATTATCTTTCTTCTTTTGATTGATTGGATGTATTCTGCAATCAGTATATTTATGCTTATTTTTCTCATTCAGAACATGAACTGAATTTACTTGTAGTTGATTGACAAATAATCCAATGAGTTTTTTATTGTTCTTATATGATGTTGTGATAATACTGTAGCATTATACTCTAATAGTTTTTATAACATAATTGTTATTTCGATTGACCACCTATTTAATAGTTTCAGTTAAGATAGAGCAGCAAAAGGGCATGTCTTAGCGGACATTATTAGAATATTACTTGTTCTTGGGTTGAGTTTCCTGGATTAGGTTATCTTAAATCCCATAAGGGCAATGCTTGAAATTAAGATTTGTGATATCCTAGACATAGGTGTTCACCTTGTAGGGTAGAGAGATTAAAGATTATAAAGCCATACGTTAACTTTATGAGCAATTGGTCATTGTTAGTAGATTTAAAGGTATGAGATTTCCAACATGCGATAGGTGCGGATGCAGATTTGCTCTACCCAGTGCTGCAGCACTTATCATAACAACTGGTGCTAATTCGGTAAACAACAGTCACCCCATTAGGAGAGTTTGATCATTCAGCTACTATCTTCTCAATTGAACTTTGGATACATTTAATTAAGTTTGTTTTATTACGATATTGCTTCAAATCTCATCTCTCACAATTATTATTTACATAGAATTATTTGGTAATTGTTTGTTTCGGTCTTTAGTTGACGTGCATTATTGTGATTGCTTTAACATTTTGAGTAACATCAATCCCTGTGGAGACGATCTTGAACACTCATCACTTTATTACTTGTTGTGTATACTTGCACATTGGCATTGACAATAATCGATTATATAAATCAACCAACAGTAGACAAGTTAAGTTTTGGCACATTAAGTTCTTAATCTGTGAAATAAAATTAATGAGAAAATAATTATAATTTATGCAATTAATCTTTTGGGCAATAAAATGAAAATAAAAAGAATTTATTAAATTATATTTATTATTATGAGCGAATTCATAACCCTAACTAATTTAATTTCATTGTTTTTCTCAAATTAAATTGCATATTTTTAAATTTTATTTTCATTTTTTGAGAAACTTAAATAAATAAATTAAATCATTTCTCTATAGACCAACTCAGACTCACCGAAATATATTATAAGTAGGCACTCTTATACTTGGAAGTAAATCAAATACTTTTAAGTCGTGTAAATTATTGTAATAGAAATGGTCACCTGAGTTATACATGTCCGATTAAGAAAAATGCATATTTTGGAATAAAAACTATTTGGGTTCCAAAAGGAATCAATGCTAACACTCAAGAACCCAAAAACTTTGGGTACTTAGAACTTGAGATTTCTTCTACATGGATCAAAGAAGAAGAAAAATAAGTGGTACCTAGATAGCGGATGCTCGAGACACATGACATGCAATTATTCTTGGTTTTTTAGTTTTACCAAGATTGAAAACAGTGGAGACGTTTTCTTTGGAGATAGTTCAAAAGCAAAATTATTGGTATTGGTAATGTCGATAAAGAATTACAAAAAGAAGAGTTTTCAAATGACAAACAAGACAATGTATCGTGTGAGAATCAAGCGAAGAGATAAGAAGAGTAAATAAATGTAGAGTAAAATGAAGATAATTCTCAAACACTTCTTAAGGAGTGCAGGTATGTTTCTTTTCACTTAAAGACTTAATCTTAGGTGATCCTTCATGAGATGTAACTAGTTGATTATCATTTAGAAATATTTTTCAACATGTTGCATTCATATCTCATATTAAACCAAAATTCTTTTTGGATGCAGAAAATGATGAATTTTAACCCATTCGTTTTTTTCTAAATGGTTCAAGGTTAACATGAAATTATATTTTGGAAATTATCGGTTAGCCGTTTGTAGTTAACGGTTCACCGGTTATTTCCAGTAACCTAAAAAAAATGAGCTTATCCGGTTCTGTTAAACGATTCAAGGTTAGCACAAAATTCCATCTTTGAAATTATTTGTTAGGTACTTGATATAAACGGTTCGCCGTTTAATTCCAAAATCCTGCAAAACACACTAATCTTATTCGTTTGTGCTAAACGATTCAAGATTAAGGATTTATCCCTCTCTAGAAATTATCAGTTAATCGTTTCAATATTAACAATTCGCCGTTTACTTTCATAATCACAATTTTACCAGAATTTTTGGAATGAATAATTTTTCGATTAAAGTTAACTAGTTTCTAGATTTCATGACCATATCTAGAAATGTTATATGGCTTTTAAGAAATTGTTTATCAATGAAAACTCCAATATTTTTAACAAAAACCATATAAAGTTTGTTATAATTAAAATTAATACTATGGACATATACATGTTACATTCTCCCCCTTTTTGATGATGACAAACTTCCCAACATTTACTCCCCCTAGATATATGGCCAATAAAAAATAAATTTTAACCAAGATCAATTTTTAGCCAAAGTAAATTTATCCAAAACATATCATATCTATCTCCCCCTTTATCATAAAAAAGAAAGGACAGATAGATGCAATTTACATAAGATCATAAAAAATAACTAGATGAAGAAATTATCGATTTTGTGCGAGCAATTATTTTGGCAGAATCTCCCCTTAAAAATGAGCATATTCTAAAAAACAAAAATAGTTTAAACACTCCCATATAAATTTCAATTTAACAATCATACTCCATAGTCACCAATTATCCAATCCAGATAAGCAAAACTCTAACATATCATCAAAATGAACACAACCACAAGCAAAGTGCAAATAACCAACAAAATCATCATAAAATCATCACAAACACAATCAAAACCCAAATAGTATCATAAGAACTACTTTATATCATCCAAAACATAAAACAAATGAGTTGAGTAATGTATGTGCGAAACACATAGAAAGAAATTAAGATGGGGCTGCAAGGAGGAACTACCAGGATTGTATCCAAAGTAACCAAGGAGGCGTCACTGACCAGCAATTAGTTCTTGCTGCTGGTCTAGAATTTACTGCTGAAAGGCCTAAAATTGGGATTGGAGCTGCTGCTATTGCATGGAGAGAGTATCCATTTTGTTTAGAAGCTGCTGCTGGTGCTTGAAAAGATTGCGAACATCACCAACCAACTTCTGTAGGAGGGTATTCGAAGTTAGTGGCTGCTCTGGAGCTAGAAGGTGATCAATGTCCATCTCTCGCTCCTCAGAGTCAAAATTGGCTGGAGACTGGGGTACAGAACTACGACGAGGAGGTGGAGGGTGAGCTCCTAACCTAAAATTGGGAAGCTGATCGGGATGATAAAAATCATTAAGCATGTGATGATCTTCCAGAGCAATAAGAGTGTCTCGATTCTTAGAATTAGAGGTCTTGATCCATTTCCCGCTCTTCTAAGAAAAACTAATGTTCATCATAGCTTCCGGACCAATCCGTTTAGTTTCCTTAAAACCTGCATCCCTAAAAGGCACTTGGAAGTACCACAGTATCTTAGAAATTATATTGCTATATGGGAACAAGCGGTGGTTAACCGTAGGAGTACTCAACATGTGCCTCAAAATAACATACCTAGGATTAATACGTCGTCCTGTAATAAGACTATCCAATAATCGGACATCCAACCTTGTCACTTCATCCGAATGACCATTTCTAGGAGTAACAATATGCTGTAAAGTGATGTAGAGGATTCGAACTTGTAGATGCAATAACTGTGACTAGAAAGGAAGAACACAAATATCACTAGTAAGATCTCGACGTTGACAAATGTTTCAAACACCAAAATTATGAGCAAAGTCGGCAAACGAGAGGGCTTTCCTAGATGTATAAATCCTACGACCAACATCCAAAATTCTTAGGATATTGTTCAAGTCCTCAACATCAAATTCAATGGGAATACCCCCGACATGAGTTACTATCCTATCTAATCTAGTTACGGAAATTTCCATGTCAAGTAAAACACACCGACTCTCAAGGTAATAACATGTATTTAACACTTCTATCGCATACAACCAACTCCCTAAATCCTCCAAATCCACATAATAAGAATCGATTGCCTTTCGTCCCATGAAGCGATCTTCGAATGTTTGGCCATCAGAGCCATGGGGAAATGGATCCTTTCGAATTCAAAGGTTTCTCGTGGTAGTATGAGATTCCTACTAGGAGCACTTTTTCTCTTCCGAGTATGCCTTGATGATTTAGCCATGGACACACTTGAGGAAATTGGGAATTTTTGAAAAAGATGAAAATAAAGCAAATGGAACTGATTAAAGAGATAATGGAGAGTAAAGGATGTGATTTAGAGGCTTAATTTGGCCAAAAGATGACAAAAATCCAGCCAAAATCGAAGAAAATCGATTGGCTGCCCTTAGGATTTTGATTTGGGAATTTTTTATTTATGGCTTGATTTGTTGTTTTGAGTCAGTAAAAGTAGTTTAAAGATGTTTAGAAATGTTTCTATTAGAGTAATTTGGCAGGAAAGTGCAAGAAAAATGAAGAATTAGAGAGGCAGAGAGTTTGGGTATCGAGGTTATGGAGAAAAATGTGAGAGACTAATTTAAAGTGAAGAAGAAAACCTAGGAACAATTTATATCGCACGAAAACGGCAAGCCGATAAATTCCAAAGAGCACTTAATAGTAAATTCTAATGAGATCTCTGTTTTTAATAGGTTTACCATTTTCAACAAACGGTTTGCCGATAATTTATAGATATCATATCATAATATCTGGATTTAAACGGTAAATCGTTTGTTACTAAACAGTTAGCTTTTTATTTTAACTATGATTTTGCAATTTTTTTTTAAATTTTGGCCAACAATTAATACATTCCAAGATCATTTCAGTGATCCAAAATGTTTTAAGGGCCAGTTTAATGCATGATTCATGAACTCGCATGTTTTCAAACAACCAATTCATATAAGCATTCAAAGAGTAATAATTCAAACACATCACTCATTTATCATGCTCAAATACTTCATAAACATTTAAAGCCATCTATCAATTAATTTTAATAGTCTCAATAACATGATTAGAGATATTAATGTGAAAATTTCATCATCCCTAAGTTCATGCCGAATTTTTGAAAATTATTCTTTGCAAAAGAAATTTTGTAAAAATATCGGTAAGTTGTTTTTCTGTAGAGATAAACTCTAATGCAATATCTCCTTTTTGAACATGATCTCTCAATAAATGATGGTTAATTTCTATATGCCACTGAATGGGATTCTTTGATAGATTTATAGCACTAGTGTTATCACACTTGATAGGAATTTGTTCAAGATTAATGCCATAGTCTCTAATTGTTTGTTTCATCCAAAGGGCTTGTGCATAACAACAACCTACGGCAATATATTCAGCCTCGATGGTTGAGAGTGCAACCAAATTTTGTTTCTTACTAAACCATGAAACAAGTGAATGACCTAGTAAATGGCAAGTTCCACTAGTACTTTTCCTATTGACTTTGTAACTAGCAAAATTCGCATCCGAATAACAACTTAAATCTATATGAGTTCCTCTAGGATACTTGATAACTCTATGAAATGAGAGTTATCATGATACTTTTAGACTTAAATCAAGATTACTTAGAGAGTAATTGATGTGTTTTAGTGCACTTTAATAATAGTTTGCATTAACATTAATTTTAGTTTAAGTTTAATAAAGTTTGCTTGATTTTGAATAATTGTGTGCTTAAAACATAAGTATAATTGTAAGTAACCAAAGTTCAAATTTCATGGGAAGGATGATGTAGCAATGGGTTCATAAAAAGGACAAAAGAGTATGGCTATAGAAGTAATAGAGCAAATCTGGAACATTGCAGATGTTGTAGCCATTGCTGTAGCAACCCTTGTTGCAGCAATCCTAGAATAACAATAAAGAAGATTTCGCGTAAGATACTTAACAGATTGCAATATGCAATTTCCTAATCGGGAGGATGCGTGCTCTGGACTTTCGTTTACCCTAATTTTATACTATAAAAGAAGGCACACATGAAAAAGAAAGAGGAGGTCGTCAACCGAGATCCTAACCCGAAAAGAAACAAAGGAAAAACATATTCAAGAGCAAGAATCAAGGCTGCACCAGTGGAAAAGTTTACTGGGCTCAATTGGAATTCAGTCTTTCTTATTCTTCTTTTGATTTCTTGTTTATTCTTTGATATGAGAATGTATTTGTTGGTTGGAATATTGTTTTACTTACCTCTCGCAAACTATGAATTAATATTATTTGTGCTTGAGTGATAAACAAACTTAATGACTCCTTAACTAAATTTATATATTGCTGTCGAATGCTAGAAATTGTATATTTATAAAGGAGAAAATCGTCATTTTACACTCCAAGTCTCACTAACATCCCTACTTTTATGTATTTAAGTCCCTTGTAATTTAATTATGTGTGTTTTGGTATAATTAAGTATTTTATGTATTTTAGGGGGGGTCATGGTCATTTCACAATGAACGAGAGATCAGATAGCAAAACAGACATCAATTTTGAACTCAGGATAGTCGAAAACCTTAGGAGGAGACATTGTTCACATATACGGTTCTGTTTATGACATTGTTCACATATACGGTTCTGTTTATGACACTATTCACATACACGGTACGATGATGTGGCAACATTCGATTAGATGAATGATGTGGCATTGACTGCTTATGTGACGTTGACTGACGATGTGTCATGATCCTATTAGACTAAAATGATTACGTGGAGTTGACCGGTGACGTGGCAGTATGTTAGTGGACCGAAAAACATACGTATGATACATGTATTTACACGGAATGACAACCCTGATGATGTGTTCTATCTAACCAGAACTTGTCGTGTGGCGCAATCCTGAGCGTCTAAATTATTTTAATCCGATGACCATGATTTAGTCATTGTATCTATAAATAAGGGGCTTCCCCCCGAATTTGACAACCCTGGATCCATTTTTGAGCTTTATTTTTTTTAATTCCTTCTCTATCTTGTATTTTCAACGTATTTTACTAAATTTCTATTTTACCCCTAGTTCAATTATGAGTAGCTAATTTTATTTTAAGCTTAGGTTAAAGGTGAAGTCTCAACATATTCCATGGGCTTAATTTGGTAGATTTACTTTCTCTTCCCCTCTATGACTTTTCGTCTTCCCCTCTATGACTTTTCGTCGACAGATATTAATAATCTTGTCTAGATATCACATTGGTATAATCGTCTCCCTAGTGTAAGGTTATTATTGTTTGGCACAATAAACCCCTAACACCATATTTATTGGCGAGTGGTTAATTGGCACTAATAAAGACTATTAAGCCCATGGTGCATGTTAAGTATAGATCTAGAGACCCAAATGCTTCATTTTAATAATTTTCACTTAAATTTATTCCCGCCATTCTAATCTAAATTTTAGAATGTTCTAAATCACTTTGACCACAAATCCAACCACCCACTTATAAAATTAACTCTACACGAAATTAAAATCCACCTCCTCGTGGAATCGACACTCATCACCGTTGATCTATTCTATAATAGATTCGTGCACTTGCGAGTTCAATAAAATTTGTACAACAAGTTTTTGGTGCCGTTGCCAGGTAAGTAAGTTATTTTAATTCGTAGAATTAATTTTTGTAAATCATTTTATTTTTATTTTTTTGTAATTTTTTTCTTATTTAAAAAAGAAGAAGTGAATCTGCATTTTTAGGTAAGTATTTATTTTCTTTTTCTCTTCTTTAAATTTTTGTAATTTAATTTTCTTTGTAATTTTTCGTTTATTTTGTTAATTTGGCAAGTTGAACCGCCTATTAGTTTATTTGACTTTTAATTAATTTATTTCACGTATTTTTTTAGCACTTGAGTGTGTTTTCATATTGAGGTTGTAACAACGTGATAAAGTTAGTATCTCATTCTTCTTTATTTTTATTAGTTTTGTTCTCATTTTTTGTGTTTATTGCATGCATGGTCGAAGGTCACAATTACCTAATCTTGCGTCTGTAGAATTTGAACTGAAAAAAAACACTTCTCACACACAAACACGTTGCTATTAAAGATAAAATTGAAATGGATTCGCAACAACCAGTACCACAAGAGAGGCCATTTCTCAAGTTTGCTAAGGACTACTTTAGTCCCTTAGCTAATTTGAGTACATCATACATAAGATACCCAAATGTAGCTGTTAGGAGTTTTGAGTTAAAACCTAGTGTGCTAAATTGTCTCTCATTTTATGGCCTAGAAAATGAAGACCCATATAATCAATTGAATTATTTTCAAACTTTTAAATATGAGGATTTTTCAGATGATGATGTTAAACTTAGATTATTCACATTTTCTTTAAAGGATAGAGCTCGTTCATGGTTCAATACATTGCCTACTAATAACATTACATCATGGGAATCACACAATTGAGACCCAGGCTCATCTATACTCCAACATAAAATTTCTCTAAAATACAAAGACCCAGACTCCCCCACTATCTCATGTAGTATAGGGAATCACATAGTTGAGAATGTTTTATTGGACTTAAGAGCTAGTGTAAATCTGTTGTCTTACTTAGTATTTGTGAAATTTGGACTGGAAGAATTACACCCAACTCTAATAGTGTTACAACTTGAAGATTGGTCCATGAAAATACCTTGTGGTATTGTGGAGGATGTGTTTATCTAGATAGATAAGTTTCATTTTCCTGTTGATTTCATTGTAATTAACACTTAATCAGTTTCGGATTTAAGAAAGCACATCCCCATTATCCTAGCCGACCTTTCTTGGCAACAGTAGATGCTCACATTCAATGCAGGACTGGAAATATGCAGTTGTCATTTGACAATATGACTATGGAGCTAAATATCTTCAATATTGCTAAACAACCTCATAATGCAGATGATGGAAATGTTGATATGAATTTACTAGAAGAATTAGTTGATAATACTTTTCTTTCAAACATTAATGATGACCTTTTACAAACATGTTTAACTCACTTTAGTTTGGATTTTGACATTGAAAAATCAGTCGATGAGATCAACGCCTTACTTGATTCAGCACCATCCATGGTCACTAATAAATGAAATTCGAGAGTTGAACAACTAGCACCATTAAAGAAGAAACTCAGCCCATCATCAGAATCACCACCAAAACTCGAGCTCAAACTATTACCCAACACTTCGGATTATGCATTCTTGGGAGAAAAAAGCACTCTGCTAGCAATCATTTCATCATCCTTAAATGAGGAACAAAAAGGTAAATTGTTGGAAGTTTTAAAAGAGCACAAAGGAGCATTATGATGGACCATAACCGACATAAAAAATATAAACCTAGTATACTGCATGCATTGCATTCACCTTGATGAAAATGCTAAACCTACTAGGGAAATATAACGTCGGTTGAACCCTAACATGAAAGAAGTTATTAGAACTGAAGTCCCTAAACTATTAGGCGCAAGTATCATTTACCCCATTTTTTATAGTTCATGGGTCAGTCCTGTGTAAGTTGTCCCCAAAAAGTCAGGTGTCGCAGTAGTTACCAATACTGATAATTAATTGATACCCACTAGAGTGACTATAGGGTGGCGCGTATGCATTAACTATAAAAGGTTGAGTTCTCCATTCATCGATCAAATGCTTGATAAATTAGCAAGTCATGAATTTTATTGCTTTATAGATGGCTACTCAGGATATAATCAGATCCCCATACCACTAAAAGATTAAGAGAAGACTACTTTTACTTGCCCTTTTGGCACTTTTACGTATAGAATGATGCCATTTGGATTATGTAATGCACTTGCTACATTTCAACGATGCATGTTAAGATTTTTTTCTGATATGGTTGAACCATTCCTTGAAGTCTTTATGGATGACTTTTCTGTCTTTGGTGATTCATTCATCAATGTTTATATCATCTAACACTAGTTTCTGCAGAGATGTATCAAGAAGAATTTGGTTTTAAATTGGGAGAAATGTCATTTTATGGTAAAACAAGATATTGTTTTCGGTCACATCATTTTGAGCAAAGGTATTGAGGTTGATAAAGTCAAGGTGGATCTCATTTCCAATCTTTCTCCACCTAAAACAGTTAGAGAAGTAAGATCTTTCCTTGGGCATGCTGGTTTTTATAGACGTTTCATTAAAAAATTTAACAAAATTTCTAGACCCTTATACAATCTACTTGCTAAGGATGTACCTTTTGTCTTTGATGATTTATATATTGTGGCATTTGAAAAAATAAAACAGTTATTGACATCATCACCCATTATTTAGCCCTCAAACTGGAACTTACCATTTGATGCATCTGATTATGCAGTAGGACAATATTAAGACAAAGAGTTAGTCGAATTCCCTATGTCTTTTACTATGCTAGTATGACATTGAATGATGCATAGTTGAATTATTCAACCACTGAAAAAGAAATGCTAGTAGTAGTGTTTGCATTAGAGAAATTTCAATCTTATCTCATTAGTTGTAAAATAATTGTGTTTACTGGTCATACTACTCTTAAATATCTTTTTAGAAAGAAAGATACAAAAGCTAGACTAATTCGTTGGGTGTTACTTTAGTAGGAATTTGATTTTGAATTCAAAGATAAGAAAGGCACAAAAAATGTTGTGGCATCCCATCTTTCTCGTCTCAATTGTGACACAATTACCGAACCATTACCATTGAATGAATCATTTCCAGATGAACAATTGATGAGTGTGGAAGTATTACCTTAGTATGCTGATATCGTTAACTATCTTGTTACATGTCAACTTCCAGAGCATTGGACCAAGCAAGACAAAGACAATTTTTTTCAGAAATAAAGAATTTCTTTTGGGATGACCCTTATCTGTTCAAGTATTATGCAGATCAAATTGTCAGACGATATGTCCCAAAAAGTGAATTTCAAAACATCCTTTCATTTTGCTATGAACAAGCTTATAGAGGCCATTTCAGCGTTAAGAAAACAACTACTAAAATTTTACAATGTGGTTTCTGTTGGCCAACAATATTTCGAGATGCTTATACTTTTTACTCTTCTTGTGATAGGTGTCAATGAATGGGGAGCGTTACACGAAAGAACATGATACCACTAAACTCAATTTTAGTGGTCGAGATTTTTTATATATGAGGTATCGACTTCATGAGACCATTTTCCCCTTCTTTTGGCCATCAATACATATTGGTTACTGTTGACTACGTATCGAAATGGGGAGAAGCAATTCCATGTAGAACCAAGGATTTCAAGGTGGTGATAGGATTTTTAAAAAACAACATTGTTTCACGCTTTGAATTCCCTCGAACAGTAATAAGTGATGGTCGTACCTATTTTTGTAACAAATCATTCAAAACTCATTTGACAAAGTATTCCATCACTTACAAAGTGGCGACCATATATCATCTACAAACCAGTGGCCAAGTTGAGATCTCCAATCGAGAAATAAAACACATATTAAAAAAGACGATGAGACCAAACATAAAAGATTGATCATTAAGACTTCGATTGGGATGTCTCTCTACATGCTAGTGTATGAGAAAGCTTGCCACCTACCTGTGGAACTCGAGCATCATGTACATCAAGAAATTCAACTTTCGCATGCAGCTAGCTCAGAAAGAATATTACAGCTAGCAGAACTTGAGGAAATTTGCAATGATACATATGAAAATGCCAAGATTTACAAGCCATGATTAGTATTAAAAATTGTTTAATTATCAAGCGATAATATGTTATTTTATGCTTATGTTATAATTTATATTTGTGTTTATGTAATATATTATGAATATTAATTATGTTTTAAATATATTTTATTTTATGTGTTTATTAGGAAAAATATTAATTTCACGTAATTCTAGGCTCCAAATAGATAAACGGAAGTCAAATTTGGATCGGATTAAAATTGGGCTTGTGTAAAAAAGTTGACTTTTCCTGTTGACCGAGCACTGATTGGATGATGAAATAAGCTTACAATAGATATGAGTGCATGGGATAACTGGCAATTTTGACCAAATCTCAACTGTTCATGATTCAATGGCCCATGATTGTGCCACGTGGCAATGGTTGGTGAAGCAAGTTGTAGGATCCGAGTCTTTGTATTCGGGTCGAACTGATCCACCCATTAACCCGCCAAATCTCAACCATTCTTTGGGCAAATCAAACTAGTCAAACAATGTCATTTGTGATGTTGACTTTTGAAGTTTGACCAGCCATTGGATCTTGATCTAAAGGTTGTGAGGAACACATGCATGAAGCTTATGATGGACCGCAACACACTGGATTATGAATTTATTTTTCTATAAATAGAGCCTCATTTTATGTTTTTAATCATCTCTCTACAACTCTCTTCTTCTCAAATTCTCTCCATCTCCTTGTAATCTTGATTTCCAGGTGTGTTTTTAATATTTTGTATAATTATTTTCATTAATAAAATTAGTTTTATTTCCAATTTTAGTTGTTTTTATTTCTTTTAATTATAAGTAATTCAATTTTACTACTTCTTTTTATTTTAATTATGCTTAACTAAATAATATTAGTTAGGGGAAGGTGAAACTCTTAGGAAGTAAATATGATTTAAGAAAATTCTATTTTTAATTTTATAAATTAAATTATTTTCTATTTAATTTTATACATATTTTATATTTTGAAATTTTGATTTATTGTAGACAAACAAATGAATTTGGCACAATAAATTCTTAATATCTTAATATAAGGTATGGTAAAATGGTATTTTGACTTATTGTATACAAATTAAATTTTGGCACAATAAATACTTAATCCATCATAAAATTAAAGGGAAAATAATAATAATTTATATAATTAATCTTTTGGGCAATAAATCTAAAAAAAAGGGCAAAAAGAATTTATTAAGTTTTATTTACTTCTAAGAGCGGATCCATAACCCTAACTAGTTCAATTTCATAGTTTCATTTAAATTAAGTTGTTTATATTTAAGTTTTAATTTCAATTTTTAGTTAAAATAAAATAAAAAAATTAAATCTTTTCTCTGTGGATCGACATCGGACTCACCGAATTATAATACAACAAGACACTCTTATACTTGGGAGTTAAAAATTACTTTTAAGTTGTGTCAAGCAGCGAATGAAAGCTTTTCATGAAAAGTAAATTACGAGAAACTCTTTCACCCAGGTCAGAAAGTACTTTTATTCAATTCTCACTTTCACCTATTCTCAAGTAAGTTACGCTCTCAATAGTTTAGCCCCTTTATTATTCACATTATTTTTTTACATGGAGCAATTGAAATTAAAGATTCAAAGAATGATGTTACCTTTAAAGTTAATGGTCAAAAACTAAAGTCATATCTAGAGTACCAACCATATGGAGAGGACACCAAAATAAATTTGAGTGACCCACCAAATTTGAATTGAGATTTTTTTCTTCTTTCTTTCTTTCTTTTTGGTGATTTAATTTTTTTCTTCTCTTTCTTTTTACTATTCTTTTGTTAATTGAAATTATTTTTTCATAAGTGTGTTTGTTTAACCATTAAGTTTTCTTTTATCACTTTTAATCATGTGTGCCTCTACTAGACATATCCTCTTAAACCTTCTTAGATGACTTCAACATGTAAAATCTCATCTTAGAGGCTAGATACGATTTTGTAAAACACATCATATTTGGGATCTACAACCACTAGAGTTAGTATGCCATGTTGAGGCTTTAGAAAAACAACTCAAAGAAATTGAGGGAGGTATCTATGACATCCAGTTGGAGCTTGAGGTAAATTTAATAAGAGGACGATTGTGAAATTAATTTTCTTTGTGTGTTTTAATTTGTTACTCTGTTTGTGTGCTTTAGTTTGTTGCCCCGGTTAAGTGGCGGTTAACGATACTCCGTGACAATCAAAATTAGTTACTTCAGTTTCCCATAATAACAAAAATTCTGAGGTGAAAGTGTGGACAAAAATGCGATTTTCTTCACAATTGATTTCCTTCACTCCCTTAGAATGCCCTCTTTACTGTTAGCCTATAAGGTTATAAAATGTTGATTTTGATGATAACAAACCACATGTTTTGGATAAATAAAGAATTACACATTATGCTTTATATAACAAGAAAATATTTTTATGAAATTAGTTATTTTTCAAGATGTGGACTAAAATGAAAATTTTGATTTTAATAAGTATTGTTTTGAATTTCGAATTTGGGCCTATCTGTAAAAATTCAAAACGTTTTGAGCCATATTATAATTTCCACATATTTGGGTCATATAACAATTTTAGAAAGTTTTGGGAATAACAAGCATTATTTAGAAATTCTAAAATTGGACTTATTGGAAACTATCCATAACATTTTAGGCCATAATGTAGTTATAGAAAGTTTTGGGGTAAACTATAATTTTATAAATAGTTCACTGTAGCCGTCACTTTAGCAAAGCGGCTAACCGGATGTTACAAAGCCACAATCCAGTTATGGGCAGAAACTCTCTAGAATGAAAGCGGCTAATAGGATTGAGAAAAGCTGCATACCTGATATGCAAAAATTCAATTTTTTTAACAAAATGATAACATAAAGCGGCTAACCAGATTCAGAAAAGCGGCAAGCCAATTATCACCAAAAAGTCAATAACGGCTAGTTTTCTTCCTCAACTATAAATTGGCTCAAATCAAACTCATTTCAAGTGATGCAACCATAGATATTTTGAGCATTTCTCTACAAATCTAAAAGCATAAACATTGTGTATTCATTCATTTACTCACACATATTGGGGTTTCATTTGTATTCAAACACATTGTGTGAGAATAATTTTTGTAATTCTTTTTGTAATATTAAATTGAGAGGTTGTAAGTGTTAGGATACACTTGGGTTAAGAGATTGGGAATAATCTCTTGTTATAAACATGCATTGACACCTTGGAAGTCAATTGTAAGCATTTGAAGGCTTGGGAGGCTTGGATAGTGAAATCCTTAAGCCCGATGTGCTTGGAGCCGTGGACGTGGGCGGGGATTGCGGAACCATGTAAAAATCCTTGTATTTGTTTTCTCTTCCCTTATTCTTTTATTTTTGTGATTTATTGAATTTATTGCTTTCGATTTCATTAAGGCATTAGATTGAATTATTGTGTATTTTGTTTAGCTTAAGTTTTAAAAACCCAATTCACCCCCCCTCTTGGGTTATATAACTTGTATTTTATTTAGTATCAGAGTAAGGTGCTCTTGTTTAGACTTAATCGTCGAGAACTAAAGATCAATGGCAACCCAAAATGACTCAACTTTTATAGAAGGACAATCCACAACTAGACCACCGTTCTTTGACAGTAATGACTACCCATATTATAAAATTATGATGAGAATTTATTTGCAAGCTTTAGATTATAAGATTTGGGAAGTTGTGTCTGATGGTTCATTCATGCCTTTAACGAAGAATGAAGTAGGGGAAGATATTCCAAAACCTTCACGGGAATGAAATAAATTGGAAAACAGAAAAACTTCTTTAAATTCCAAAGCAATGAATACCTTGTTTTGTGCACTTAACAAGAAAGAGTTTCATAGAATGTCTAGTTGTGAAAGTGTTCATGCAATTGGAAAAAAACTTGAAGTTGTTTATGAATGCACAAATTAAGTTAAAGAGTCTAAAATTAGTAGATACACTCGTCAATATGAATTTTTCCAAATTGAACAAAATGAAAGTGTGTATTCTATGTATACACGATTTACGGACATAGAGAATACCCTAGGAGCCCGAGGAAAAACCTTCTCAAATAGCGAGAAAGTCAAGAAAATCATTAGGTCACTTCCTAAAGAATGGAGACCTAGGAGGACTGCTATTGAGGAAGCCAACGATTTAAATACACTACCTATTGATGATTTAATGGGCTCTCTTATTTCCTATGAGGAAGACTTGGCAGCAGAAAAAGGCAATGAGGAGAAGAAGAAAAGCTGGTTAAACAAACACACTTATGCAAAAATAATTTCAATTAGAAAAAGAATAACAAAAAGAAAGAAAGAAAGAAAATAAATCACCGAAAAGAAAGAAAAAAACTCAATTCAAATTTGGTGGGTCACTCAAATTTATTTCGGTATCCTCTCCACGTGGTTGGTACTCTAGATATGGCTTTAATCTTTGACCATTAACTTTAAACATGACACCGTTCCTTGGGTCCTTAATTTCAATTGCCCCATGTGGAAAAACAGTATGAACAATAAAAGGGCCAGACCATCGAGAGCATAACTTACTTGGGAATAGGTGCAACTGAGAATTAAATAAAAGCATTTTCTGACCTAGAGTGAAAGATTTTCTCATAATTTGCTTGTCATGAAAGACTTTCATTCGCTGCTTGTAAATTTTGGCATTTTTATATGCATCATTGCAAATTTCTTCAAGTTCTGCCAGCTGTAATCTTCTTTCTGAGCTGGCTTGCTGCATGTCAAAGCTGAATTTCTTGATGGCCCAATATGCACGATGCTCGAGTTCCACAGGTAGGTGGCAAGCTTTTCCATACACTAACCTGTAGGGTGACATCCCAATCGGGGTCTTGAAAGCTGTTTTATATTCCCATAATGTTGTTAACATAAATATTTTGTTATTATTGATTTTGATGATAACAAACTTGATTAAGATTGATTAATATTTTAAAACCTCAAAATAATTTTCATATACTTTTAAATCATCATTCTCGCTTTATAAATGAAAATGACTTTGGTTATTGTCTTGTATATGGTTTTAATTAAAAAAGCTATGAGAACTTTGTTTCATAAATATGGTTTCAAATCCTATAAAATGGATCTATTTGACAAGTTTTATAAAGTGTTGGTTTTGGGGTACAAAATAGTTCACTGTAGTAGTTTCTGAAGAAAACAGTGATCCGACATGTATTTAACGGCTCACCGACATCATACAGAATTAAAGATTAGTCTCTGGACCTAAACGACGATAAGACATGTTGATAACAACTCACCGACATCATACAGAATTGAAGATTAGCCTCTGGACCTTAACGACGATCCGACATGTTGATAACGGCGATTCGACAATTTGAAAATTCAGCCCAACAGTTATATTGACCAGTCAAATGGTGATCCGACATCTAGTTAACAACGATCTGACAGTGACCAGAAAGTCAATAACGGCTAGTTTTCAGCTCCAACTATAAATAAGCTCATTCAAATTCAAACAAGATTGATCACAACACGACAATTGAGCTTATATTTGAGAATACAATCATCATAGAGCTTTAAAACACATTCTTGTTTCTTCTATTAACACATTGGGCATTGATTTGTAATCTTAAATATTGCGTGAGAGAAAAACAATTTTTAATCCTTTACTTTAAGTGATTGTAAGTGTTGGGATACACTTGGATTAAGAGATTGGGCATAATCTCTTGTTGTAAAGGTTCATTGGCATCTTGGAAGTCAAATGTAAGCATTTGAAGCCTTGGAGGCTTGCTTAGTGAAATCCTCAAGCCCGGAAAGCTTGGAGGTGTAGACGTAGGCGAGGTTGGCCGAACCACGTAAAAATTTTTGTGTTTGAATCTCTCTTCCCTTATCTTTCTATATTGTAATTGATTTAATTGTTATTCCATTAAAGTCATTTTAGATTTGCATAATAATTTTTAGAATCCCAATTCCCCCCCCTCTTGGGTTGCACACTTGTATTTCATTTGGTATCAGAGCTTAGTTCTCTTGTTAGGACTTAACCATCTAGAGTAAAAGATCCATGGCAACCCAAAATGACTTAACCTTTAGGGAAGTATAGTTCACAACTAGACCACCATTCTTTGACAAAAATGACTACCCATATTGGAAAACTAGGATGAGAATTTATTTACAAGCGCTAGATTATGAAATTTGGGAAGTTGTATGTGATGGTCCATTTTTGTCCCTAACTAAAAATGAAGTCGGGGAAGATATTCCAAAACTTTCAAGGGAATGAAATGAATTGGAAAAGAGAAAGCTTCTCTAAATTCCAAAGCAATGAATGCTTTATTTTGTGTACTTGATAAGAAAGAATTTCATCGAGTATCTAGTTGTGAAAGTGTCAATGAAATTTGGCATAGACTTGAAGTAGTCTATGAAGACACAAATCAAGTAAAAGAGTCGAAAATTAGTAGGTACACTCAACAATATGAGTTGTTCTAAATGGAATAAAATGAGAGTGTGTACTCTATGTATACGAGATATACAGACATAGTAAACACCCTAGGAGCCCTAAGAAAGATATTCTCAAATAGCAAAAAAGTTAAGAAAATCATTAGGTCACTTCCAAAAGAATGGAGACCTAAAAGATCCGCTATTAAAGAGGCTAAAGATTTAAATACTTTACCTCTTGATGATTTAATTGGTTCTCTTCTTTCATATAAAGAAGATTTAGCAGCAGAAAAAGGACATGAGGAGAAGAAGAAAAGCATTGCTCTCAAAGCTTCAAAATACGAGAGTGATGAAGAGAGTGAACCGGATTATGAAGAGTTGGCCATGCTAGCAAGGAGGTTCAGAAAATTCTTCAAGAAAATCGGAGAGCGAAGAAATTTTAGAAACTTCAAGAACCAAAGGGAGAAGAAAGAGGTAATCACATGTTATGAATGCAAGAAGCCTGACCATATAAGATCGAAGTGCCCATTTATCAACAAACTCAAGAAGGAAGCCATGGTTGCAACTTGGGATGATAGCAAGGAAGATTCAAGTGATGAAGAAGGGTTGCAAGAAGTATCAAACCTAACGCTTATGGCAATAAGAGAGGATGATGATCTCAATAAGGTAAGTGATCCCACCTATGATGAATTGCATGATGCTTTTAAAGAATTACATAATGAGTTGATGAAGATTGGTAAAAAGAATGTATGACTTAAAAAGGAAATGACAAAGCTTAAAAATGAAAATGAATCTCTAAATACAAGAATTACATGCCTAGAAGTAGAGAACAAAACATTGCATGATGAAATTGCATTATCAAATGAGAAACCTAGCATCTCACATGAGCATTTAGAATCACACATAGATGATTTGAAAAATGAAATGAAACGCTTAAGAAAAGAGCAATGAGTTGAATGAGATTGTTTTAAAATTTACAAATGGGCAAAAGATGTTGGATAACATGCTTAATTTAAAAAAATGTGTGCTTGACAAAGGAGGCATTGGTTATAAGCCAAACGTGAAACAAAAATATTATAAAAACTACTTTGTGAAGAGTACATCTAGTAACAATCAAATTGTATGTCATTTTTGTAATCAAGATGGTCATATGAAAAATAGATGTCCAGTAAAAAGAAATGCATATTATGGTATGAAATGCATTTGGGATCACTACTAACTCTCAAGGACCCAAAAAGCTTTGGGTACCTAAAACTTGAGATTTTGTTTGTAGGGCTTGAAGAAGAAGAAAAATAAATGGTACTTGGACAGTGGTTGTTTAAGGCACATGACCGGAAACTATGCATGGTTCTCAAGCTTCACCAAAATTGAAAATGGTAGAGACGTATCTTTTGGAGACAACTCAAAAGGAAAAATTCTTGGAATTGGAAATGTTGGTAAAGTTTCCTCAACTCTAATTGAGAATGTATGTTTGGTTGAGAACTTGAAACACAACTTAATTAGTATTAGTCAATTATGTGACAAAGGTTATAAAGTTATCTTTGATAAATTTAGTTGTGTTATTGAGAATTCATGTGATGGCAAAATCTTATTTTTTGGGAATAGATGTGGTAATGTTTATATCATTGACATAGAATGTGCATCTACTCTTGATAAATGCTTTTCCGCATTCCATGATGATAGTTGGTTATGACATGGAAGGTTAGGACATGCAAGTATGGATTTGATTTCAAAAATTTTGAAAAATGATTTAGTTAAAGGTCTTCCGAAAATCGGTTTTCAAAAAGATAAGATTTGTGAAGCTTGTCAATTTAGAAAACAAATCAAAACATCTTTCAAAAATAAAAATTAAATTTCTACTTCAAAACCACTTCAACTTCTTCACATAGATTTATTTGGGCCATCTAAATATGCTAGTCTAAATGGCAAATATTATGCATTTGTGATAGTGGATGATTATTCTAGATATACATGAGTATTATTCTTAGTCAATAAGGTTGATGCTATTGATGCTTGTAAAATGTATTGTAAGAAAATTAAAAATGAAAAAGGGTATGGTATTGCATGCATTAGGAGTGATCATGGTTTGAAAATCATGCATTTGAGACTTTTTGTAATGATTTTGGTATTAAGTATCGATTCTCATCACCTAGAACTCCACAACAAAATGGAATTGTTGAGAGAAAGAATAAATCCATTCAAGAAATGGCTAAGACTATGTTGAATGAAAATTCATTGCTTAAGTATTTTTGGGCCGAGGCCGTCATCACCGCTTGTTATGTTTTAAATCGTGTGTTGATTAGACCTAATCTTAACAAAACTCCATATGAGCTATGGAAAAATAGAAAACCAAATATTGGTTATTTCAAAGTTTTTGGATGCAAATATTTTATTTTGAGGACAAAAGATAATCTTAGCAAATTTGATCCAAAATCCGATGTTGGTATTTTTCTTGGTTATTCAAACTTAAGATTTTGATCCAAAATCCGATGTTGGTATTTTTCTTGGTTATTCAAACTCAAGAAAAGCTTATAGAATTTATAACAAAAGAACTCTAGTTGTAGAAGAATCTATGCATGTTACATTTGATGAGTCTAACCCCTCCTCTATGGAGAAATGAATTATTTATAATGATGCAGATGGAGAGCTACAAGAAGAATCATCAAAGGATAAACAAGAGAATGCACCACAAAGAAATCAAGAAGATGAACAAGAAGAGCAAACAAATATGGAGCAACATGAAGGTACTTCTCAAGCACTCCCCAAGGAGTGGAGGTATGTTTCTTCTCACCCTAAGGATGTAATTTTAGGAGATTCTTCATGAGGTGTTACACCTAGATCATCATTTAGGAATACTTGTGGGCATAATACATTTATTTCTCAAATTGAACCCAAATCCTTTGCGGATGCGGAAAATGATGAATCTTGGATTATGGCAATGTAAGAGGAGTTAAATCAATTTGAGAGAAACAATATGTAGGAATTAGTTCCTAAACCGGAACATCAATCCATTATAGGTACTAAATGGATATTTAGAAATAAGATGGATGAATCTGGTGTGGTTGTAAGGAACAAAGCTAGATTAATGGCTTAAGGTTACAACCAAAAAGAAAGAATTGATTTTGATGAAACATTTGCACCCATAGCTAGACTAGAATCAATTAGAATGTTGTTGGCATTTGCATGTCATAAAGATTTCATTTGATTTCAAATGGATGCGAAAAGTGCTTTCTTAAATAGTTATATTATGGAAGAAGTGTATGTAAAACAACCTACTGATTTTGAAAATGAAAAATTTCCAGGCCATGTTTATAAGTTATTTAAAGCCTTGTATGGATTAAAACAAGCACTTAGAGCATGGTATGATAGACTTAAGAATTTCTTATTGGATAACGGTTTCGATGGGTAAAGTGGATACTACTCTCTTTGTTAAGCATAAGAACCAAGATATTCTTGTTGTTCAAATTTATATTGATGATATTATTTTTTGTTCTACTAATGAATTGTTGTGTAAAGTCTTGTATGAGTAAAGAATTTGAAATGAGTATGATAGGAGAGTTGAAGTACTTTCTTGGGCTACAAATAAAACAAAATGAGGAAGAAATTTTTATAATTCAAGCAAGTATGTGAAAGACCTACTCAAGCGATTTGACATTGATGATTCAAAGACCAAAAGCACTCCAATGAGCACAACAATTAAGCTTGACAAAGATGAAAAAGGCAAAGAAGTGGATATCAAAATGTATCGAGGTATGATCGGATCTTTTCTTTACTTAACCGCAAGTAGACCCGATATCATGTTTACTGTATGTTTGTGTGCAAGATTTCAATCATGTCTGAAGAAATCTCATTTACTTGCTGTAAAAAGAATTTTTCGTTATTTAAGTGGAACCATAGATCTTGGCCTTTGCACTACTAAAAAAATGAGCTTTACTGACACTTCGTTATTGACACTTTGCAAAAAGTGTCAGTACATATGTACATATGCACCATTTTCCGCTTTTGACAAATAGGAATAAGAGATTAATGATACTAGGGTGTTAGTAAACTAAATATCAAAAATCACTAACACTAAAGTATTAGTGATAAAAAAAAATTCATAAAAATTTTGTTTTAGCTCCAACTCAAACCTGAGAGCTCTAAGATTTAAAGCTTTAATGTTTGGAGCACAGACCATCAAATCTCGATGAGTCAAAGTCATAATAATATTTAAATTATTAAAAAATGAAAATATAAATAAGAACAACATAAAGCACACTTGACTTTTCCCCATTTAGACTATATCAACTGTCTCGTTCACTTTTCCCCATCTTGACTTTCATCGTTCATTTTCACTTTCGTTTATCTCTTCTCGATCTCTTCTGTTTTGCACTATCCATTTACAAATTAAATTCAATTAATTTAGATAGCTAATGAAAAGCCAAAACTCTGTTTTGTTTTTCCATTTTCCCCAAATTGAAACACAAACCAAAACCCTAATCGCTTGTTATCGAAGGGGTTTTTCTCCAACTAAACCATCCAGTGCCTATACTAGGCAAGCGAGTAAAAGCCATCGACAAGGGGTGAAGTGGCACCATCGTTTCGGTATTTAGGTAATCTCATTCTCCCTGACAAGTTAAGTCTAGAGAAATAACTGTAGAGGAGGTTCTCAGCTAGTAATGGCATAATATTTTATTTTTTTGGGCAATTTAATTATTGGGTTTGTTTTAATTTGGCTTATGAATAATATTTTTGAATTTTATTTTTGGGTTGTTTTAGATATTGAGAAATTAAACAGTAGTGCAACCTTGGTGAGGATAAGTTGTCCAAATCTTTTTTTCTTTTATTTATTCGTAACTTGAAATTTTTGTTCCTATTTTTCTATATATTCACTCACATGCAGTCCAAAAATACAGGCATTTTAAGTGGTGCATTTCTTAAACTCAAAACACTTGCTGCTTCGACTCTGTTTTTTTTGCCACATTTGAGGTCAGTTTCAAACTTTTGTGCATGTGATTTACTGTCATTGTTATTTAAAACTAAGAATGTGCATTTTTTTTAAGTTTCTGAAATAAACTGTTAGCTCCGTTTCTTAACTTTGAGCAATAAGTTAGTTGATTTTGAATGTACTAAAATATGAAATATCATTTTAGCTTTTGCCTTTGTGATTAGGAGATGATTGTTTGGGTGTTATATTGGCTGAATGACTGTGTATTTAGTGGTTACAAACTATTTACATCTCTGTTTCATGTAAAGAGAGGCAAATTTTGTTATATAATCCTACTTGTTTATTTATTCTGTTTTGGTTGGACGATTTGTAATAGAGACAATGACTATGATATGAATTAATTAAGTTCGTGGTTGTGAATATTTTGAGATTGTATAAAGTTGATGATTTGTGTTTGATTTAATAAAGAAACGCTTGTTTTAAAGTAGTTCTGCATGTTGTATTTGAAGTTAAAATATAAGTTATAGAATCTTAAAAACTGGCTTGCAAAGTGGTATGAAGACATTATTTATTTGAACTTTTAACTTTTGTTAGTTACTTGACTTATGAATTAGTTCAACTACTTAAAAAGCCATTAGCACCCATCTTACCTATTAATCTCCTATTTAAGTTTCAAAACTTCTTTTGTTTCAATTTCAGGATTTTGTCTAAATTATTATTATAATTAATGATTTATAGGGGCTATTAATGATTTTCCAGAATTATAAGTTTTTTATTACAACTATAATCATAATAACATTGAACTTTAAATTAATCATGCAAATTTATTAAACTTAAACTGACATTACATATGTGAACAGGTAAAATATTTGAAATGGAGAGAAGTTGGATAACTTGTGATAGATTGTCTGTAGAGTATCGTTCTGGAGTTGCTGATTTCTTAGATTTTGCCATTTTGAATGCTGAAAATCGAATGTCAATTAGATGTCCTTGAACCTTTTGTTGTAATATGGAGTTTCATACTCCTCAATAAGTGAAGAATCATTTATTTGAAAAAGGTTTTCTCCCAAGATATATTGTTTGGACTTGGCATGGTGAGACTGACTTTAAATGTACATTTACAAACTATGAAGACCATTCACATAGTCAAAGATTTAGATGTCATGATTATAGTAATATAATTGACATGGTCGAAGATGCTTACGAGCATTGTGATAAAGATCCTAGTTCTTTTAAGAATAGGCTTGAAGATGCTGAAAAGCCTTTGTACCTGGGTGCCAAACATTCAAAGTTATCTAGTTTAATGAGACTTTACAGTGTCAAAGGGAACTATGGGTGGTCCGATAAAGGGTTTTCTGCTTTGTTAGAAGTCCTTGCTGATATTTTGCCAAATAATAATACTCTACCTATGTCAATGTACGAGGTTAAGAAAACAATGAAAGTGCTAGGCTTAGAGTATGAAAAAATACATGCATGTCCAAATGACTGCATTTTGTATAGGAATGAATTTGCTGATCTTGCTGAATGCCCAAATTGTGGAGCATCTAGGTATAAAAAAAAAAAAGATAGCTCAACAAAATTTAGGAAAGGGGTTCCTAAAAAGGTATTATGGTATTTTCCACCTATTCCTAGGTTGAAAAGATTGTTTCAATCACCACAAACAGCTCAAAATTTAACATGGCATGCTAATAAAAGAATTAGAGATGGCAAACTTCGCCACCCAGCAGACTCACCAGCCTGGCAACTAATTGACAATAAGTGGCCAAAATTTGCACAAGAACCTAGAAATCTCTGTTTAGCTCTCTCAACTGATGGGGTTAACCCACATAGTACACTTAGCACTACTTATAGTTGTTGGCCTGTTATATTGATAACATATAATCTTCCTCCATGGTTGTGTATGAAGAGAAAGTTTTTGATGTTGTCACTTTTGATATCTGGCCCTAAACAACCTGGAAATGATCTGGATGTATACCTAGCACCTTTGATTGAGGACTTAAAAACTCTATGGGATGTAGGTATTGATGTTTATGATTCTTATAGAAAAGAAACCTTTAATTTACGGGCTGTCTTGATATGGATAGTTAGTGACTTTCCAGCATACAGAAACCTCTCTGATTGTACTGTTAAGGGCTATTATGCTTACCCAATTTGTGGGATAGACACTTGTGCATGTTGGCTGCCACATAGTAGGAAAATGTCATATATGGGCCATCGCCGCTTTCTACCACTCAGTCACCTATTTCAGAAACTGAAAAAGGTTTTTAATGGGAAGCAAGAGTGGAATGAGCCTCCTAAAACTTTGACTGGTGAGGAAATCTTTAATATGGTGGAAGATATAGATATTAAGTTCGGGAAAAAGAAGGCCAAAAAGCGGAAACATGATGCCGGTGGTGGCGGTGATGGTGATGAGAACATAACTGAAAAATTGTACAAAAAAAAGTCAATCTTTTTTTAGTTAGATTATTGGAAGCATTTATTAGTTCACGATCAATTAGATGTGATGCACATTGAAAAAAAAAGTGTGCGAGAACATATATGGCACATTACTTCATCAACCAGGCAAAACAAAAGATGGGATTAATGCTAGAAAAGATCTTGAGTCTTTGAAGATCAGGGGAAAACTAGTTCCTGATGAAACAAACAAAAAAAATAAAGTCCTACCTCTAGCTCCTTATACTTTGAATAAAAAAGAAAAAAAAATAGTTTTGTGAAACCTTGCTGAGTGTGAAAGTCCCTTATGGGTATTCTTCCAATGTCCAAAACCTTGTTTCAATAGATGATTGTCGGCTTCAAGGCCTTAAGTCCCAAGACTGTCATACTTTGATGCAACAATTTCTACCACTAGCCATTCAAAACTGTTTGCCTATAAATGTGAGAAGGGCCATAATCAGGATGTGCTTCTTTTTTAATATATTGTGCTGTAAAGTGGTAGATCCCAATACTCTTGACCAATTGCAAGAGGAACTTGTAATCACTTTATGCTTACTGCAGCAGTACTTCCTACCTAGCTTTTTTGACATAATGATCCATTTAACAGTCCACTTAGTTGAACAAGTTAAGTTATGTGGGCCTGTTTATCTTCGATGGATGTATCCTTTTGAGAGACAAATGAAAACTCTCAAGGATTATGTTCGTAATCGCTATCGCCCTGAGGGTTGTATTATAGAAAGTTATATTGCAGAAGAAGCACTTGCATTTTGTGCTGAGTACCTCTCAAATTGTGATGTTATTGGGCTGCCTACTGGTTGTCCAACTGATTTATCTATCGAAAAGCCTTTGGGAGGTGCAAACATAAAGGTGGTTGATGATCCTTTGTTGGCACAAGCACACCGGTGTGTTCTAATGAACACCCCTGAAATCCAAATATATATCGAGTAAGTTGTTAATTTTTCAAAAAAATATTACTATTGTATTATTAGATTAATATACTAGTTTTTAAATCTTAATATGTTTCACTGTAGGGAGCATATGCATTATTTGGCATCAAGAAACCCCTATAAGGCAAAAACTAATTTGTGGTTGCAAAATGAACACATACGTACATTTTCTAGTTAGTTACAAGCAAAGGTTAGAATTACTTAACTAAAATACAATATAGGATATAAACTTAACAAGATTTTTCTACATGTTATTAATTACTGTACTTGTTAATTTAATTTATAGGTGGCACATGATAAAGTAAATAATGTGCTGATTGATGAAATAGTGTGCTGGTTGGCAAACAAACACGCTCAAGCGTGGTGACCTTCTCTGGCTACGAGATAAATGGCTTCAATTTTACAACGAGGGACCGGGACTGTAATCGTGTGACCCAAAATAGTGGTGTTAGGGTTGTTGCTAACACTCTACAGATTTCAAGCTCAAAAGATAAAAGTCCTCATTTTGGAGACATGACTTTTTATGGAGTCATTGATGAGATTTGGCAGCTTGATTATCTAATGGTTAAAAAAACACTTTTCAAGTGTGATTGGGTAGATGATAGAGGGGTTTGCACTGACAATTTAGGTTTCACTGTAGTTGATTTAAATCGGATTGGCTATAAATCTGATTGCTTTATTCTGGCTTGTCATGCAAAGCAAGTATTTTATGTAAAAGACCAGCTAGATAATAATAAATCAATAGTTTGTTCAGTGACCGACAAAGCTTATAAGTTAAATGGGAAAGATGTGAAGACGTGGATGTATTTTCTCCATCATCTAACAAACTTCCAGTATGTGAGTTGGATGAGAAAGATGATGAAGGAATTTATGACAGAAAAGATTGTGATGCGATTCCAATAGATATTGATTTAGAAAATCAGTCAATGAATTATTGTAGTTAGTTTCCAGCACCAATTTTCACAATTTTCCAGTAAATGATTTATTTATTTCATTATATGCTATTGCTCTTATATTAACTTATTAATCTAAATGATATACTTATTTATTTTAATCATTTTCAGGATTGTAGGAGATGGCTGACGATGTTCAGTTCACTCTTCCAGAGCTGGACGGAAGACCAAGGAGAAGAAAACAAACGAAAAAAAGGTTTGCAAAAATAAGAAGTTAGTCATGAAGCTGCAATTGAGTACAATTCTTATGGTGTTCCAGTTGGAAAGGGAATAAATGATCTTAGGAGTTACATTGGAGTCATTGTACGTGAAACAATTTCAATTTTACTTGATGATTGGAGGCGTGTGCCACTGGAGATGAAGGAAACCTTGTGGGTTCATTTTCAGGTTTTGTTTTTTTGTTTCATAGTATGTTTAAAGATTTTATATAACTTTCAGATTTGTTTAAAGTTGTTTCTAATCCATGTTATTGGTTTACAGAAAAAATTCAAATTGAGCTTGAAATGCAAAAGCCAAGTATTAAAGTGGATGGGGGTTGCATCAAGAAACTTTCGATGTGAACTGGCAACTGAATTCGTTCTTCCTAACAAGGACGATCGAAAGTCACTAAGATTGCCTCCTATTGAATATCCAAGCATTAAAAAAAGAAGATTGGAAACTTTTTGTTGATAAAGTTTTGTCTGAACAATTTCAGGTGTGTTGTTTGTTAAAATTACCTGATTTAATTGTTGGTAGTTACTAATAATCAGTGGTAACTTTCTGTTCTTCATATAAATTGTTTGTGTGTAAGAAGGCAAAAGACAAAAGAGCAAAGAATGTCTACAACCATCGCTTGGGTAGCACAGGATATGGTGGCATGTTGTATAGAAAAGTAAGTGTGGTAATATGGAGTAATTACAGTAACATAAGTAATCTAGTACGTATAATATAATAGAATCAATTATTTATGTTTTATGTCACCTTGTAACAAAAAAAAGAGAATAGAGTTTCTGAGCGGGAGATTGATCGCAGTGAAGCTTGGTTAATGGCACGAGCAGACCGAGATGGCAAATATGCTTCTGATGTCACGCCAATTGCTGAGAAAATAGTAAGTCACTTGTATAATTAATTCTTATGAATTTTCTTTATAATATGTGTGTGTGTGGGTAGATATTTACGTACATATATACTGCTTTTTGTAATAATTGTATGGCAACATTTACAATTGACAGAAACTCAGTAAGATTTCATCAGAACTTATTTCTTCGCATATTAAAAGGTTAAAACTTGTTTGAGGTGTTGTCTTGTAATATTTTCTGTAGTTTCAATTTGAACTGTATATGGATTTGCTCTTTGTTAAAGATTCAAGAAGGATATTAGTTTAGTTTAGCTGATGTCTTGTAATTGCGGATTTACAATATTTTTTTTTGTAGAATGAGCTGAAGAGTCAGGTTGAACAAGGAACATTCCAATCACAAGGGTCACATGACATTCTAGGTGAAGCTCTTCAGAAGCAGCCAAATGGAAGCAGAGTGCAAGGAGTGGGGCAATTCGTCACCCCATCTATGTACTTTCATGTCCCTGATGCCACTGAGTTAGCAAGAGAAAGAAAGATGTATCAAGAGAGTTTCCAATTCATGTCTGCTCAATTAGAACGCATGAATGCAAGGTTAAATGCGTACAGCAATACTGAAGTTGGAAGTTCTAACACGCTCAAGCCCAAAACTTCCACTGGTGTTCAGATTGACAATGATCAACAATCCCCTAAAACTCTTGGAAAAAGAAAGGTATATGACCTGTTACATGTCATTAGTTTATTTCCATTTGTATATGCATGTATTACTACTAATGGTATGTATTTTGATTATTGCATAGGCTGATTTCCCATCGAGTAAGTCGACTCCAAAATCTGTGAAGAGTAAAACCAAGGACAGTCCCACTATAATTTCCCAAGCAACTCCTCAACAAACCCCCGAAAAAGTAGAGTGTGAAATTACTTCAAAGCCCACACCGAGAAGATCTCCTAGACTAACTCCTAAAGTACTAGATAAGCAGTTCTCCTGTCATGACAAAGTACCCAACAAAGAACCACCAGTCATCATAACAACAGAATACCAAAAAAAGAACCACTGGTCATCAGACTAGCAGAAGTAGCCAAAAAAGAACTCAGAGTCATCAGACCAGCAGAAGTAGCCAAAAAAGAACCCCTAGTCATCAGACCAGCAGCAAAAGACCTCAATGTATGTGTGAAGAATACACGGGCAGCAGCACGATCAAGAAAGAATGATAGGAGTGAATATATGAACATGTTTACCATGTTCATCGAGAATTATTTACCTCGATTGATCTGAATTCGGCATGACACAGCAACCTTTGGTGAAATTTGGGAAACACACTTGGATAAAATGATTTGTGCTGAAATCATCGAGTTTAAAGAGGTCTCAAATTGCATCATTAACGTATGGATCAAGTACGGTAAATCATAACTTATGTTTTAGTAAACTTGGCCCTAATATTTTGTTTCCTATATTCAAACTTACATCGTTACATATATTTGTTTCCTCTTAGACACCTGTATGAGGAGATGGAGAGTAATGGAAGTACTAAACCAGTTCAGTTTGGGCTTTTTGAGAAGTTATATCCAAGGGTCAGCTTCAAAGACAGGACTCAATACATTTCAAAACTGTTAGGCTTGGCAGAATTGGGACAAGTCATCGTATTCCCATATAACCCTGGATATAACCTTTTTCATTTGCTAGTTATATTCTTTAATTTGTAGATTAATCACAAAGTTAAAAACTTTTACTTGTAATTCATGTGTGAGAACAATATTTACTTTGTTTAGTGCCCACTGGGTGTTATTGGCAATTGATATGGTGAGACATACAACCTATTACCTTGATCCTTTGGAAGGTAGTCCTGATGAAGAGCTAATGCATATTGTCAATCAGTTAAGTTTGTTATTTGTATCTTTGATCATGCTATTTTATTTTTATGTCTTATGCTAATTATTTGCTAACGTTAGCTATGTCTTTTAATTGTAGGGGGATTCGAATACATCAGAGTTTAAATTCTGATACAAAGGCCAATGTTCAATGGATACTTATCAAGGTAAAAATCAAACAAACCTAACTAATTATTTTTAACGTACAGTAAAAAAATTAATGTAATTTTGATCTTGTAGTGTCCGAGGCAGCCGAGCAGCTTTGAATGTGATTACTATGTGACGAAATACATGCAAGATATCATCGCAAATGTGAACATTCTGAAAAATAATGTAAGTGTTGAAAATAACATTTACAATACCGCATCATATTGTTTTAATTTATTGTGAGATAAATCAGCTCAAACACTTGTGTGCTTCTGTAAAGTTATCCTTTTATTGCGTATTGTATGCATTTTATAAACTGTGAGGGTACTTATAATGGTGACTATGTTGCATACTGTTGAATAGATTATATGAATATCCATATAGACATGAATTAGGATTTGGGATATACACAATGTACTGCATATCCCAACACAAAACAATTGTTTGGGTTGCAAAGTAGTTGTTAGTGGGGATGTGCTATGGTGTCGTTGCTTGTACTTTACTTTGATGAGCATAAGTTGTCACCCTAATTAAGCTTTTGTATTTACATCCATATTTGTATTAAATTGCGTACTGTTGGGGTTCACAAGTTGCTTCGGCTATCAAATATTGTTGCTGTTGGGGTTCACAAGTTTTTTTTTTTGGAATTATCATGATCAGGATGTTCAGTATTTACCTATATAATTTTGGATAAAACAGTAACATTGTTGGAGTTTATTTGTTGGCTTTAATTGTTAACACACAAATATATTTAAATGAATGATAATTAAGTAGTTTAGTCAAGGATTTTCGGTGAATAACTTGTTGTTTTAAAATTAAAGTTCAAGGGAGTTGAGGAGTACACTGTCAAGGACCTTTCGCGACTTCGTGATCAGTGGGCTACATACATTGCCAAGTTAATTACAGCCTACAATCACGAGGTAACATACAAGTAATTTATGATTATTTTTCCTTAAAATAAATCTGTGACTTATTTTTTGTGGTGTGCTAATTGATTTTATATACTTGTAGGTGGAAAAAAATGAAGGCATATGCGGACTCCAAAATCAGTGACTCCAAAATCAGCATGAACTTGGGATGATGAAATTTTCGCATTAACATCTTTATTCATGTTATTGAGTCTATTAAAATTGATTGATTTATGATTTGATGATTTAATATCTATGGAATGCTCAATCATAATATACATGTGGAGTGTGTGTATTTTTTAATATGTATGATTAATTGTTGAAATATATATATGTTCATGAATCATGCATTGAACTGTCACTTAAAACATTTTGGATTAATGAAATGATCTTGAAATGTCTTAATTGTTGGCCAAATACTAAAATAAATGTGCGAATCATAAGTTGTAGAAAACGAATTGCTGTTATTTCCATAAATGGCTAACCGTTTTAGGGCAGAAAGTGAACAGTCCTTCATCTCCTTCTTCATTTCATTCTTGCTCTCTCTCTCTCAAACCCGCGACTGACACTTCGTCTCTCTCTCAAATCCACCATTTTTCTTGCTCTCTCTCACCAAATTGAACCATTCGAAACCTTTCTCATCTTGTTTAGAACCTTTTTAACCGATCAAAACTCGTTTTTGATTCCAAATTTGAGAAATCCCAAAATTCAAACCCTAGAACCAGCCGCACTTCTCTCCCCAAAATTGAACTGAAATTTTTCCTTTTTCAATCACATTTCAACTTGTCATTACTCTCTCATCTCTCAAACTTTATTTCTACCGATCCAAATTTCTCCAAACTCATCAATGGCAGAAAGACCACAGAGGCGTGCTCAAACCAAGCACACTGCTCCGCGTCATTCCAGTCCCTCCAGGCCTCCCTCTCAAGACTTCGAGAGCCTCCATTTTTCCAATCATACCTCTGCTCAACGATTCCGTGACAAATTCATGGGCAAACCGGTAACTCTCTCGTTTTCCCTTAACATTACGGAGTGTTCGGATATTACCATTTGTGGTCGTACAATTACTCAATTGCTTAGTCATTGGAATGAAGCCTTAAGTAAAGAAAAACCTATATATGAAAATCTAGTACGTGTCTTTTATTCTAATATGGAACTTTCCTCTTCCCGTCGAGTTGATCTTTATACTTACGTAGGGGGAGTTCGTATTACGTTTAATGAGTCAGAATTATGTAGTATTCTTGGAATTTCTTATGGAGGCTTAGACATTTACATCGCTAGGAAAAAACTTGAATTTAGTGATTTCTGTCATGTGGATGGCGTACGGAACATTTGTAGGCGTCAGGATCTTTCCGATGACATCTGTTCTTTGTCCTTATGGCCTAAACTCCTCCCTTTCCAGGTTCGAATACTTCATATCATTCTCCAACACATGGTCACCCCTAGACAAGGTCACACTAATGAGGTAACAAGACTTGATGTCGGTTTATTAGATTCTTTCATCCGTAGATGCCATGTGAGCTTATCCTACACTATCCTTTGTCATATGCTGTCCACACCTAGAGTGATCAACCGATCCCTTCCATATGGCAGCATCATTACTAGGATCTTGAAATTCTTTAGAGTACCTATCACTAAGCCTGTTTATCTCGAGACCCGAAAGCTCAGTCGAGAGATTATTTCTGCGATCGGATTTTTTAAGAAGCGTGGGAAGTGGAAAAAGACAACATCCTCCAAGAATGAAGATACTCTGCTTGCACAAGAGGATGATCGTATGTTAAATGGCATCTATTCCGAGGATGAGTTACCCAACTTCCGCCTTAGGGCTAGACCGCGTGTCCCTCGTTGAGCAGCAACAGCCGCAGCATCCACTGCTTCCTCTCAAGATGATGAGCCGGCCGAGCCAGCCGTCCCTCCTGGAACATCGACCGTTCCTGTAGATCGTATTCAGCAGCTTTTCGACAGAGTACATGTCCTGTCCCAGCAGCAGCAGCAGCAGCAGCTTCAATCTGACTTTGCGACCTTTCGGCAGCAAATGTTAGATCAGCAGATAGAGTTACTTACTGGCCAGCGCCGCATTCTTGGTTACTTTGGTTATGACCCAAGCAGTTCTTCTTCACAGCCCCGTCTTAGTTTTCTGCCTCTATGTTTTTCGCACAAACATGACTCCTTTCATGTAGTTTGTTGTGCTACTTATTTTTTTATTGTGGTTCTGATAATTTTTTAGTTTTGATTGTGATGCTTTTAATGATGATTTTGTTGGATATGTGGATTTTATTTATGATTTCGTTGATTTTAATGACATGTTTGGTTATTGTTCATGCTTATGTTGAATTTGTTGGAATGGAGGTTGGTTGATAAGCTGGAATATATATATGGGAGTGTTTTAACTATTTTTGTTGTTGAGGATATGTTTATTTTTAAGGGGAGACTCTGCCGAAATTTTTCCAACATGAGTAATCTCTGAACCTCTTTTTTTATTCTTTTCGCGCTCATTTCTTTTTTGTGATGAAGGGGGAGATAATTTATTAATTCAATCTATTCTGTTTTAAATTTTTTTATGAGATTCAAAATTAATGGGCACATATTTAGGGGAAGTTAAAATTCCTTAAATATTTTACTTTGGGGGAGCACATATTTAGGAGGAGCAAAATTGCACAAGTATTTTTTTGAACAGTTTGTCATCATCAAAAATGGGGAGATTGTTAACATAAATATTTCGTTATTACTGATTTTGATGATAACAAACTTTATTAAGATTGATTAATCTTTTAAAAGCTGAAAATAATTTTCATATACTTTTAAATCATCATTCTCACTTTATAAATGAAAATAATTTTGGTTATTCTCTTGTAAATTGTTTTAATTGAAAAAGATATGAGAACTTTGTTTCATAAATATTGTTTCAAATACTATAAAATGGATTTATTTGACAAGTTTTAAAGTGTTGGTTTTGGGGCGCAAAATAGTTCACTGTAGCAGTTTCTAAAGAAATCGGCGATCAGACATGTATTTAACGGCTCACTAACATCATACAGAATTAAAGATTAGTCTCTAGATGTTGAGTGTTAGAAAATGCATATTTATAAAGGAGAAAATCGTCATTTTACATTTCATGTCTTACTAACAACCCTTACTTTTATGTATTTAAGCTTCTTGTAATTTAATTATGTGTGTTTTATGTTAATTAATTATTTTAGGGGTATCACAGCAATTTCACAATAAACGAGAGATCAGATGACAAAACGGACATCACTTTTGAACTCAGGACGGTAAAAAACCTTAGGAGGAGTATAAAAGGAAACATAGTACTGTTCACATATACGGTACTATTAACATGTACGGGTACTGTCTACATTACTGTTCACGACACTGTTCACATAGACGGATCGATGATGTGGCATTGACTGATGATGTGTCACAATCCTGTTGGACTAAAATTCTTATGCACTGTTGATTGATGACATGGCAGCATATCAGTGGATCAAAAATCTCATGTACGGCACATGCAACACACAAGATTATTTTCAACCAAACTGCATCACTGTTCACCCAGGTCAAACCGTGTTACTATTCATCCACGTGGTCAAACCATGTACTGTTCACGCAGACTGTTGACTGATGACGTGGTGCAATCATGAGCGTCCAAACTATTTTTAATCCGATGGTCACGATTTATTCAATGTATTATAAAAAGGGGGCCTCCCCCCCTAATTTGATATCCCTGAATCTATTTTTGGACTCCATTTTATGCAATTCCCTCTCCTTCTTGTATTTTCTACTTATTTTAATAAATTTCTATTTTGTCCATAGTTCAATTATGAGTAGCTAATTTTCTTTCAAGCTTGGGTTGAAGGTGAAGTCTCAACATGTGTCATGGGCTTTATTTGGTAAATTTATTTTCTCTTCCCCTCTAGCTTTTGTGTATTTTTTTACTTATCGTGGGCAATTAATACTAATCTTGTCTAGTACCGCCTTGGTTTCACCGGCCCCCTAGTACAAGGTTATTATTATTTGGCACGATAAGCCCTTAGCACCATATTGATTAGAGCATGGTTCATGAGGTGTGGATTTCCCCCTCATGATTTAATTGGTATTAATAAGGAGTATTTAGCGCATGATGCATGTTGATACGGATCTAGATACCCAAGTACGTCATTTCAATACAATCCTCTTCAATTTATTCTCGTTATTTCAATTCTAATTTTAGAATTTATTCTCTCCATTTTAATTTAAGTTTTAGCATATTCCAAATCATTTCCACCACAAATCCAATCACCCATTTACAAAATTAATTCTACACACAATTAAAAT
>MKYO02026817.1:23700-42486 GCA_002013955.2 Citrus medica | reverse complement strand
ACATATACGGTACTATTCACATGTACGGGTACTGTCTACGTTACTATTCACGGCACTGTTCATATAGACGGATCGATGACGTGGCATTGACCGATGATGTGCCATTGACTGATGAGATGTCACGATCCAGTTGGACTAAAATTCTTATGCACTGTTGATCGATGACGTGGCAGCATATCAGTGGATCAAAAATCTCATCTATGGTACATGCAACACACAGGATTATTTTCAACCAAACCGTGTCACTGTTCACCCGGGTCAAACCGTGTTACTGTTCATCCACTTGGTCAAACCGTGTACTGTTCACACGGACTGTTGACTGATGACGTGGCGCAATCCTGAGCGTCCAAACTGTTTTTAATCCGATAGCCACGATTTACTCAATGTATCTATAAAAAGGGGGCCTCCCCCCCTAATTTGATATCACTGAATCCATTTTTGGACTCCATTTTTTGTAATTCCCTCTCCTTTTATTTTCTATGTATTTTAATAAATTCCCATTTTGCCCCTAGTTAAATTATGAGTAGCTAATTTTCTTTCAAGCTTGGGTTGAAGGTGAAGTCTCAACATGTGTCATGGGCTTTATTGGTAAATTTATTTTCTTTTCCCCTCTAATTTTTGTGGATGATTTGACTTATCGTCGACAAATAATAATAGTCTTGTCTAGATACCGCCTTGGTTACACCGGCTCTCTAGTACAAGGTTATTATTATTTGGCACGATAAGCCCTTAGCACCATATTGATTAGAGCGTGGTTCATGAGGTGTGGATTCCCCCCTCATGATTTAATTGGCATTAATACGGATTATTTAGCCCATGATGCATGTTGATACGGATCCAGATACCCAAGTATGTCATTTCAATAGAATCCTCTTCAATTTATTCTCGTTATTTCAATTCCAATTTTAGAATTTATTCTCTCCATTTTAATTTAAGTTTTAGCATATTCCAAATCATTTCCACCACAAATCCAATCACCCATTTACAAAATTAATTCTACACACAATTAAAATCCACCTCCTCGTGCGATCGACACTCGTCACCATTGATCTATACTATAATAGATTCGTGCGCTTGCGAGTTCATTAAAATTTGCACAATACTAAGCCTAAACGGTGATCCGACATGTTGATAACGGCTCGCCGACATCATACAGAACTGAAGATTAGCCTCTTGACCTTAACAGCGATCTGACAATTTGAAAATTCCGCCTAATGGTCATAATGACCATTGACCAATCAAACGGCGATCGACATCTAGTTAACGGCGATCCGACAGTGAGCAGAAATTCAATAACGGCTAGTTTTCAGCTCCAACTACAAGTAAGCTCATTCAAATTCAAACAAGATTGATCGCAACACGGCCATTGAGCTTATATTCGAGAATACAATCTTCATAGAGCTTTAAAACACATACTTGCTTCATCTATTCACACATTGGGCATTGATTTGTAATCTTACATATCGTGTGAGAGAAAAATAATTGTTAATCTTTTACTTTAAGTGATTGTAAGTGTTGGGATACATTTGGGTTAAAAAATTGAGGATAATCTCTTGTTGTGAAGGTTCATTGACACCTTGGAAGTCAAGTGTAAGCATTTGAAGCCTTGGAGGCTTGCTTAGTGAAATGCTCAAGCCCGGAAAGCTTGGAGGTGTGGACGTAGGCGAGGTTGGCCGAGCCACGTAAAAATCTTCATGTTTGAATCTCTTTGCCCTTATCTTTTTATATTGTAATTGATTTAATTGTTATTCCATTAAAGTCATTTTAGATTTGCATAATAATTTTTAGAATCTCAATTCACCCCCACCTCTTGGGTTGCACACTTGTATTTCAAATGCATCATCAAGTCTTAATGACCAATATTTTTTGTCTAGCCTCACCGCCTTTTCTAATATGTGCTTTATTTCTCGATTGGAGATCTCAAATTGGCCACTAGTTTGCGAATGATATGGGGTCGCCACTTTGTAAGTGATTGAATACTTTGTCAAAAGAGCTTTGAATGCTTTGTTACAAAAGTGGGCACCACCATCACTGATTATCGCTCTAGAGAATCCAAAGCGTGAAACAATGTTGCTTTTCAAAAATCCTATCATCACCTTGTGATCATTGGTTCTATATGGAATTGGTTCTACCCATTTCGATACGTAGTCAACAACAATCAATATGTATTGATGACCAAAAGACGAGGGAAATGGTCCCATGAAGTCAATACCCCATACGTCAAAATTCTCAACCATAAAAATTGGATTTAGTGGCGTCATGTTCTTTCGTGTAATGCTCCGTATTCGTTGACACCTATCACATGAAGAACAGAACATGTAAGTGTCTCGAAATATGGTTAGCCAATAGAAACTACATTGTAAAACTTTAGTTGTTTTCTTAGCGCTGAAATGGCCTCCACAAGCTTGTTCATGGCATAATGAAAGGATATTTTGAATTTCACTTTCTGGGACACATCGTCTAACAATTTGATCTGCACAATACTTGAACAAATAAGGGTCATCCCAAAAGAAATTCTTTATTTCCGCAAAAAATTTAACTTTGTCTTGCTTGGTCCAATGCTCTGGAAGTTGACCTGTAACAAGATAATTCACAAGTCAGCATACCACGATAATATTTCCACACTCTTCAATTGTTCATCTGGAAATGACTCATTCAATGTTAATAATTCCATAATTGTGTCAAAATGGAGAAGAGAGAGATGGTCAACCACATCATTTTATGTGCCTTTCTTATCTTTGAATTCCAAGTTGAATTCCTGCAAAAGTAACACCCAACGAATTAGCCTAGCTTTTGCATCTTTCTTTATGAGAAGATATTTAAGAGCAGCATGATCTGTGAACACAATTATTTTACAACCAATGAGATAAGGTTGAAATTTCTCTAATGCAAACATTACTGCTAGCATTTCTTTTTCAATAGTTGAATAGTTCAACTGTGCATCATTCAATGTCATACTAGCATAATAAATAACATGGGGAATTCGATCAACTCTTTGTCTTAATACCGCTCCTACTGCATAATCAGATGCATCACACATGAGTTCAAATGGTAAGCTCTAGTTTGGGGGTTGAATGATGGGTGAAGATGTCAACAACTGCTTTAATTTTTAAAATGCCACAAGACATGAATCATCAAAGATAAAAGGTACATCCTTAGCAAGTAAATTGCATAAGGGTCTAGAAACGTTGCTAAAATCTTTAATGAAACGTCTATAAAAACCAGCATGCCCAAGGAAAGATCTTATTTCTCTGACTGTTTTAGGTGGAGGAAGATTAGAAATGAGATCCACCTTGGCTTTGTCAACCTCAATACCTTTGTTTGAAATGATGTGACCGAGAACAATACATTGTTTTATCATAAAATGCCACTTCTCCCAATTTAAGACTAAGTTCTTCTCGATACATCTCTGCAGAACTAATGTTAGATGATGTAAACATTGATCAAACGAGTCACCAAAGATAGAAAAGTCATCCATAAAGACTTCAAGGAATCGTTCAACCATATCAGAAAAAATATTCAACATGCATCGTTGAAATGTAGCAGGTGCATTACATGATCCAAATGACATTCTCCTATATGCAAAAGTGCCAAAGGGCAAGAGAAAGTGTCTTCTCTTGATCTTTTGGTGCTATACGGATCTGATTGTATCCTGAGTAACCATCTAGAAAGCAATAAAACTCATGACCTGCTAATCTATCAAGCATTTGATCGATAAATGGTAAAGGAAAATGGTCTTTACGTGTGACAAAATTCAACTTTCTTTAATCAATGCAAACACGTCATCCTGTAGTTACTCTAGTGGGTATCAATTCATTCTCAGCATTGGTAACTATTATGGCTCTTAAATTTTTGGGGACAACTTGTACAGGACTGACCCATGAATTATCAGAAATTGGGTAAATGATACATTTTAAGGACTTCAGTTCTAACAACTTCTTTCATGTTAGGATCTAACCGACGTTGCATTTCCCTAGTAGGCTTAGGATTTTCATCAAGGTGAATGTAATGCATGCAGTCTACTGGGTTTATACCTTTTATGTCTGCTATGGTCCATCCTAATGCTCCTTTATGCTCTTTTAAAACATCCAACAACTTACCTTTTTGTTCATAATTGAGGGATGATAAGATGATTACCGGCAGAGTATTTTCTTCTCCCAAAAACACATATTCCAATGTGTTGGGTAATGGTTTGAGCTCGAGTTTCGGTGGTGATTCTGATGATGGGATGAGTTTCTTTTCTGATGGTGCTAGTTGTTCAACTCTTGACTTCCATTTATTAGTGTCCATGGATGGTGCTGAGTCAAGCAGGGCATTGACTTCTATTTATTAGTGTCCATGGTTGGTGCTGAGTCAAGCAGGGCATTGACTTCTATTTATTAGTGTCCATGGTTGGTGCTGAGTCAAGCAGGGCATTGACCTCATCAACTGATCTGTCAATATCAAAATCTAAACCAAAGTGAGTTAAGCATGTTTGTAAGGGGTCATCACTAAGGTTCGAAAGAAAAGTGTCATCAACTAATGCTTCAATTAAATCCACATCAACAATTCCATCATCTGCAATATGAGGTTGTTTGGCAATGTTGAAGATGTTCAGCTCTATAGTCATGTTGCCGAAGGACAACTACATATTTCTAGTCCTATATTGAATGTGAGCATCCGTAGTTTCCAAGAAAGGTCGGCCTAGAATAATGGGGATGTGCTTCCTTGAATCTTGTATTGGTTGAGTGTCAATTACAATGAAATCAACAGGAAAATAAAACTTGTCTACCTGGAAAAGCATATCCTCTACAATACCACGAGGTATTTTCATGGACCGATCTGCAAGCTGTAACACCACTGGAGTTGGGTGTAATTCTCCCAATCCAAGTTTCACGAAAACTTAGTAAAGTAACAGATTTACACTAGCTCCTAAATCCAACAAACCATTCTCAATTGTGTGGTTCCCTATACTACATGAAATAGTGGGGGAGCCTAGGTCTTTACATTTTAGAGGAATTTTATGTCGGAGTATAGAACTAACGTTTTCTGTTAAAAATACATTCTTTTGAACGTGAATGTTTCTCTTTTTAGTATAAAGGTCTTTAAGAAACTTGGCATAAGATGGAACTTGTTTAATAGCATCAAGCAAAAGGATGTTAACACTTACCTGTTTGAGAATTTCAAGAATCTCACTTGTGGATTTTCCCTTCTTTCCTTTAGCTAACCTCTGAGGAAATGGTGCTTTGGGAACATATTCTCATGGGTTGGTTTCTTCTTTCTCTTCTGATGGTGAGTCATCAATACTCACAGGTACAATTTGATTTTCTTTTGTCACCGGCATCTCTACTTTATTATCGACTTCTTTTCCTTTTTGCAAGGTCATGACTACTTTGACCTCTCCATGCTGCTGTGGTGAACTGATACTTGCTTTATGTACTCCTTTAGGATTAGGCACTAGTTGACTTGGAAACTTGCCTTTCTCAACAGTCATTGTCAAGGTCTTAACTGAAAAAGCAAGTTGTCCCACCATCTTCTCGAGGCTTGAAACTGATTAGGCTTGTGAGTTGAAGCCTGCTCTCATCTCATTTCGTAGTCCATCAATGGGGCGGTTTTGTTACTCAATCATAGAGTGAGTAACATTCTTGAGATTCTGGAAAGAATCCTCCCATGGTCTGGGTTGAGAGTAGTTCTGGTTCTGATTATATGGTCTAAATGGTGGCTGAGAGGCTTGAGGAATTTGAGGAATTGGTTGCATTGGTGGAGCTAGAGCTGCTAGTCCATTTTGTTGGAATCCTTGAGACTATGAAAAATTGGGGTGGTCTCTCCATCCAGGGTTATATGTGATGGAGTATGGGTTGTAATTTAATAGTTTTCTCATTACACCCATGGCATTGGCTTGATCTGAGTATGAGTCATGGTCATGTGGTTCTGTTGATGTACCAGTCATTAACGATGCTATTTGTTGAGAGAGACCTTCAACCATCTCCTTGACTTCTTTGATTCCCGAAGTTGACTCACCAATGTGAACCTCATTCACTCCCTTAATTCTTCTAGTATTCCTGAGTGATCGACTCTGCTGTTGGGAATTATCCGCTTGTCGTTGGAAGAATTCTCAAATCTCTAATGCACTTTTTGACATTAGATCTGCTCCACTTGTTGCCATTAGCCATTCTTATACATTCGGCAATAATCCCTCCAAAAAGTATTGGCATTGGTGTCATTTCTCGTACCCATGATGTGGACACTTCAAGAGTAGCCCATTGAATCGCTCTCATGTTTCAAAAAACTGCTCGTCTTCTCTCCGGGCAAACTCTGAGATTTTCCTACGAATAGCATTGGTTTTATGCACTGGAAAATATTTATTAAAAAATTTTGTTACCATTTGTTCCCATGATGTGATGCTATTAGTAGGCAATTTATTAAGCCATGAACGAGCTCTATCCTTTAAAGAAAATCTGAGTTTAACATCATTATCTGAAAAATTCTCGTATTTAAAAATTTGACAAATAGCATGAAACTCATTCAAATGATTATATGGATCCTCATTTTCTAGGCTATAGATTCTTTGGAGATAATTTAGCGCACTAGGTTTTAGTTCAAATCTCCTAGCAGCTACATTTGGGTATCTTATGCATGATGTGCTCAAATTAGCTAAAGGACTGAAGTAGTTCTTAAATGGCCTCTCCTGTGGTGGTGCTTGTTGTTGCAAATCCATTTTATTTTTAACGTGTTTGTGTGTGCGAAATGTTTTCTCAAGTTCAAGGTCTATAGGCTCAAGATTAGGTAATTATGACATTCGACCATGCATGCAAGGAACACAAAAATAAATGGGAACAAAACAAATAAAAATAAAGAAGAAGGAGAAATTACTGTACTAACCTTATCACGTTGTTACAACCTTTCTATGAAAACACACTAAAACAAATACGTGAAATAAATTAAATAAAATACAATTAATAAGATAAACAAAAAAAATGACAAAGAAAAATAACTTGACAATTAAATTACAGAATTTTGAAAGAAGAGAGAAAAAATTTCTTAGCTCAAAATGTAAATTCATTCTTTTTCTAAATAAAAAAATTACAAGAAAAATAACTAAAAGAAATTTTTTTACAAAAATTAATTCTACAAATTAAAATAACTTACCTCCTCGGTAACGGCGTCAAAAATTTGTTGTACAAATTTTATTGAACTCGTAAGTACACGAATCCATTGTAGAATAGATCAATGGTGACGAGTGTCGATTATAGGAGGAGGTGGATTTTAATTGTGTGTAGAATTAATTTTTCTAAATGGGTGGTTGGATTTATGGTAAAGATGATTTGGAATATTCTAAAACTTAAATTAAAATGGCGAGAATAAATTGAAGTGAAATCTATTGAAATGACGCACTTGGGTATCTGGATTCATATCAACATGCACCATGGGCTAAATATTCCTTATTAATGCCAATTAAATCATGAGGAGAAAATTCATACCTCATGAACCACACTCTAATCAATATGGTGATAAGGACTTATCGTGGCAAATAATAATAAACTTGTACTAGGGAGTCGGTGAAACTAGGGCGGTATCTAAACAAGATTATTATTATTTGTCGATGAGAAATCAAAATATCCACAAAAACTAAAGGGGAAGAGAAAGTAAATTTACCAAATAAAGCTCATGACACATGTTGCGACTTCATCTTCAACCCAAGTTTAAAAGAAAATTAGCTACTCATAATTGAACTAGGGGCAAAATGAAAATTTATTAAAATACGTAGAAAATATAAGATGAAGAAGGAATTACAGAAAATGGAGCCTAAAAATGAATTCAGATATGCCAAATTAAGGGGGAGAGATCCCTTTTTTATAGATACATTGAGTAAATCATGGCCATTAGATTAAAAACAATTTGGACGCTCAGGATTGCGCCACGTCATCAGTCAACAGTACGCTTTTGAACAGTCAACCGGTTTGAATAGTGAAGCGGTTTGATTAAAAATAATCTTGTGTAATGCATGTACCGTACGCGAGATTTTTGGTCCACTGATATGCTGCCACATCATCGATCAATAGTACATAAGAATTTTAGTCCAATAGGATTGCGACACCTCATCAGTCAAAGCCACATCATCAGTCCGTCTATGTGAACAGTGACGTGAACAGTAACGTAGACAATATCGTATATGTGAAAAGTAACATTTTTCCTTTTATGCTCCTCCTAAGGTTTTCGACTGTCCTGAGTTTAAAAGTGATGTCCGTTTTGCCGTCTGATTTCTTGTTCATTGTGAAATGACCATGATGCCCCTAAAATACATAAAATAGTTAATTAAAAAAAACACAAGTAATTAAATCACAAGAAGGTTAAATACATTAAAGTAAGGGTGTTAGTAAGACTTGAAATGTAAAATGATGATTTTTCCTTTATAAATATACATTTTCTAACACTCAACAATATGACCGAAAACAATACCTTGTTTCACCATAGAATAGAACTTTTCGTAGTTCAAGTCCAAATTTTTCTCTATACATCTCTGCAGAACTAACATTAGATCATGTAAACGCTGATTCAATGAATTACCAAAAATAGAAAATTCATTCCTATAAACTTCAAGGCAACATCCAACCATATCAAAAAAATGCTTAACATGCATCATAAAAATGTGGTAGATGTATTACATAATCCAAATGACATTATCCCATATATAGATGCGCCAAAAGGACAAGTGAAAGTGGATATATCTTAAGTAGCCATCGAAAAAGCAATATAATCCATGATCTATTAATCTATCAACATTCGATCAATAAATGATAACGAAAAATAGTCCTTTCATGTGCGAAAATTTATTTTTATATAATCAATACATACATGCCATCTTGTAATTACTCTAGTGAGTATTAGTTCATTGACGACGTTGGTAATTAGTGTGACTCATGAAGTTTTGGGGGCAACTTATACAAGACCGATCTAAGAACTATCATAAATAGGGTAAATAATACTTGCATCCAATAGTTTAAGGACTTCCACTCTAATAACATCTTTCATATTGGGGTTTAACCAACATTATATTTCCCTAATAGGTTAGCATTTTCATCAAGATGAATATAATGCATGCAATCTACGGTTTATTCCTTTTATGTCGTGATGTTCCATCATAATGCTTCTTTATGATGTTTTTAAACACTCAATAACTTACTCTTTTGCTTATTATAAAAAAAAGTAATTTCATCTCCTAAGAATCCATATTCCGAAGTGTTAGCTAACGGTTTGAGCTCAAGCTTTGGTGGTGCTTCTAATGATGTTCTAAAGTTTCTTACCCGATAGTGCTAGTTGCTATATTCCTACCTTCTATTTACTGCTTCAACAATACTTACAAATGACTTTCAAGGCTTTAATAGACCTTTATAATAACATATTATCCTCAATCTCTAAACTCAAGTGTATCTCAATACTTACAATTACTCAAAAATAAAGATTACAAATAAAAGCTCAAAGTGTGAATCAATAAAACAAAAACAAGTTTACAGCTCAATAGTGGTTGTATACTTAGTAGCAAGCTTAATGATAACTCTTAGATCTATTCTTGTTTGAATTTGATTGAGTCATTTTATACTTGGAGCTCAAAAATAGCCGTTGTTGACTTTCTGAGAAAAATCATATTGCCGTTAACTGTTGTCAGTTTATCATTTTCACTAGTCCAAATGACCATTATGCTAAGATTTCAAATAGTTGGTTCACCGTTTGAAGTTATCAGTTAACCGTTTATTTTCAAGGACCTGCAAAACAAATTTTGGCTAACCATTCTTGCTAAACAGTTCACGATTACAATCTAATTTTTTTCTGGTAATTATTGGTTCATCATTTTTAATAAATGGTTCACCATTATTTTCTAGAATCAATATTTTGACTACCTTTTGTATAACACGCTTTTTGGAAATTATCGTTTGTCGTTTTCAACAAACAGCTCACCGTTATTTTCCAAAATCAGCATTTTAACAACCTTTTGTAGAACATGTTTTTCCGATTTAACTAAACGGTTATCTAGATTCTTAAACATGTCTAAAATATTATACGGCCTTAAGAGTTTGTTTAATATTAATAGCTCTGACATGTTTAATAAAAAATATACAAAGTTTGCTGTCATCAAAATCAACATTATAGAATTACTTGTGTCAACACAATATCGATCTCTTGTTGTGATAACTCACTCTGAGCTTTACCAAAAGGTCAAACATTCTGAGAGAAGACTGAAAGTCCTCTAGCTCTTTGTCCACCATCATCATTCCGCTCAACACAATTAAATTTGGTTTCAATAGAATCTAAATATAAAGAATAAAAAGACAGTGATTCATTTATGATATAGGCCTCAACAATCGATCTTTTAGGTCGAGCTTTATTCTTTACATAGCTTTTATATCGGCCTAAAGCCCTGTTCAACAACAAATGATTAAATTTTAAAAAAACGTGACTTGTGAATGTAATGTAAATATTATAAAAATATTATAATTAGATAATGTGATGAACTTTCAATTGGGTACATCCATCTTAATGCAACAGGATCAGCATATTTTGCTTCATGTGGTAAGTGCACAGCTAAATGCACCATTATGTCAAAGAATGTAGGTCGAAAAATTTGCTCAAGCTTGCAAAGTATCAATACAATCCCCATATAATGTTTTTGCACACAACTGTCTGAAAAAGTTTACAAAGTTCAATAATGACTGAGAAAATATCTTTCTGTAATTATGGATGTATTCCAATTGGAAGGATTTTTTGTATCAAAACATGCAATCATGGCTTTTTAAACCTAATACTTTTGCATCCTTAATGCTGACACAATTGGATATATTTGCAACATACCCATTTGGAAACTTCACTGACTTAAGAAATTGACAAAATTCTCTTCTTTCATTTAAACTCAGTGTGTATGAAGCATGAGGTTTTAAAAGTTTGTTTCCTTCTAGTTTCCTTCTAGTTTTAGATGCAACTCTTTCTTTATGTTCAAGTCCTCTAAATCAAGCCTTGCTTTAACAGTATATTTAGTTTTCCCCTTAATATTCATCAAAGTTCCAACTAAACTATCACATATATTTCTCTCAATATGGATAACATCCAAAATATGTCTTATCGTCAACTTGGACCAATACTCAAACTCAAAACAAATGTTATTCTTTGTCCAATTTAAATCACTTGTACTACTTTTCTCTGTCTATCTTTGTTATTTTCATTTTTTTCGGGCCTAGATTCATTTAACTTCTCCAATTGCCTTAGAATAGCATCTTCTGAATATTCCTTTGGTGTTGGATCGAATTCAAAATCACCATCATGTTCTATACTAGCTCTCCATGAATGACCATGCGCAAATATTGACGATGACCCATGTAGCGTATCTTACCATTTAACTTCCGCGAAGATGTTTATACATTACAAACCGGGCATGCCTTACAACCTTTAGTGCTCCATCTAGATAAATTTTCCATATGCAGGAAAATTATTAATAGCCCACATCACTGTAGCATGCATACAAAAGTTTGTCCAGTTAATGCATCAAAGATTTGAACATTATGATTCCACCGTTCTTTTAATTCATGTATTAACGACTTTATGTAAACATCAATATCCCTACCTGGTGCTTTTGGTCCTAGGATGAGTAGCAACATCATCATGAATGGATCTTTTATGCATTTCTGTAGTGGTAAATTATATGGCACAAGTATGACTGGCTATATACTATAAGAATTATGCATGTTACCAAAAGGATTGAAGCCATCTGCTGCAAGACCCATCTTGACATTACGAGGCTCTTATGCGAACCAAGGATATAACCTATCAAAATCTTTTCATGCTTCCTCATCAGGAGGATGTCTTAAAATACCTTCCTCAGCAATTCTCTTCTCTTGGTGCCACTTTATATCCCATGTTGTATGCCTAGATATAAATAATCTTTGTAATATCGGTTTTAAAGAGAAATAATGCAACACTTTTTGCAGTACTTTATTTTTACTACCTTCAAACTTATACCTTGGTTCGCCATAATGTGGACACTTCTCTAATGCCTCATATTCTTTCTAAAATAAAGCACAGTCATACTTACTTGCATGTATGACTTCATACCCGAAGCCCAAGTCCTTTAACATTTTTTTTGCATCATAAGTAGTACTTGGTAGTATTGTGCCTTTTGGGAATGCCTCTTTAAATAATTGGAGAATCATATCTATTGCTTTGTTGCTCATTTTATTAAGAACTTTTATATGCATTAGCTTGACAATAAAACTCAAAGCAGACAACTTGGAACTAGGAAATAAACTTTTTCCAGCATTTTCTAACAATCCTGCACACATTGTAAATTCTCTATTATTATCATGTGTCATGTCAACATTCTCTTCAATATTTTGGTTAAATACATTAAAGTAAGGGTGTTAGTAAGACTTGAAATGTAAAATGACAATTTTTTCCTTTATAAATATATATTTTCTAACACTCAATAATATGACCGAAAAAAATACCTTGTTTCACCATAGAATAGAACTTTTCTTAGTTCAAGTCCAAATTTTTCTCTATACATCTCTGTAGAACTAACATTAGATGATGTAAACACTGATCTAATGAATTACGAAAAATAGAAAATTCATCCCTATAAACTTCAAGGCAACGTCCAACCATATCAAAAAAATGCTTAACATGCATCATAAAAATGTGGTAGATGTATTACATAATTCAAATGACATTATCCCATATACAGATATGCCAAAAGGAGAAGTGAAAGTGGATATATCTTAATTAGCCATCAAAAAAGCAATATAATCCATGATCTATTAATCTATCAACATTCGATCAATAAATGATAACGAAAAATGGTCCTTTCATGTTCGAAAATTTATTTTTATATAATCTATACATACATGTCATCTTGTAATTACTCTAGTGAGTATTAGTTCATTGATGACGTTGGTAATTAATGTGACTCCTGACGTTTGGGGACAACTTACACAGGACTGATGTAAGAACTATCATAAATAGGGTAAATAATACATGCATCCAATAGTTTAAGAACTTCCACTCTACTAACGTCTTTCATATTGGGGTTTAACCAACATTATATTTCCCTAATAGGTTAGCATTTTCATCAAGATGAATATAATGCATGCAATCTACGGTTTATTCCTTTTATGTCGTGATGTTCCATCATAATGCTTCTTTATGATCTTTTTAAACACTCAATAACTTACTCTTTTGCTTATCATAAAAAAAAGTATTTTCATCTCCTAGGAATGCATATTCCGAAGTGTTAACTAACGGTTTGAGCTCAAGCTTTGGTGGTGCTTCTAATGATGTGCTAAGTTTCTTACCCGATAGTGCTAATTGTTATATTCCTACCTTCTATTTACTGCTTCAACAATACTTACAAATGACTTTCAAGGCTTTAATAGACCTTTATAACAAGAGATTATCCTCAATCTCTAAACCCAAGTGTATCTCAATACTTACAATTACTCAAAAATAAAGATTACAAATAAAAGCTCAAAGTGTGAATCAATAAAACAAAAACAAGTTTACAGCTCAATAGTGGTTGTATACTTAGTAGCAAGCTCAATGATAACTCTTAGATCTATTCTTGTTTGAATTTGATTGAGTCATTTTATACTTGGAGCTGAAAACTAGCCGTTGTTGACTTTCTGAGAAAAATCATATTGCCGTTAACTGTTGTCAGTTTATTGTTTTGACTAGTCCAAATGACCATTATGCTAAGATTTCAAATAGTTGGTTCACCGTTTGAAGTTATCGGTTAACCGTTTATTTCCAAGGACCTGCAAAACAAATTTTGGCTAACCATTCTTGTAAACAACTCACGGTTACAATCTAATTTTTTTCTGGTAATTATCGGTTCATCATTTTTAATAAATGGTTCACCATTATTTTCTAGAATCAATATTTTGACTACCTTTTGTATAACACGCTTTCTGGAAATTATCATTTGTCGTTTTCAACAAACGGCTCACCGTTATTTTCCAAAATCAGCATTTTAACAACCTTTTGTAGAACATGTTTTTCCGATTTAACTAAACGGTTATCTAGATTCTTAAACATGTCTAAAATATTATACGGCTTTAAGAGTTTGTTTAATATTAATAGCTCTGACATGTTTAATAAAAAATATACAAAGTTTGTTGTCATCAAAATCAACATTATAGAATTACTTGTGTCAACACAATATCGATCTCTTGTTGTGATAACTCACTCTGAGCTTTACCAAAAGGTCAAACATTCTGAGAGAAGACTGAAAGTCCTCTAGCTCTTTGTCCACCATCATCATTCCGCTCAACACAATTAAATTTGGTTTCAATAGAATCTAAATATAAAGAATAAAAAGACAGCGATTCATTTATGATATAGGCCTCAACAATCGATCTTTTAGGTCGAGCTTTATTCTTTACATAGCTTTTATATCGGCCTAAAGCCCTGTTCAACAACAAATGATTAAATTTTAAAAAAACGTGACTTGTGAATGTAATGTAAATATTATAAAAATATTATAATTAGATAATGTGATGAACTTTCAATTCGGTACATCCATCTTAATGCAACAGGATCAGCATATTTTGCTTCATGTGGTAAGTGCACAGCTAAATGCACCATTATGTCAAAGAATGTAGGTCGAAAAATTTGCTCAAGCTTGCAAAGTATCAATACAATCCCCATATAATGTTTTTGCACACAACTGTCTGAAAAAGTTTACAAAGTTCAATAATGACTGAAAAATATCTTTCTGTAATTATGGATGTATTCCAATTGGAAGGATTTTTTGTATCAAAACATGTCAATCATGGCTTTTTAAACCTAATACTTTTGCATCCTTAATGCTGACACAATTGGATATATTTGCAACATACCCATTTGGAAACTTCACTGACTTAAGAAATTGACAAAATTCTCTTCTTTCATTTAAACTCAGTGTGTATGAAGCATGAGGTTTTAAAAGTTTGTTTCCTTCTAGTTTTCTTCTAGTTTTAGATGCAACTCTTTCTTTATGTTCAAGTCCTCTAAGTCAAGCCTTACTTTAACAGTATATTTTGTTTTCCCCTTAATATTCATCAAAGTTCCAACTAAACTATCACATATATTTCTCTCAATATTGATAGCATCCAAAATATGTCTTATCGTCAACTTGGACCAATATTCAAACTCAAAACAAATGTTATTCTTTGTCCAATTTAAATCACTTGTACTACGTTTCTCTGTCTATCTTTGTTATTTTCATTTTTTTCGGGCCTAGATTCATTTAACTTCTCTAATTGCCTTAGAATGGCATCTTCTGAATATTCCTTTGGTGTTGGATCGAATTCAAAATCACCATCATGTTCTATACTAGCTCTCCATGAATGACCATGCGCAAATATCGACGATGACCCATGTAGCGTATCTTACCATTCAACTTCCGCGAAGATGTTTATACATTACAAACCGGGCATGCCTTACAACCTTTAGTGCTCCATCTAGATAAATTTCCATATGCAGGAAAATTATTAATAGCCCACATCACTGTAGCATGCATACAAAAAGTTTGTCCAATTGATGCATCAAAGGTTTGAACATTATGATTCCACAGTTCTTTTAATTCATCTATTAATGACCTTATGTAAACATCAATATCCCTACCTGGTGCTTTTGGTCCTAGGATGAGTAGCGACATCATCATGAATGGATCTTTCATGCATTTCCATAGTGGTAAATTATATGGCACAAGTATGACTGGCTATATACTATAAGAATTATGCATGTTACCAAAAGGATTGAAGCCATCTGCTGCAAGACCCATCTTGACATTACGAGGCTCTTGTGCGAACCAAGGATATAACCTATCAAAATCTTTTCATGCTTCCTCATTAGGAGGATGTCTTAAAATACCTTCCTCAGCAATTCTCTTCTCTTGGTGCCACTTTATATCCCATGTTGTATGCCTAGATATAAATAATCTTTGTAATATCGGTTTTAAAGAGAAATAATGCAACACTTTTTGCAGTACTTTATTTTTACTACCTTCAAACTTATACCTTGGTTCACCATAATGTGGACACTTCTCTAATGCCTCATATTCTTTCTAAAATAAAGCACAATCATACTTACTTGCATGTATGACTTCATACCCGAAGCCCAAGTCCTTTAACATTTTTTTTGCATCATAAGTAGTACTTGGTAGTATTGTGCCTTTTGGGAATGCCTCTTTAAATAATTGGAGAATCATATCTATTGCTTTGTTGCTCAGTTTATTAAGAACTTTTATATGCATTAGCTTGACAATAAAACTCAAAGCAGACAACTTGGAACTAGGAAATAAACTTTTTCCAGCATTTTCTAACAATCCTGCACACATTGTAAATTCTCTATTATCATCATGTGTCATGTCAACATTCTCTTCAATATTTGTCTCCGAAGTGAATGCATCTATTGACATTGGCTCACACATATCATGAATCAAATTATACATTTCATCATCATCCTCTTCATTGTCAAATGTAAAGGCACTCTTGTTACTGGGCATAAATCCTACATTCATTTGACTATTGTCCACAAACTCAAGTTCTTTACAATGAAAAACTCATTTTGTATAGCTTACTACGGTGCCATATCTTTTTAAGTGGGCTTTGACAGTATGCAATGACTTAAAGAATGCATTTTGACATTCTTTACATGAACAACAAACAAGATTATTCACATTTACACATTGCTCAGCAACCTTAATAAAAGACTTGATACCATCTAAGTATTCTTTACATAATTAATTTCATAAATGCATCCAACTCCTATCCATTGTTCACTGCTAGATACTATAAATTAATACATGTAGGGAACAAAAGTGAAACAAAGACAAAAGAATTTTACATAATAATGTGGGACAAATCTTTTACAAAAATAAATTGTACTTGAAAGTTGAAGGTAATATTTAGAATTCAATTGCTTCTTTAAGTTTTTGTTCTCTGCAAAGACACAACTCCCAAACAATTAAGTCGCCTCTAAAAATTCAAAAAACTATTGAAAGAAGATTGAGAAAGAATATAACCCTCAAGTATTATTTTATTATTGCAGTATATAATAATTCTTTAGATGAATTAACAGAAAATAGATATCAAAATAATCCATTAACTTTAATTTAACAAATTAAAAATTGAAACAAAGATGCACTTAATAAATAATTAAAGCAAAACCCACTAAACAAAGTCAAACTCAGTAGGTCAATATATAAAATAATACTAAATTCACTTGAAGAAATGAAGTGGGGAAGAAACAATTATTTACCACCATAAGCAATGGGTTACAACTACCTCGAAATAGAACTTTTTTTTAGTGGTGCCTTCCAAGTACAACTCTTTAGTGGCTTAAAGCTTGGCAGAGAGAAGAATTCCATGGCTGGGCAAAAAGAAGGAAGCGAGTGCAAAGTGGAAATATTCTAGAAGCAATATTTTTAAGGGAAATTATCAGTCATATACCCTTAAATGACACCCGTATCAAATGTGTGTGAGCACTTTTCAAGTGTATCACTCGTATACCCTAAGTTGACAAAACACTTCTGTCGTCCACCAATCCGTTAACTTCGGTTAGAAAGTTAACAGAATTGTGGCAAATTGACTATTTCACCCTTGAAACTCAAAATGAGGTAAAAAGATAAATTTACCCCAAAAATTAATGTAAATTTTCAATACTCAATTTTTTTTGTTATTAACAATACAATTTTTATTAAAAAAATAAATTATTAATGGTACATATTATTAACAATTATCCATAAAAAAATTCAGATTATACCATAAAAATTTATTAACAACATATTATTTACAATTATACATATTACACCATAAAAAATTCCAGTTGGAGCTTGGAGTAGATCTTAAAAAATTTAGGTTAAATTTTGGAGGAGTAGATTCAGTTGTAAAATAATTTTTTTAGCAATTATTAACAATTATCTGATAAATAGGATGACATGTCATGTTTATCAATATATATCATATGACATGTCATTTTTTACTAGGTAAATGGGATGACATGTCATTTTTTAAATCAAACTTTTGTCCATCTTAAAAGACTAGATTACCCTTTTGATGTCAGTGCTTGCTAACGGAAGTTAACGGATTGGTGGACGGCAGAAGTGTTTTGTCAACTTAGGTTATATGAGTGATACACTTGAAAAGTGTTCACACGTGTTTGATACATGTGTCATTTAAGGGTGTATGACTGATAATTTTTCTATTTTTAATTAAGAAAAAATTGGAGATGGAAACTTGACTTCTGGAAGCGCATGGAAATAAAACGCCCCCCACGAAGTCATGTTGACTTTTATGTTATCTTTATAATTTTATTTACTAATTTTAGCCTACATGTTATTTTAGTAATTTTTGAATTTATAGAAATCTCCCCAACCATTATATATAGCTAGTTAAGTGTTGTGTTCAATCAACATTAAATCATACACTTTCAACTTGTCAATAATAATTTCAGTACTTTCCAATAATAATTTATTGAAGATCTTTTTGATCCACTAATAAATTATACTTACTAGTATAATTGAACTAATCCAATTTACCAGCTTGCTAATACACACACACACCCCACTAAGTAATTTATTTAGTAGTCTAATAAAATTGATGTAATTAGTAATGATTCTTCATCCATTTAATTTCCTCTTACTTGTAGTGAATGATATTACAATGAAAAGAATGTGTTGTTATGATGTATCTAAGGGGCTAATTGTCATAATCCTTTAAATCCAATAGAGATTATAATAATTATTTATTTTAGGAGGGAAATTTTGATTAGTGTTAGGGATCT